>CM035438.1:52809082-53039082 GCA_020310875.1 Ceratopteris richardii
TGTTTATTTTGTTTGATAAAAAATATATTTTTTATAATTTTGTGTAGGCTACTTAGCAAGTTGTTGAGGTTTTGCACCATGTTTAGATCCCAAACTTATTTTTCCATGAGGCTGAATTTGAGTTGCAAAATTATTAGTTAGGATTTTTCAAAATTGGGCCAAACAAAGTGTGAAGAGGTTCAAATATTCTTGCATATAAGCAAGTCCCCTAGTTTTTTGAGGACCTCGAAGTGAAGAAAATTGTTGTATCCAAGGGGAATTGAACTCGTGATCTACTAGTTAGGAGTTCGGTGGGCTAATCACTTGCCCCAAAAGCCATGGTTGAGGATTACTTCCTAATCCTTCTCCTTAGGTTGTGGTTTAATTATCTCCTATTTGTTGTTTCTTGTATCTAACACTTTCTTCCCCTTCTAGAGATCATTGTCCTAAGTTATTAGCTCATGAATTCCCTAGGTGCCCTTGAATAAATTTCATCACCCTCACATAGTTTCTTAAACCTTTCTTGTTCACAAATTTGGTGTCTTGAACCTCTTGTTCTCAACCTTGGTGTCTTGAGCCTTCTTGTTCGCAACTTTCATGACTTGAACTCTTGTTCTCAACCTTGGTGTCTTGAACCTTCTTGTTTCTAACATTGGTGTCTTGAATCCTTGTTCTTAACCTCAATATCTTGAACCTTGTTCTCAAGATGCTCAATATCTTGAGCCCTGAGTCAACTAATACCTAGGTACATTTTGAGATCTTTTCAATGATATCTTAGATGTATAAATTTGACCTACCGATTAGGATATAGACTAATTTTTGTCTGGAAAATTACTCAAAGTGACGCTTGCCCTTTTTGAACCTTTTCAAATACAAAGTGCTCAAGCATATTTCTTAAGGCAATGAGCCCATAACCTTCATGGAATCCATCCACCTTACTGAAGCCTACTTCCTAGGCTCTGATATCGACTATGAGAAGCTGAGAATGACATCGTGGGACTCACCTCCTAATCAATATATAGCCCTTGCCTAGTCACCATCTATAATCCACCATGTGATTTCATTATTCATCTGACCATCATGTTGATATATTTAGGTGTGTGTGAACACACTAGGACCGTCGAGGCACTTTTTTCCCTTTTTAGAAGGGTTTTTTCCCCCGACTTGTATATACGCCTATTATCCTAATGGGCTACTTATCTTTTTTACATTCTCTTGGTAATACATTGAGAATTGTGTGTTGTGCTCCAAGCTTCTTCTTCTTCTTCCTTATGCTGTTCGCGTGCTTCCGCATACCTCAAACTCCAACAATTGGTATCAGAGCAAGCAGTCGCTTCATCTAGGGCATCATCGACACCCCTCCGATCACAATTTCAGAATCGCATGAAAATTGGTGAGTATACTCAAGGTGATTAGGAGATCAAAGAAGCTTCGCTATGTGGTGTCGAAATCGTGATCTGAACTCGTTTCGGCCTCTGAACATACTATCATAATGCTTGTGCAGACAATTTTTTCTTTTTGTGCCAAAGATATATGCAAGTTTTGGTTCGCCAGTATAAGCATCTCGAAGTCTGCTACATGTTTAGTAGAACTCGACAGGGTAGTTCTGTTCAACTTTTTGAGATACAATCATTTTTCTGCATCAAGGTATTTTACTTAGTGGCCATGGCTGAAAGTAGTGATGTATACCGTATGTTGGCTGTTGAGGATAAGTTAGATGGTACCAATTACCCATTATGGGTTTATAAGATGTGTCATGTATTGGTTACAAAAGGACTGTGGAATATTGTATAGGGTGTTGAAAAACATCCTATTACACCTGCAAACATAGTTGCTAAAGGTGATGCAGATGGCATTGAAGATGGCAATATTCTTCACGTTCCTGTTCGTGTTGCGGTTCCTGTTGCACATACTGTAGAGCAAATTCATTAGGATGGCAGAGATGCTCAGGCACATCTATCAAACGTGCCATTATTCCTCATATTCTCTCTTGTATAACTACTGCTGATGGTAGTTCTTTTACATTGTTGTATGCTTTATTTGTGTTAGGAATCAAGAAGAATCTGTTATCAGTTTCAACTTTAGCCAAGATTGGCTTGATTGTGAAATTTGTTGATGACAGACGTACAATTCATGATATGTCAAATGGCGATATCATTACTGCTTCTGGAATTTTATATCGTGGGCTATATAATCTCACAAACTATGAAAAATTTGTGAATGATTCAGCATGTGTAGTACATGATTCTTAGGATTTGTCAGATGCAAAGCTTTGGCATGCATGCTTTGGTCATCTGAATTTTGCTAATTTGCTACACTTGCAGAAATATGAAATGATGTCCTCTGTGCCCAAACTTGAGGCACCTGGTAAACATGTCTATGAAGGCTGTATTTTGGGCAAAATGGGGCGTTCCTCATTCCCTAAAGATGGTTCAGTTCAAGCTATTCAAAAATTGCAACTTGTTCACAGTGATGTACATGGTCTTATGCAGATACCCTCTTTTGGAAACTATCTTTACTTCATGAGTTTCATTGATGATTCTTCCAGGCATGTATGGGTATATCCATTGAAAGCAAAGTCCGAAGTATTCATGTGCTTCAAATAGTTTTTGGTTTTGGCTAAAAATTTGTCAGCATGTAAAGTGGGCACCCTCTGTTCGGATCAAGGGGGAATAATATATTTTTTCTGATTTTAATGCATTTTTGGCTGAACGTGGGATAAAACATCAGCATACAGTGCCGTATCCACCTCAAGAGAATGGAGTTGCTAACGGAAGAACAAGGCACTCATGGAGATGATGAGATGTATGGTCAAGAGTTAGGATTTACCACATAGTTTCTGGCTTGAGGCTATTATGCGTGCAACATATGTACTTAACATGTGTCCCACTAAAGCATTGCAGTTTATAAATCCATATGAGGCTTGACATGGTTGAAAGTCAATGCCTTTACACCATGCGTATTGAACCTGTGAAGTAGTTTGGATGTACTCATTTTGAGACAATTATATGCATCTTTTACTCCTATCATGAGTAATGTGCATGCCAAAAAGATGTTTGACATCCCCCAAATCCTTCATATCAAATGTGTGACTCAACTTCTTCTTGAGAATTGACAAGTCATAAGAGAACTTCCTAGCAATCAACATATTATCGACATAAACTATCAAGCATATCAAGTTGCCATCTAAGCATGTCTTTGTGTAGAGAAAATGATCCTCATTGCTTTGTAAATAGCCTTGAGATGTCATAAAAGCATCAAAGTTTT
This sequence comes from Ceratopteris richardii, assembly GCA_020310875.1. Classification (NCBI taxonomy): domain Eukaryota; kingdom Viridiplantae; phylum Streptophyta; class Polypodiopsida; order Polypodiales; family Pteridaceae; genus Ceratopteris; species Ceratopteris richardii. The sequence goes on from CM035438.1 coordinate 52,812,329, forward strand.
GGTACCATCGTCTAGGGGACTGTTTAAGCCCATATAAGCTCTTCTTGAGCTTACAAACTAGACTTTCTTTGCCAAGAACTACATAACCCTCTAGTTGTTCCATATAGATCTCATCTGAAAGATCTCCATGCAAGAAAACAATTTTCATATCCATTTGGACTAGCTCTAAGTCCTTTATTGCAATGAATCCAAGCAACATATGCAAGGTAGTCATCTTGACTACTGGAGAGAATATTTCCTCAAAATCAACACTATGTTAATGCTTAAAAACTTTTGCAAAAAGTCGTGCTTTATACTTTGGAGAAGCATGATCTGATGTGAATTTCAACTTATAAACCCATTTACATGATAAAGCTTTCCCGCCCTTTGGCAAAGGTACTAAATCCCAAGTACCGTTCTCGTGGATAGAATCCAATTCATTCCTCATGGCATGCTCCCACTTGACATGATCTTCTGTCTGCATAGCCTCTTTGTAGCAACAAGGCTCACTGGCATCTGTAAGCATAACAAAATCCAAACCAGAGAATCTCAATGATTGCTGGATAGGAACATTTGCAGACTGATCTGATTGGACATTTTCTTGACCATCCTTATGTGCATCATTTTTATGCATGTGAATTGGAGGACTAGTATCCTAAAAAAACCACTCTTCTCACTTCAACCTCCTTAATGGGGGGTTTCTTCATCTTAGACTCATTGAAAATAGACCCTGACATCTAGGTGTCTCCCAGTTAAGACAGCCCCTTCTCAACCTTCTTGATCAAATGTAAAAAGCTTTATGCAAAAAAGTAACTGCTATATCAATGACCACATGTACATGCATATGTGATATCCACAAAAACTTACATAGTGCGTATGTGCTCAATATATATAATAATATGGCACTGAAAAGCTGAATTCACAGCCTAAACACTAGCCAACAACACGTGCAAGTGTCTGTCAACTCTGTTCTTTAGGCTGAAAAACCTGCATAAACTTGCGATGGTTGCTCCCACCACAACTGAAAACCTTTTAAGAAACCTGTAGATTTACTAGTGTGGTTGGAAATACATCCTCAAATTTAAATACTTGTTGTCATAGAAGTATAAAGAACATGCTTCTTAATGTTCTTGAACCTTTTCTAAATAGAACTATGCATGAAAGTACTCCAAATGGCTCTAAAAATCACCCCAAAAATGCTTCAAAATAGGCTTTAAAAACAAAGAATGAAGCTTTGAGGGGCCCAAAATATGTTCAAGGTAATGGTGAAGCTTAGTCTTTCCCCTCCTTGAAGCACCACAAGAGTGTAGCTTAGTGGCGAGAATTCTATCGGTTAAATGAGCTCTCAGGGGAACAAACTGGGATGGGTGACTTCTCGAGAAGTACGAGGAACCTCTGTCTTCCTTGATCGTTGAGGTCCTCCCTCAGGTGCTGCCAATAGTGCCAATGATGATATCGGTGACTCCGATGACAAGGTATGCCAAGGTCTATGCCTTGGTCGTCACCTTAGTCGTAAGCCTTGGAGAAAGGCTATGGGTGCTTGCTTCGCTCGCACAAAAGGAACAAATCTTATGTGTGGAAATGCTATGATACCAGTGAAATAATTATTTGCTGATGCATGATGGGAGACTCTACTCTCTTTCTCAAGAGCTTCACAATGATGCCCTCACTGTAGAATCCCAAACTCCGATGTTGTGCATACTACTCCACATAGCGGATGTAGAATACACAATAAAAACACACAGTACACAGACCACGAACACATATTTCTTAGGTCATACAAATGCAATCAAACTTACTAGAGTCTCTGTCTGACCACGCCACTATATGTTTTATTAAAGAACATATACAGAAGTGTCCGATGGCCATTTGGCCTTTCACATGGACACTAATGGTAACAATTCCTCATTCAAGGAAATCATGCTTTGAAAATTGAGATTCCCAAGAGAAATTATATGAGAGAAATTCTCGGAATAAATTCCATGTTCCTCAATTAAAGAATGTTGTGGTAGCAAAATCATCCTAGAGTAAAATCATGATTTTTGTGAGATCATGGGTGAGAAATTGTGATTTCCTATATGGAAATGGAGAAAACTTTGATGCTTCTTGTAGTTTTTTTTTGATATTTCTTGCACATATTAACTTTTGGTGCAAAAATAAGAGTTTATGGCATTTCAAAGTGGAGGCACAAGAAAAATTGAGAACTTTGAGCAGGGACTAGCTTTGGAGGTGGTTGAATTTTAGGCTACATTATGGTTGCCAAGGTGATCCACATAATGAGTCCTTTTTAGTATTTCCTATTTGTACTTGATTTTTATGTGGCTTAATTCAAAGAGGGATTTTAAAATAGTGTCATATAGAGATCTACCTAGAGAGTTGAATGTACCACATGCACTTTTAATATGAGAAGTTCATGGACCAACATAGATTTAAAAAAGCCATATCTCTTTGGAAGAATGTGACCCAACCAAGGATACCCAAATAATTCACATTTGAGAGTCTAGTCTTTTGGAGAGAAAATAGTTTTTCATGGCATCAGAAGAATCATTTGACAATCAAAATTCCAAGGGTAGAATTTTTGTTTGAATAACACACACAACTGATCTATACAAAGAAAAATGCACATGGGACAAGGATTTTCTTTGATGTACTTGATATGGAAATTTTTAGGTTGAAAAATGTGCAAACAATGGATCTCCCTTAGTATCCTACTATGCCATGTGAAATAAGGAATTATATAGATAAATAAGAGTCCATGTACAATGTGATTAATTAAGAAGAGAAGATCAATATTTTTTGAGAGAATGGTTCATGAAAATTTCATAGTAGTTCTAGCTGATACGTACTAATATCTAGGGATTATTCAACCCTCTCATGAAGATGATTAAAGGACAATAAAAACCATGAAAATGGGTGTTTTTGACTTTCTCTCCGCTAGTGGTGGAAAGTTCAAGGACCGTGATAGTTTTGAGTTCATAAAACATGCCGATATACATAGTCAAAGATAAGAATCCATGTTGGATACTAGATGATGAAGATAAGATTTAGTACAAGTATCAAGATACATGATCTTCCCTAATTCGAATAATTCAATGGGTATGAGGATATACTAAAACTAGAGAAGAGCAAGGGGTAGACAAAGCCAATGGAAAAGGGTCACATAACCTTTCCTATTAACCTTTTGTACTAATAGACACATATGTTTCATCAATGAAAAATTTGAAATGAACCACCATAGAAATATAAAAATTTAAGAAGAGATGAAGAAATGGAATTCCTAAACAAATGACATGATGTATCATTCCTTGTCCCTAGACCACCTAAATTTTGAAGGAGACTTGAGATCATAAAAAAGGGATAAATGTGTGAAGAATCATTATCATGTTCATTGAAAAATTAAAGGGTTTCTGATAGCAAAACAAGTAGATGATTTTCTTGCAAAATGATGCTTATGGACTTACACGAATTAAAATAACCTTGATGTCGATCTAAATATTATAGAGGGAATGAATAGGAAGTATGGATAAGCTACTAGATAAATTTATTAAAAGAATGTTTGAAGTGAAGAGTGAAACTCGTGACTTCCTCTCTCATATATATTTCAAATAAGTACTCTTAGAATTAATCAAAGTGGTGGCTGAATGAGTCAAACTATATGTGGAAAAATGTCCACAAAAAGAGCTTCCATATCAACAAAAAGTGATATCACTATTTTTGGATAGATTAATTAGTGGTAGTTTGAGATCACTTTTTTAGATCAAAATACTTAAAAACTTGAATATCTTAAGGTATATAGATCTCAAGGACAACCTGTCCTACTTTAGAGAACACATCAATAGATGAATTGGTAAAGCTAATAGCTATGGAAATAGAATTCAATCAAGCATCTAAGAGAATACAATCAATAAAAGGATGCTTGCATTGTGATCGACAATCCACTCACACTTGAATGACCAATTACAACACTTTCTTAGCAATATAATAGAATTAATCTTTGCATTCAAATGATGATTGATGCCCTATTGATATACTAAAAAAACATTGGACAATAACACATATATATTATTATAATAGGTATCAGGTAAGACAACCCTTGAACTAACTTTGAAGGCCATATCAATATCTACATAGAGAACCTTATAGAAAACCTCACAAGAATCCCTATTATGAGGTTTCAATGTCTAGATATGAGACTTTATCACATGATGCATTCCAACTTTGTCTTAGGTCACCAACCATATTCACCACATGATGTCATACCTATTAAAGTATGCTACACATAAAGCCTCTCATATTATTCCTATAGTAATTAGAAAAGTCTTGGAGTTTCTCTATGAAAGAAGATATATTCAGCCATGACATGCAACCTAATGATCTTATATATTATGGGAGCTACTTAGATCTCACTTACTCTAATCAATACTATTCTTGCGATCGTAATTAGTATCAGTTTTCCAATGCAATGTATGAAAATTCTAGGCCACATATGCTTGGTAGGAAAGCAAGTAAACCATCACCCACATAAAGTGCCATGCTACAGATACAATGGTTATCATTTCATTAGAGAATATTCCCATCCATAACAACCACTCCTGCATGTGGAAGAGAACATATATTTACGAGGTGTCCAAAGATTCTATCTGATTGCCAATGTCCCTAACCATACTCAAATCAATGTAAGTTGCAACATGGATCATTTCATTTTAAAGTGTCCCCATCCATAGTAATCACTAGTGCCAAGAGTGGAAAATGAATATTATTGGGACAATGGAAGAGAACATATTCAAAGATTGTCCAAAGAATCCAAACAATGCCTCTAAATACACCCAAATCTAGGTAGTGGAATGAGCCCAAGAAAGAGTTCAAGACATACAAATGGTGATTAAAAACCATTTTTATTTACAGAAATAAGGTTGGATGTTCAATTTTGAATAGTGATGGATGACACCATTGATGCCTTATATAGCAAATCATGCAAGCAAGTCTCTAGCTAGAAAGATAGGAGAGAGATTGTGCAACATAATTGGTTTAGAAGACTGTAAAAATTGAAAAAGAAGTGTTGAACAAAGTGATAATTGAATATAATAACCACACTCCCAAACCATCCACCTTGTAAACCCAATGCATCAATAAAAGTAAAACAAATACCTATGAATTCCAAAAACACATAGAGCGAGTTTCATATGTAAATGAAGTACGATCTATGTTGACAAATCCCATGTCCAAATAAGTGAAATTATTTTAAAGGATTATTAAGACAGGTAAGATCTGGACCTAGCTTGGAGTAGAATGGGGAATGCTAATCTTGATGTGACTTGGAAAAAGAAAGGTTAGAAATGTGCCAATGGCTCATCAAAGTTGCCTAGGATTTGCTAGAGAAAATATAACCTCCCATTAAAAACACAAGAACTCTAGAGGGCCATTTTTTTTGATGGATAACAAGATTTGAAATCTCAAAGAGGTTGGAGAGAAAAGAAATTGACACCTATTAAAATGGAAAATAAAGGGAGTTCTTGGAGAATACAATCCTGCGATCCTAAATATGGATGGTGAGTGGCTCGTGTTGCTAGAAAAGGTTCACGAACCAAGGTGGGAAAAGGAAGACGAAGGGGGAAAATCCTCATATGATATTTTTGTTGATCTTGATCAGATTTTATATAAGTGTCTAGTAAAGTAGGAAGTTACCACCCATATAGATTCTACAACAAATTTATGAGTTTCCAAATGTTGCCAAATTACATGAGGCCTTATTAAATGGAATCTATTTTCTTGAGAAAACCTAAGCTAAGCTTGAGAGGACACATGAAGAAAGCACACCGCAAAGTGTATAATAATTGAGGAAGGTGGTAGTTAGATGCATATTGACCCTAGCCGATTCCTTGATGGTGAAACTCCATATGTGGAAGAAATTAGGTTACATAATAAAATTACAAAATTGTTCCTAGTGAAATTGACTTGGCCAATACCCAATTAAGTTTGGGCAAGTTCTCATTGATAAATATAGGGAATACAATGAAGAAGATAAGGGAAATACTTATTTGCTTGTAGGTTTTAATGGATATACTACAAAAGAAATTTCACATTGATGAGTAGAAGTATCAATTTGTACTAAAGAATCATGGAAAAGATGGGGAAATCCTACTAGTAAAAATGAATAAAGTTTCTACCAGTATTTGTAAATGTGGAGAGGCCTACAAAATTGTTCAAATTTATAACTCTCTCCCTTGGAATAAAATTAGAACACAATTTAGCCATTTCTATTTTAACAAGGCAACTGGATATGAAATGATCTTAGGAAGACCTTCCATGCTACAATTGAAGGTTGTGCAACATTGGGACATCAATGTTCTATACTTTCAACATTTGGGAGTTACCACCAAGATTAATATGGGAGACTACTCATTCTAAGATATCACTCCTCTTCAATGGAAGTCTATTCATTAGCAAAAGGTTGGGAAAGGTTGAGGCATCAATGTTCTATACTTTCAACATTTGGGAGTTACTACCAAGATTAATATGGCAGACTAGTCATTCTAAGTTGCCACTCCTTTCCAATGGAATTCTATTCAAGGGATTATTTATTTAATCACAATGTTGTTCTCAATAAGCCTTTGTGGATCAATGGTGATACACATACATGAATTTGTAAAGAAGTTGCGAAGGAAGACCAAAGATGGAGAGTTGATAATTTTTGAAGTTGTGCCCAATTGTGCCATACTTCTAGAAGAGCTTGCATGAGTGAACATGAGATTTATTGGCAATATTTGAACCCTGTGATTGGATGCTCTTGTGTGTGGACCATTCCTTTGCAACCAAATGAACTAAGAAACAAAAGAGTCTAGCTAAATGTCTCACACTAGGGAGAGAGATGCAGGTATCAACCCAACCACTCGCTCCAATATATATCTCCAAGTCCAAAGGGGTAAATAAACCACAAGTGGACACGTTTACTTTCCATCACATGGGTGCCCAAGGTGATCACATGATTTTAAAGCTCAAGAAATCACATGAAATCACATGTCTTCTAAAAGAAGACCCTACAAGCTCTCATGTAGGAGAAAAGTGGCTATGAGAAGCCTGCAATCAAGGCTAATGTACTCAAACTTACAAAAATCAATCATAAGGCTCAAGGACACTTCAAGTAGGGGTAAATAAACAATAAATCCTAAGGGTTTGACACCTACAAACCCAAGGGTTATACCCTTTATGGCCATGTTATTAAAAAACACTCCCCCTAAAAAGAATTTTTGAAGAGTGGAGATATATACCTTGGGCATTCCCCCATGCCCCATGAGCAATATCATTTATCATGGTCTTCATCTCTTTGATTTGCCTCTTTATTCAAAAGGGGGATCTTATCTCAACTTAATCTTTGAAAGAGGATAATCCATGTGTAGTTTGATCCGTGCCTGATTCATTCAAAACCTCATCTAGTTTTGCACATGAAAAACTAAATCAAGTGCAAAATATTGAAAGAATGATAAGGGTGGAACATAACATCCCTGTGGATCAAAAATTTCTCAGGCTAAATTTCTATCTTGCTCCATCTCTATGCACCATTTGAACCTAGTAGAATAGGTGGAAACTATTCTTTAAGACTTTCTTATTAGATTCATCTGTCTACTCAGATATTAGAATGAAAGATGAACCTTTCATAATTTATTTTCCTTCTTTGGTTGTGCAACAATATCAAATTATTTCTTACTTGTAAATGAACCATTTACCTTTGCCCTTATGTCTAGCTAAGAAAGCTTCATCTACAACACACATAATTGACCAATTTTTTCTATATCTATATTCTTGTAGAAAAACAAAGAAAGACTCCTAAAAAATTAAGGCATTTGGATATCATTTCATCATCAAACAAATATTAGAAGCAAAACTTTGATAAGGATGTGGAAGTATTAAGAACAATTTGCAGAAACGAACTATCCGATAAGACTTTGTTGATAGATATCAATTGTTCCTTCAAATTCTTGATCTTTGTCAGAAAAGTGTCCATTGGAACTCCTTCATTCATATGATCACTCTCCAAGTGTTTTGGAAGGTAAGTGACACAAGCTCCATTTATTATCTAATATAATGTAGTAAGACTATCCCAAGAATCTTTGCTATTTTTTATGAACAAATGTAAGTGATGATAAAAAAACTAGAAGCTGCAATGGGAAATGTAGTAGGACAAAGAAATGGAAAATCATCATCTTTGTCACCACTTGCAACAGCTTCGACACCTACAACGCTTGCTATCATAACGTTCTCTAGTGTGGGAGGACATATTTGAATAGCCTGCACAATACCCACAAGCATTTTGCTACCAATACATGATGCATCATGTATGCCCATAATGGGTAGTTGGAAGCATCCAATCTATCCTTTACCACCAATATATGAAATACATCATTGCTTTTATTCATGGAAAGTGATTATAAATCATATATGCTACCGTTGGTGGGCCACACGACGGTGCCAGATATACATAGTTCAACCATTTGTCACATCCTTTGACATTCTTCACTGTTTGAGTGAACTCAGGCCATGATCTTCGTCAAAAAACAGGAAAATAGCAAGGGTTATACTTAATGTACAAGGGCATGTTGTTCCATGTGCGCACCATTTTGGGGTAGGTTTCGAGTAACCATATTCTCCATGTAGGTTGAATTCTTCCAGACAAGACATGGACTGTATCTGCACTGCTACTCTATCATCATGAGTTGGGCCTACCTTCTCTAACCTTTGTAGCCATTCTGGAGCTTCAATCTCAAATGTATCCATTCCTTCCTCTGTTTTCCTGCCTCCATGTGTAGACATAAATCATAAGGGTCCTCAAATGTCTCTTCTACTTCAACTGGAACTAGTTCTTCAGGCTCTAGCTCCACTAGGGGGAAGGTTGATGTTCATATTGGAGAAGCTTAATTTGTAAAGCTGTCAGTTGTGCTTTCAATTCTATTACCTCTTCAGATGTGTTGTCTGTAGGTGCTACTTCTTTCGATTGCTCTGGTTGAGTGGCCAATTGCTTCCATAGATCATCCCGATATTTTTCTAAGGCATCATATGCCTCTAGGAGGTCGGCATGGTGTCCAATATTATTTGCATCTTGGCTGACGGGAGGGCTTTGAACCGCTCCGAGTCGATCTCTTTTGGTGATCCTTCCATCGCCGCTTCTAGGTTTCCTTCATTCTATCTTTGTAGTCTTTTATTTTCTTCTAGTGCTGCTGACATGTGTTTTCGTAGTAATGCGAGATTAAGATGGATTCTGAGATTGTCTGCTATTTGGGTGCGTAGCATTTCATTGAGGTGTTGTTGTGCCTGTGTATCTAGTTGGGGGGGATTGGCCACTAATTCCTCATATTGTCTCCGCAAGGTATCATAATTATGTTGTAGTTGTAGCTTATCCTTCTCCATGTTTATGAGTCGTCCTTGTAGTGTCTCATGGACTTTGAACAGGTTTGTATGCTGGGCATCTAAATGCTGGTAATTTTGCTGTAACTGAGACACACATTGATATAAAGTGTTGAATACATTATTTAAAGGGATGGGTGCTAGGGAGTTTTGGAATGCAGAAAGGGAAAGGGATGGTGGATGCTGTGCTTGAGAATGGTGAAGTGGGTGGTGGGGGCAGGGGAGATTGTGGGAATATGGGGGGAGGGAGAGGTGTAGATGTGGGTGATATGTCCATGTGGTCGTGCGTGGATGCGATCGTAGGAGTTACCATATACATGGGAATGGTAGGTGTGGTGATGGTGGTGAAGGTGTACAATGGTGTGTTTAATTGTGCATGTGGACCACCTAGAAGTGTGACAGGAGGAATTGGATTTCTGGAAACCATGGTTAGAGTTCCATAGCCCATGGTGGCTATTACAACAATAGTGGTTTTAGATTGTGAGAGTTGTGAGGGTTGACTCATATTGTGTGCTTCACTAAGGGCGGTGGAGACCGTGGCAGTTACAGTAGGGGTGACAGTGGTGGTATGAGGTGAGGGTGGTGGAGTTGGAGGGGAAGGTGGTAGGGGTGGTGATGGGGGTGCACTTGACATGTAGGGTTCTTCCATGTGTTGCATGTTCTTGAACCTGGTTCATAGTATACAATTTTTTTATTTGTGTTGTGTATGCTGGGGCTCCAACGAGTTCCGATATAATGTGTAGCTCAAATTCATGCTCCTCTTCATCTGATGGTCCTTCTTGCTCCTCATCTTGTTCCTCTTCTTCAGTCTCTTCCTCGTCTTCCTCTACTTCGACTACCACAGGTTGAGTTTGGTTGGGCCGGTCCGCAACTGCTTGTTGTCCACTTAACTGCTCTGTTTCGATTTCCAAGTTAGTTGCATTGATTATCCTGGCTATGTCCTCATTAGTTAAATCCTCAAGCGTGAAGCCGTGAGGAAACTCTAAATTTGTGGGGATCGGTGGGAAAATCAGATTAGGTCCTTCTGCATTGTGCCTTGGTAATCTGATGGTGAAGGGTTGTACTCGCCTTTGGGGTGGCGGAGTCATGTCTGGTGTCAGTGTAGTGCCCCGAGCCTATGCACATGACATCTGAACAACTCCTCTCATTTTCTTTGATGGGGGTCATGTGGCTGATACTCTTTGTTGAAAGTCCTGCACCCTAGTCCAAATGAGGGCCCTTTGAATTGGCAGATCATACGCCAGGCATCGATACACAATTCTTGTAAGTGCACAACATCCATAGAGCACTAACTTTTGTTTCTTATACCAGCGTTGATGTGCAAGATGGATCTGGTCTATAATCCAATGTGGCATATTGATTGTCAGGTTCAACGTATCTACCAAGTATAAACTAAACCAGATCTTGGGTGGCATGGTAAATCTTTCTTGGGCAGGGAATGTGAAGTTTTTCATGCACATTTCGAGGTGGATGGCAATACTTAGGGTCGTTGCCACCATGTCCTTTATCTTAGTTAGGTTCTTGTTCTTCATATTGTCTGGGATCATTGTCTCCTTCTCAGTAGGGATGTGCATACCTCTCATTGGTTAATTTAAAACGCTTCAGTTCATTCCCTTGTGTAAGAGAAGGAAGTACAAAGATGCTCGTCCCCTTCTTATCTTTGCTGGGAGTGAGTGTGCTAACTAGGTATGAACACCTTAGGAAGTCAGGCTTTGGTAACTGAGCACGAAAGTAGTCATCCAATCCAGGCTTCTTCCATATCGATCGCAATCCTTCACTATTTTGAAGCTTTTCGAACTCTCGTGTAAAGAAATGGTACCGGCCCCACCGTCCATTAAATTCTATCTCAGCTTCCCATAAATAGGTGCCATCCCCAAGGGGTCCTGCGACTTCACTGAACCAATGGGAGTTCTTGCTAACTGACGATGTGTGCCCCTGGGGAGGATTTTGAATGGGTATGACATGTACTACTCTTAACTCCTATGGCCGTTCCTTCAACTCTTCTTGAATAGGGATACTTTCAATGTCCACTATTTGAGGACCTGCTTGCCTGGGAGCTCATTCCTGCAGCCTCTACCATGTTGAGGAAATCGGTTGTCGGTTTTGTGAGAATATATAAATGCATGTTAACATTGCAATGGACACAAAATGACCCTGTGTCCCCGTTACAACATTAACCTAATGAATTGTGATGTGGTCAACAGGTTACTTAGTGTGCGTGTGATCGTGAGTGTGAAGTGTGGTTAGTGGATGATGGGTTCCTAGGTGCTACTTGGAGTGGTGTAGTGGAGCATGGATACGGTTAGTATGTGGGATGGGTTTACAGAGTGGGGTCAGGGGGTTTATTACAAGATTTGAGTTGCGAAACATAATGTGTGGCTTTATATTTTGATTTCATGGGACTTTAGAAGGCTCTACAAGAGTGTCTACCTGGAAATGAGGCTTTTTAGGGACCCATTTACCCATGATCTTGCTCGTGCGTGTGGATGGATATGTGACTGTGCATTCCAAACAATTATCGATATCGGTTGGTTGAGTGTGTGAATAATGATTCACAATGCATGGTTTCTATATGGTTATTTGAGCCCGCAGACAAGCCTTAGGCACCCAAATTTGTCTTGATTGTGGGTCTACCTTCATTGACCTCGTGGGTACCCAAATAGACCTTACTTTTGTAGATGAATCTTTGAGAGACTTCTCATTAGCCTCCTATCGTCGATCACTAGTATGATGTTTAGTCGGTGACTCTAGTTTGTCAGCAATAGGATGCTTGCCTCTCCGTACCCATATTTGCTTTGATGGTTGAGACACCTTGCTTTGTATTCTCCTTTGGCCTTGAGCATAGGCCGTCTGCTTCCTCTGCGTTTGGTACTCCTTTAGTTGCCATGTCTCTGTCACCTTTGGAAAAGAAGGGAGTTCCATGATATCCTTGGCTTCTTTTTCGGGAACATCATCCCTCTGCATCACAGAGTTTTGGACAAGAATAGCATCATCATCTTCATGTGTACTCCTGGAAGGACCAACAGTTGGTGCCTTTCCTATTTCCTTGAGTGCTTCCTTTTCTAATTCAATTGTAATGCGATTTTGAATTACCCAGACCTAAAGAAGTCCACTTCTTAGGTTCAGGTTGATTGCATGATCGTAGATCCAGTCTTGACCCAAGACAAGAGGCTCAGTGAGATCCTCGTGTTGACACACTAGCACCTTATCTTTCATTAGAACATCTTGAATGTGGAGGGGAAGCTCGACCTCGCTCATGCAAGGGGTTTCCACACCTCCCAATCCTATGAGGTATGCTTCTATAGGATTGACACTTAATTTCAACTCTTGATAGTAAGAAAGTCTAATAGCACTAGTGGCTGCACCTGAATTAATCAAGGCCCATACAATCCTTGCACTATTTCCATGTCCTATCCCTAAGGTCACAAAAGGACATCGATCAACTATTCTATGGGAATTTACACCTAAGACTTCACACATAGCCATGTGATATCTTGGAGCTGCATAGGCATCTACCTAGGTTGATCTCTACCTTGTCTTCTCAATTTCATTCTTCGGATGCATTCAAAAGCTTCTGCCTGCGCTTCTTCTCAGACTCGTTTTTCTTCTTCTTTGCATTTCTTGGCAGTATTAAGTCGATTAAGCATTTCCTCTGTGAGGGGTTCTTGATATAATTTGACGTGGCATCCACTAATGTAACTTAGTAGGATATCACCTTCTAAGGTGGCTAATTGAACTGCCCCACTTGTTGATATTCTGATAATAATCATGGGTCCATAGCCACGCTTCTTTAGCTTTCTTGCATGTTGTTTCAGGGTATACACCAAAACTAAGTCTCCGATCTTCAAGCCTTTATCCTTCACATGGGCATCAAGTATGCCTTTTGTCTTTTCTTAGCTGCATAAATCCCTACGACATCTCTCAGTCTCGTTTCACCTAGCTGTTCAAGATCAAAGATCCTCGAAGAGAGTTCATGCCCTGTCCACTCATGCTCCTGTGCTACTTTCACTCTAGGTATCAAGAAGTCCAATGGTAGCACTACATTTTGGCCAAATACCATATGAAAGGGTGTGGCTTAGAGTACCATTTTATAGGCAACTCTATATGCCCAAATAGCATGGTGTAACTGTGTGTCCCAATTAGAGCATTTATTATTCACTAATTTGGTTAGCACATTTCATAGAATCTTATTGGTGCTTTCGGCTTGCCCATTAGCTTGTGGATGATAGGGGTGGACTTCTTGTATATCAGCAAGAACTCTTGGAGAAGATTTTGAATGAATTAATTCAAGAAGTGAGTGCCTCTATCACTTACTAGCTCTATAGGTAGCCCATATCTAGTGAATACGTTCTCAAATAAGAACTTAGCTATCATTTGAGCATCATTCCTTGTTGTGGCTTTCACTTCTACCCATTTAGTCAGATAATCAGTGGAAACAATGATATACTCCATATGAAAACTCTTAGCTAGGGGATTAATAGGACCTACAAAGTCCATTCCCCACTTAGAGAATGCACCTCCACCCATCATAGGTTTCAATGGCATCTCATCTTTACATATCAGATATTGAGTTCGCTGACAAACATCACACCGCTTCACATAGGTATGTGCATCCATGTGAAGTGTTGGCCACTACAAGCCTGCAAATAGGATTACCTTAATTACACGGTCTGGTCCAAAGTGTCCTCCTGCTACACCTTGGTGAGTAGTTCCCAAGATCTTGAGATATTCACTCTCATGGAAACATAGCCTTAGGTAACCATCTTTACCATGCTTGTATAAGTTATCTCCAATGAGTGAGTATAGTGCCTCTTGTTCTAAGCTCCTTTGTCTAGCCAATGTCATCTCTTGAGGGAATGTTTTCTTCCTCAGAGAGGCCAATATTGCACTTTAGAAGAGCTGCTCAAGGTTAGGCTGGAACTATGGAAACATGTAGCCAATCAAGTGCCAGAAGTAGCAAAACCTCGTTCTTAGGTAGGATCTCATCGCACAGTGCCAGAAATACCCTTGGACAAGATAGGAGACATGAGCGAAGGAGAAGAAGGAAACACCTACCTTCCCATTACCCATCAAGGATACACAACGAAGGCAATTCTGGACTCAGGTGTAGGAGTTGCAATTGCTACCACTTCCCTATGGAAGCGCTGGGGCAAGCCAACACTCAGGCCAACGAGAATGAAATTGCAGATGGCCGATAGTCACATTGAGAGACCCTTGGGACTACTAGAAGGAATAACTCTCACTACATGTGGTATAGAGTTTGAGCATACTTTTGCTATATGTGATTTTAGCAAAAATCATGCGTACGAGATGATTTTGGGAAGACCATTTATCGGAAGTTGCAAGTGGTACAGGATTGGAGAACCAATTCCTTGTATTTGCAACACTTAGGTGTCACGACCAAAGTTAATCTCAAGGATTACTCTCATTGAGACATACCTCCCATCCAATGGAACCCCATCCATAGATCCAAAGATGATACTGAGTCGGTGCATTCCATAGGATCAGGATCCTCATGGATGCATGAAGACACTCACTTATGGATGTGTAAAGTAGCAGTAGAAGAAGAAAAGAGAGAAAAAGCCAGAGAGATAGGTGCGAAGGAAACACATAGATCAATTCAAGACCCAGCCTATGCACCTGTAGTATTCCCTGACGAAGAATTTGAACCTCATGGCTGGGCAAAAATGGATGTAGCCATCAATGAGGAACAATGGACACCCCACTGTGACGAGGATGGCTATGACATTTCAGTCTTCTCCATAGAGCCAATCATGGGAGATTCAGTTCTTGAATAATGTGAACCTAGCACTGATTCATTCGAGGATGCAAGTGAATCCGATCTAGAGTCAATCATTATTGACCCGCCTTTTGCATCAGATGAAGAATACTTCTATGAAGTAGAAATTCACTCTTAGAGACATGAAGAGTTCACAAATGACGTAAGGCTAACCACGCAAGTGGCCACCAAGAGTGAAGGCAAGAAAAGGAAGAAGAGAGAAGTCACACCAGAAGAGGAAGAATCTTTGTTTGAGGTCCTTGAAAATTTTAAGAAATATGAGATAGAAGACAGGAGATTCATGATAAGAATGCCTAAACGTGATGCCCAAGCAGGAGAGGCTTATGATAACAAAGAAACCACCAAGAAAATAGTTGTAGCCATAGAAGAAGGAGAAGAAAGATGGACCTACATAGGACATGACCTCATTGAGGAAGAGGAGTATGAGTTGATAGCCTTGCTAAGAGAATACAGAGATGTATTCGCTTGGAGTTACAAGGAATTGAAAGGTGTAGACCCTGACATATGCTCACACACGATTCCCATGACCTCAGATGCCAAACCCTCTAAACAAAAGCCATACACATACAACGATAACTATGCTGCCAATATCAAAGAAGAGATAGATCGCTTGGTTGAAGCTGAATTTGTTTATGAAATTGAGCACATTGAGTGGGTATCCCCCATCGTAGTGGTGCCCAAGAAGAATGGAAAGCTACGTGTGTGCATTAACTTGAAGAAGGTTAATGCAGCCACTATTTGAGATAACTATCCGCTTCCTATCACTGAGCATCTATTAGAAAGAGTAGCAGGCAAGGAAGTATACAATTTCCTGGATGGGTTTTCTGGTTACAATCAGGTAGCCATTGCTCCAGAAGATCAGCATAAGACAACTTTTGCCACAGAGTGGGGCATATTTGCCTTTAGAGTAATGCTCTTTGGTCTCACCAATGCCCCTGCTACCTTCCAAAGATTGATGTGTCATGTATTTAAAGAATTCTTGAGGAAAAATTTAGAAGTCTATGTTGATGATCTTTGTGCTCATCACATTAGACAAACACATATACCTGAACTCAAGCAAATCTTTGACAAATGTAGAGAATATCAAGTCTGCCTGAACCCAAAAAAGTGTGTTTTCATGGTCAGGCAAGGCAAGATTCTAGGACACATAGTGTCAAAGAATGGCATATCCACGGATGAGGAGAAAGTGAGGGCCATCGCAGAACTACCTAGGCCAAAGAATGTCAAGGAGTACAAGCTTTCATGGGGCATTGTGGGTATTACCGACGTTTTATACACATGTATGCCATCATTGTAAAGCCTCTGTATGGAATTTTGACTAACTTTGAGTGGACTGATGAATGTGAGAACTCCTTCAATGAGCTTAAACGACGATTATGTTCAGCAGCAATCTTGACTACACCAGATTGGAATAAACCCTTTCATGTTCACGTAGATGCATCCAATTATGCTATTGGATGTGTGTTAGCACAACCTACTAGTGAAGGTAATATGGATCTTCCAATTGCCTATGCTAGTAGACAGCTAAATGCAGCTGAACGGAATTATACCACTACTGAGAGAGAAGGATTAGGCATGGTATATGCGGTTAAGAAGTTTAGACACTATTTGCTTGCAAATAAGTTTAAATTTTTTACTGACCATCAAGAATTGTTATATCTCGTGAACAAGCCATGGAACAAGTAGATTAGTAAGATGGTTTCTCTTGCTAATGGAATATGACTTTGAGGTTGTGGTGAGGAAAGGAAAGACTCACTTGAGAGCAGACCATCTCTCTAGGCTCACATCTGGAGAGGCCCCACAAGGAGTATCAGATGACCTTCCTAATGCTTACTTGTTTAATTTGGAAGTCGTGCTGCAGTGGGCTAAGACATTAGTGCCATTATTGACATACAGGCCTAATCACCCAGTCATAAACACTCAAGATAGAGAGGTAGTAAGGGCCCAAAAGTACTACATGGCAGGAAGTATGTACAAGCATACAAATCAAGGGATATTGGCTTGTTGTGTGGAAGAGGATGAGTATGCTAAATGGTTGCAATTAGCACATGTAGGTGCATTAGAGCAACACTACTCAAAGCAAAGGACCTTACAGACACTAAGGAGACTTGGAGTGCATTGGCCGACGATGGAAGCAGATGTCCATAAGATGTATAAGGAATGCTCAGTCTGTTGTATTAGACCACCTGTGGAGCACGCTACTTTGTACCAAGTGTCTTTAATGCCAGATTGGAGTGAACCATTAGTAGCCTTTTTGAGGACGAAAACATTCCCTCCAGACATGACTTTGGCTAGGAAAAAAAGTTTAGAACAAGAAGCCCTAGAGTACTCACTCATTGGTGATAATCTATACAAGCGTGGTAAAGATGTTTACCTCAGATTATGTGTCCATGAGAGCGAATACCTCAAGATATTGGAAACTGCTCACCAAGGTGTAGCAGGAGGACATTTTGGACCAGACCGGGTGATCAAGGCAATATTATTCGCAGGACTTTGGTGGCCAACCCTTCACATGGATGCACATTCCTATGTGAAGAGGTGTGAGGTTTGTCAGTGAACTCAGTATCCTATACACAAAGATGAGATGCCATTGAAACCTATGATGGGTGGACGTGCATTCTCTAAGTGGGGAATAGACTTTGTACACCCTATTAATCCCCCAGCCAAGGGTTCACATGCTGAATATATCATTGTTGTCACCGATTATCTGACCAATTGGGTAGAAGTAAAAGCCACAATGAAGACCAATGCTCAAACGACAGCTAAGTTCTTATTTGCGAATGTGTTCACCAGATACGGGCTACCTATAGAGCTAGTTAGTGATAGATGGACTCACTTCTTGAATGAACTCATTGAAAATCTTCTTCAAGAGTTCTTGGTGATACACAAGAAGTCTGCCCCCTATCACGCACAAGCTAATGGCCAAGATGAGAGCACAAATAAGATTCTATGCAATGCATTGACAAAACTAGTGAATAATAAATGCTCTGATTGGGACAAACAGCTACACCATGCTGTTTGGGCATACCGAGTCGCCTATAAAACGGTACTCCAAGCCACTCCCTTTCAAATGGTGTTTGGTCAAAATGCAGTGCTACCATTGGACTTCTTGATACCTACACTAAAAGTAGCACAAGAGCATGAGTGGACGGGTCATGAACTCTCTTCGAGGATTTTTGATCTGGAACGACTAGGTGAAACAAGACTAAGAGCGGCAGCAAGAATATATGCAGCTAAGAAAAGACAAAAGACGTACTTTGATGCCCAGGTTAAGGATAAAGGCTTGAAGGCAGGAGATCTAGTACTAGTCTACACATTGAAGCAACATGCACGGAAATTAGAGAAGAGAGGCTATGGACCCATGATTATCAATAGGATCTCAACAAGTGGAGAAGTTCAATTAGCTACTCTGGAAGGCGATGTTCTCCCTAGTTACATTAGCGGATGCAGAGTCAAGTTATATCAGGAACCCCTTACGGAGGAGATGTTAAATCGACTCAATACTACCAAGAAACGTAAAGAAGAGGAAAAACGAATTCGAGAAGAAGCACAGGCAGAAGCATTGGAACACATCCGAAGAATGAAATTGAGAAGACAGGGCAGAGATCAGCCTAGGAGAGAGGCCTGTGTAGCTCAAGGATATCATATGGCTATGTGTGAAGTTTCAGGTATAAGCTCTCATAGAATAATTGATCGACGTTCTTTTGTAACCTTAGAGATAGGACAAGGAAAGAGTGCAAGGACTGTAAGGGCCTTGATTGACTCAAGTGCAACCACTAGTGCTGTTAAATTTTCTTATTGTCAAAAGTTGAAATTGAGTGTCAATCCTATAGAAGCATATCTTATAGGATTGGGAGGCGTGGAAACCCCTTGCATGGGCGAGGTGGAACTTCCCCTCTACATTCAAGATGTTTTAATGACAGTTAAAGTACTAGTGTGTCAGGATGAGGATCTCACTGAACCTCTTGTCTTGGGTCAAGATTGGATATATGATCATGCAGTCAACCTAAACCTAAGAAGTGGACTTCTTTAGGTCTGGGTAGATCAGAACCGCATTACACTTGAGTTAGAAAATGAGGCACTCAAGGAACTAGGAAAGGCACAAACTCCTGGTCCTTCCATGAATACACCTGAAGATGACCATGCTATTCTTGTCCAAAACTATGTGATGCAGAGGGATGATTATCTCAACAAAGAAGTCAAGGATACAATGGGACTCCCTTCTTTTCCAACGGCCATAGGGATGGAGCAACCAAAAGCGGATCGAATGTAGAAGAAACAGATGATCTATGCTCGAAGCCAAAAGAAAGTACGAAGCATGGTGCCTCAACCACCAAAACAAGTGTGGGTGCAAAAAGGTGACCAACCTATTGTAGTCCAGTCACAACCACTGGCTCAACTTCATATTAGTGGGCAACAACAGGACACTAATAAGAAGTCTTTCAAAAAAGTCCTCCACTAAAGTGAAGTCTATCTCGGTACCCAAGAAGTCGATGAAGGCTGACCCACAATCAAGACAAATTTGGGTGCCTAAGGCTTGCTTGCAGGCTCAAATAGCTACAAACAAACCCCACCATGTACAACATGGTTCACTCACTCAAACAGCTAATACCCACTCTTACATGACACGCATGAACACATATCCACCCATGAGCACGAGCAGAATCGCTTGTAAATGGGTCCCTAAAAAGCCTCATTTCCAAGCAAACACTCTCATAAAGCCCTCCACAGTCTCCACAGAACCAAAACCGAAAGCCATCCACTGTGTTTGGCTACCCAAAGCTTGTAATAAACCCCCCGACCCCTACTTGTAAATTCATCCCCACCTACTAACTGCATCATTCCCACATTGCATCTTTCCATTTAGCTCATAGGACTAGTCATGCACTAACTACACGCACAATCACCGAGCACTCGCTAACATACTAACCTATCACTAAGCACTCATGTTAATGTTGTAATGGGGACAAAACTTGTTCTATCTTGTCCATTACAATGTTAACACCTGCTTCTATATTCTCACAGAACCAGCAAGCAAGCAATAACATGGCAGAAGTAGGAGGCATCAGTTCCCAGGCGGGGTCTAGTGCCCAAATTGTGGATATTGAAACTCTCCTCCTTGAACCACAACTCACTGAGAGGCCTCAGGAGCTCAGAGCGGTGCATGTACTTCCCATTCAGAACCCTCCGCAAGGGCATACATCATAAGTTGGCAAACATGCACACTGGTTCAGTGATGTTGCAGGTCCATTAGGAGAAGGAACATAATTCTCGGAAGCTGAATTAGAGTTTAATGGAAAGTGGGGGAGGTGTCATTTCTTCACCCGTGAATTCGAGAACTATCAGGATGCAGAAGTAATGAGATCTGTCTAGACCAAAGCGGGCTTGGATAGCTACTTTAGGGCACTCTTACCTAAGCTTGATTTCTTGTGTTGCTCTTATCTGATTAGTACCATTACCCCTAGCAGAGCCAAGGGAGGTGATAGTACCTTTGTGCTACCCTCATTGACACCAGGCCACGAGCTAAAAAGATTCAATCTCACCCTCAACCTAGTACGGGAGGCCTTGGACATGGATGACATGCACATTCCCACAGAGAAGGAAACATTGATCCCTAGAAGAATGAAACACAAAGATCTTAACAAGTTAAAGGATATGGTTGCTATGACACCTACCATCGCCCTCCACCTACGCACGATCATGCAACACTTTGCCTTTCCAGCACAGGAGCGCTTCACCATGCCACCCAAAAGAATTTGGTTTAGCTTAAACTTGGTAGAGATAGAAAACCTCACAATCAACCTACCCCACTAGGTCATAGATCAAATCCACCTAGCACATCAGCGTTGGAATAAGAAACATAAGAATGTGCTTCATGGATGTTGTGTGCTGACAAGGATCATTTATAGGTGCTTAGCTTATGATGTGCCTATTCAAAGAGCACTAGTGTGGTCCCGAGCCCAGGAATTCCAGCGACGGCTATTAACAACAGGGCCACCTTCGAAGAAAATGAGGGGTTCAATTCAAATACCCTGTGCACAAGCAAGGGGTGCCACCTCACACCAGACATTAGGGGAAAAAGTGAGCCCTGCATGGACCTTGTAAGGATTCCTAATTTTTAGGAATTAAAATGCTTAATCCCCTTGATTAAGGAGCCATACAAAACCACCGGTGGTTTTTCCAAATAAAATAGTATTCTTTTTTTTTTATGTTTGAATTATGAAATCTAATGCTTTAGAGCCTTTGGATGCTTAAAATCAATGGTTGAGATTGAAGACGAATGATCCATAGAGAGAGAATGTCAGAGATTCGTGTGGTCGTTTGGCTTTATTTGCGCAGGCAAAATGCACCTTCTCTGCATGAATATTGACCATTAGATCATGGATGAATCCGACGGAAGTCCGCATTCGGCGCTG
Organism: Ceratopteris richardii; assembly: GCA_020310875.1. Classification (NCBI taxonomy): domain Eukaryota; kingdom Viridiplantae; phylum Streptophyta; class Polypodiopsida; order Polypodiales; family Pteridaceae; genus Ceratopteris; species Ceratopteris richardii. The sequence goes on from CM035438.1 coordinate 52,833,923, forward strand.
ATCTAGTTTTGCGTGGGCAGTGGAGCCGTTCGATGAAGATGTAATCCGATGGCGGAGGGAAAATCGCGCGCTCAGATTTTGCTCCTTCAAGTTGAACCCTTGGATGGTGGTTGGATCCAATGGCTGCCATTTAAGGCGCCTATTCTTTTCGGGATTCAAGCTGTGCCGTCGGATGTAAGAGGCTATCTAATGGCTAATAAACAAAGGCGCCTTTTTGCAGCTCTATCTCATCCTAGCCATTAAATCTCTTGCTCATCCAAGGGTCCAAAAGCATGGATGCCTTGACTTTTGCCATTCACTCTCATCCATTGGATTTTGGAGCCAATCCAAGGGTTAAAATGCATTCGAGGGGCATTCAAAACCATTCAAGTGAACAAAACCACCCCTTCTAGTTGTTTTTCTCCTATTTGACCAAACAAAAACAAGGGAAGCCTATGCCTAGCCTAGGTGATTAAGCTCCTAGACTGTGTCCACCACCCTCCTCTCATTGGTCCATCACTAATCACTCCTTAATCTAAAAGGCCCATGCAGGGTTCATTTTTTCCCCTAATGAGGTGACACCACCTCAGACCAGACGTGTCCGACCATTTACTATTCGCTTACCCAGACCAAGTGCAGAAGGACCCAATTTGGTTTTCCCTCCGATTCCATCGGACTTGGAGTTCCCACAAGGCTACACCCTGGCCGATTTGAGAGATGAAGAAATCGCTCGCATGATTAATGAGAGCAATCTTGAGATGGAAGCAGAATAGACCCGAGGACCACAACCAACCACCACAACTTCAGCTCCTACCCAACCTGAAGTAGTGGAAGTAGACCAAGATGAAGAAGAGACGGAAGAGGAAGCAGATGAGGAACATGACCAAGAGTATGAAGAAACCTCAGAACTGGCAGATGCCCGAGCTTATTCGGCACAAATAAAAAGATTGTATGAGACCATGAAGCGGGTACAAGAGCATCACAAACTGTCACTCGAAACAGGGAAGATGCTAATAAGTCAAATGTTAGGAGAAGATGAGGTGGACGAAATGTTTATTGAATCCCTAAACCTGCACGCGGATGCACTGGACCTGGATGAAGCCATTCATTCAGCTATGGATTATATTCATCGCTTTGAGAAACGAGTTCCTACCCGTCCCATGCGCTCCGACAAGCAAATCCACATAGATGTATCAACACCTGGAGAAACCATGCAGACAGAAGAACATCAGGCGGCACCACTGTCACCACACTCCTCACCTCTCACTGCACAATTCACTTCACCACATGACACTACCACCTCAACTTCCACAATCACCACATATGTCATGGGAATTGCTCTCTCTCCAAGCATCCAATTCGTAGGAGTTACCATGCCCACATTCACAACATTATTCACAAACATCACATCCACCCCACGCACTATCCCCATCTACACAATCACACACACTTTTGATACCATGGAAACATCACCAGCCACAGCACCACTCCCTCCCCACACACAACCACAATCTCCCATACCCCCTCCACCCACATCACCACTTGATTCCACCTCATTCACGATTCCCTTTCCGTTCCCCATTCCCCCTGTATCCTCTCCTTTCCCAGCATTCTTGAATGTAAATAATGTGTTTTCTACTTTACATCAATGTGTATATCAATTACGAAGCGAATATCAGACTCTTGAAGATCGCCATCGTCAATTAACTATGGACCATCAACAACTCCAGAGGCGGCTTGCAACTATAGAAGAAGAAAACACTAACCTCAATCAACGCTACACCACACTCGAACATGCCCATCAAACCCTCCTGGAGACACCCCAACCATCAAAATCCTCAGATGTCAAACAACTCGAAGCTTTACTCCAACTCTACCAAACATATAATCTTAGAGTCCGGCATAATTTGACCCTACTCAGAAAACACATGGCCATGGCACTCGAAGAGAACAAGCGATTGCAAAAGCAGAACGAAGAAAACCTAGAAGCTGCAATGAAGGATCCCCCCACGAGATCGACCAAGAACAGTTTAAAGCAGTCCCCTCAGATACCATGAAAACAATCCTCGAAAGCTATGCTGATCTGTTGGAAGCACATGATGATATGGAAAAGGAACGAGATGCACTGCAACGCTAGCTAAGGGAGCAAGAAGAACAACCCAAGATCATAGAGTCAGCATCGACTTCAGAGGAGGTAAAGGCATTAAAAGAGCAGGTTGAAGAATTGCAAAAGAAGTTACTTGAGTATGAAAGACAACCCTCTCCGGTTATCAAACCAGAGCCAAATGAATTGGGGCCCATTGAAGTGGATGAGTCGTATGAAGAACCATATCTTCCTATGCCGATGCCGGACGGCCAGCAAACCTCGGAAGAAATGGACACCTTGGAAGTCGAAGCACCCGAATGGCTTCAGAAACTCGAAAAGATAGCCAAAGCCCATGAAGATCGCGTTGCAGTTCAAATCCAATCAATGGCTAAACTGGAGGACACTATCATAAACTCTGAGTACTTCTAGAACATGTCACATCATCGCTGGATAAGCACTAACGATGATCAATACATGCGATACTGTGTGCCCTTGGCTGACTACAATGCGGAGATTCAACGAAGAAGTGGAAAAGCCCCGACTTTCGCCACTCAATTTGGTCCTGATGATCTACCTGAAAGTGCTAAACAAGGGTCAACCTTTCAACCCACTTGGAGGATTTGTCTTCTCGAGACCTATCCAGAAATGGTTCGTACCTGGAATAACATGCCACTATTTATCAAGTATAATCCATGTTACGTTCCAGTCCTCCGAAGATGCACCTGGCCTGAGTTTACCATTGCTGTCAAGAACGTCAAAGTCTATGCAAAGTGGTTGAATTATGTCTATCTAGCACCTCCACAAGGATAGCCCTCGGTTGCTTATATGATTTCTACCATCCGTCACTGGAGCCTTAGACTACGGAGCACTCCTGACGTGATGGCACAGATGTGCATGGAAATTTTTGAATTAATGATGATCACATTCAGAACATTCAAAAACATCCAAGACCCACAGTTCTCAGGAGTCGGTTTCATTGCAGGCAACCTAGACCTGGTATATGACATGAGCACCACCCCCTCAATCAAGGTAATATATGCTTGGCACGCAAGAGTAAAATACCTCCCAGCTTGCTTCAAGCAAACTTTCAAGGAGATGCTCATCATAGGGTTCTGGGAATATCACTCGGAAATATTCGTACCTAGGCCCTCACATCTCCTCCAACTATTCGCTGTGGAGAGAACCCTACACTCAGATCAATTGCGCTGCCACATCTGTACATTCCAGGGCCAGTAGATTGGGATGCCTTGTTAACAGACCTAGCACGGGGGCTGCATCTGGAAGAACATCACCTTGCTTCAGATGTGGTTCAATACTATGTCCAACGCTCAGCCAAACAAGGGTCTGTCAGAGACGAAAGATGCGAGAGAGGGGGGGGGCTGTTGGCAGCAGTCAAGACACCCAAAGACTCACAAGACAAGGAATCCAAAGAAGGGAGCCAGAGCGGAGAGAGGGCACAAGCAGACAAAGTAGTCAACGAAGATCTGGGAGCAGTTAAGACACCCAAGGACTCACAAGACAAGGAAGCCAAAGAAGGGAACCAGAGCGGAGAGAGGGCATAAGCAGACAAAGTAGTCAACGAAGATCTGGCAAATAGGCCATCCAAAATTTCCAACCAAACCTCATTTGAACAATGATTTTCATCACTACCTTAACCTTGTAAATACTGCTTTTGGATAGTTTTGACTCCATTTTGTGCAAGCCAATGAGTCCTTGAGCTTGAGGAGCATTAGAAGTACCTACCTATTAATTTTCATATTTTTTAGACTCCATTTGAGCCCTCAAATAGGCTCTAGAACCTAATTTTTAACTAGGCCGGACACTAGGTCTAGGAAGGCCAAAACTAGTCAAAAGCTATAAAAAGAGCTAGAGAGCTCATTTTTGAGGTTGGCTTGTTGTAGAATTGAACTTGTAAGAGCACCTTTGAGTAATCTAAAGAACTTCATTGTTTCTCTCTCTCTCCTCCATTCCATGCCTCCTCAGGTGTCATGTTAGGTACCCCTCATGTGGGACATCTATTCATCAATTACAAAACATTAGATAAAACGTCTAGACAATATTTTAATGGCACATACATTTCATTTAACATACTCCTTGCAATTTTAACAATATACCTTTTCCTCTTCTTTGCTACCCTATTTTGTTGGGGAGTATATTTGCAAGTGATTTTCCTCTTTATAATTTGTTCCTAAACAAAATCACTAAAGAAGTGGGAGAAGTATTCTCCCCGTCCATCTAAACTTAGGGTTTTGATGTAGCAACTCCTTCTCAACTTGTGCCTTGAACATTTTTAATACATCAAATACATCTGATTTTTGCTTTATACAATCCATCCTTTTTAATAGTGATCAATGAAGGTTACAAAATACTTGTTGCATGCAAGAGAGGGCTCTTTGGCTAGCCCCCTAGACATCTGTGCGCACAAGGTCTAATATAACTTGTGCTACGTATCCACTGTTCTTGAAGGGTTTCCTAATAGACTTGCCTAGTTGACAAGCTTCACACATCTCATGCAACATTTGTAACGAAAAATGTGGTTTTCTCCATGTCTTTCAACCTTTCAATGTTGATGTGACCACAAGTTTTGTACCACAAATCCAAGTCTTCAATTTTCTTGTCTCCATAGGTGATGAACATTGCCTTGTTTCCTTGCCCTTTGTCAATGTCAAGAGTGAACATCATTCCTTCCTTCTTTTCCCTTGGCTATCATCTCATAGCCATTCCTTGGGACTTCAATAAGGCATCCTTTGTGGTTGAACTTTTTCAGGAAATTAGAGATTCTAAATTATACATCTGAATCTCTAAAACATGTCATGATCATAACATCAACATAAATGGTCATGAGAGTAGGAGCAGCTTTTGAGTTTTTAAAACCAATGAAAATATGATATGAGTGAATATTCTCATACCAAGTTCTTGGTGCTTTCTTGAAACCATAAAGAGCTTTGATTAGCTTGCAAAAAATATGTTCTTTTTTTCTCCTCAAAACCCTCTGTTTATTCATTCAGTGCAGACATCCCCACGTAATTGTTGTTTTGATATCTACTTGGTATGATTTCCAACCAAAGAATGCAAATACAGTTCAGACTATGGCCATTCTATAAGTAGGAGCAAATTTTTTTTCATAATCTATACGTTTCTTTTGTGCATAACCTTTGTCTCCTAACCTTGGTTTATACCTGCCAACAATACTATCAACTTTTCTTTTGATCTTAAATATCCACTTGAAATCATTTTCTTTCTTTTTATTTAGTTACTCACAAAGCTTCCATGTTTGATTCTATGAATATAATCAATCTCGCTTGCATTGATTTCTTCTGCACAAGATTATGTAATGCTTCTTGAACAATAGCACGTTCATTATAAATTGAAGTAAAATCAAGAATGTTATGAAGCTCAAAAGTTCTGCATAATTTACTTGATTTGCTTGATCTTTATAACTTCTTGTCCTTCCTTTGAAAGTTTTAATGTTACTTTCTTGAAAAATCTGCAAATTACCACTTTGGAGTCTTCTTAAAAATTGGTTCTATCTCTCTTTCTTCTTGACCTCTAGAAGACTCCAAGTTCTTGAATTGGTTCTTCTTTTATAGGTTGAGAAGGAACATGAGATGATGAAGGTTGTGGTGGTGGGATATAAAATTCAACTTGTGAGGGGTGTCCGAGAGAATTCTTCGATGAATTAGGCGCGAACGTAGACTCTACAGCTTTAATGGAAACCTTCAATTAGCACTTTTCTTGGAGTTGGCGTGTCGACACATCATCAACATTATGGTAGGTATTTGAGCTCCGGGCAAATAGTCACACGGTGGATGCAACGGGTAGTGATGGCGTTCCACTGCGAAGAATGCGCTTTGCAGCACGGTTGAGGACCACGTTGGATAATTTGAATTGAAAAGAGGTCTACGCCTTCCATCAGCGTGCTACGAAGCCTGGCACTCTGTCGTCGGCAGTATTAGCACCTCAGCACTTTGTCTTCAGTGGTCGGACCATAGCTCATCGTCTGCCACTTTATTGCGACTCTGTTTCTTGTGGGGAGGTCGATGACATGGCACGTCTGGTCGTTGGTGGTGCGATACCTCCTCGGAGGTGTCGTCGTTACCTCCCTGTGCCCGGCCGTACTAGCACTATCACGATAGTGGCTTGGCACGGTATCGTCACGCTCCGCGTACTCGGCTTGGATATCGTCTCGCTCACTACGAGATCGTCGCTGGTCCTCGGGGGCTAGCCGAGTATCATCACGCCGTGGTTGCCCAATGTCGTCTCATGGTGGTTGCCCAGTATCGTCACGTTTGTTGCCCAGTATCGTCATCGTGGTTGCTCAGTATCGTCAGTATCGTCACGATCGTTGCTCAGTATCGTCACGTGGCTGCCCTCTTTTGTCGCAGTATCGTCACGCGGTAGGGATTGGTATCGTCATTGGGTCTGCCCAGTATCGTCTCGTGGCGGCTGGTCCTGTCTGGCGCACATGTTCTGCCCAGTATCATCCCGCGAAGGTTGGTCCTATGGAGGTTAATTATTACGAGTTGGCTGGAGGGCGTTCATAGGCAAACCGTTTTGCTTCTCCTTTCTCCCCGCTTCAGAGTTGTTTGTGCAAAGAATTTTGCTTCTCCTTTCTCCCCGCTTTTGGGCTGCTTGTGCCTCGACAGTGCCCTAGCTTCCTTGCCTTTCAAGAAAAAGTTAGTGCCCTAGCTTCCTTGCTTTTCAAGTTGGACCAGAAACCTCCGATCTTCTTGGTTTGAAAAGAAAGTTTTAAAAGAAAAAAGAGAAAAAGAGAAAAAGAAAAAAAAAAGTGGGTGCATCTTCCGTAGTTGTAGGGGATCTTTTTGCGCCAACTCAGTTGCCGCTGGGGCAGGCTTCCCTCTCTCGTGTGCACACCTTCGTCTATGGCTTTGGCGACCCCCTCCTTTGTGAGAAGTAACCTGGCCCCTCCTCCGGGGGAGGCCGGTAACCTTGCCTCTCTGTTGGAGGGGGGATCTTGTGCCGGGGCCTCGGAGAGTGTTGAACCCCCCTTGGTCTCCCTCAGTAGATCCGCAATCCTGTCTACCCAGGAGGAGCTCAAGAAAGTTTGCCTAGTCGGCCAAATGTTTGCCCCTAGGTCCCCGCTAGAAACCGTGCGACAGTGGCTTCGCAACGAGTGGTTCCCCCGCGGGCTAATTATTTGTAAGTGTCAGTTCTTACCGGCAAGCCACTTGTTGCTAGTCTTTGAAAACGAAGATATGGCGTTTCGTGCTCTTAGTGTCGGAACCTGGCAACTCGGTCGGACGACCCTGTGCCTTTTCAGATGGTCCCCTGATTTCACTCCCGATAAATCAAAACCGCTTCGGTACCCGCTCTGGGTTGAGCTCCCGAACCTACCGTACTTCTTGTACAACTTCGTGTGGGACATTGTTTCTCCTATCGGTAAGCCATTGGCCTCACGCGAGGACATTGGTGGCCTCATTTATGAAGGTGCAAGACACTCGTTCAACGCTCGGTGGCACCCTCAAATCTGTGTCGAGGCTGACCTCAGCATGCCGCTTCCATCGAAGATTAAAGTGGACTTGGGTGAAGGGGAAGTATGGGAGCAAGATATCATTTACAAAAACCTTCCCAACGCGTGCTTTCGTTGTGGCCAACAAGGTCACAGGATTAAAGATTGCCCTTTGAGACAAAAAAGCAAGCGAAATCAAGAAGCCCCCAGAAATGATCAAGACAACAAAGGGGAATTGACGAAGGAAGAGGAAGTCAAGGGCCCCCATAATCCAGCAGCTGACGCAGATGGGTTCATCGAAGTCAGAAGAAGAAGGAAAAGAAGCCCTAGGGCGACTTCTGAGCGAATCAACATGTCAGTTACCCCCTCGAGCAACTTGTATTGCAATCTGGAAAAGGAGATCAACGAGTTTGACTACCCAGGTGGGAACCAACTTGAGGTAGACACCAGTGACAAAGCCCTAGAGATCCCTGACAATAAAGAAATCTCCCAGGAGGGTTACTCTACAAGCAAAGAAGACGGCTTTACCACTAGTAATGAAGATAACATGGATAGTGAAAGTTCCATCATCGGATCGACTATTCCGGAAACGGTGTCGAAAATGGTGCCCAGTTCTTCCCAGCAGGAGGCATCCCGCAAAGGAAAGCAGCCTATGGAGTTACCCTGGAAAAGCCCCCAGAAGAACCTATTACTAATTCGGGATCCGATCCCAGCGAAAAAGAAAGATGAATCCAAGAAAAGAAAGGATAAAGCTCCCGCCCGCAAAGAGGGCTCACTACGACAATGATCATCATCTCGTTAAATTCTAGAGGGCTATCCGACCCCTCAAGAGCGACCATCATTGGTCAATGGCTTCGCGACATCAGCCTAAACCCAGAATTTATATGTATTCAAGAGATTAATTGACGGAGAAGACCTCCAGAAACGGCTTAGACAAGTCTCCTCGACCCATGTTTGGATTTCAACGGCGCACCAGCGGGGGTCCGGTGGAACGGTAATCGGTATTAATCAATTCTGGTTTGAAAAGCTTGAGAAATCTATTGAAGATGAATGCCATCGGTGGACTGTGGTTTCTTTTGGTGCTCCTTTTTGTTTTACTTTAGTTTCTCTATATGCCCCTAATGGGGAGTTAGAAAGACTGAACACTTGGGCCTCCTTGGACTCGCTCCCCCATAACGTGCTCATTTGCGGCGACTTCAACATGGTGGAGGACCCTATGGACAGATGGATGGGCAAGGGCAGGGTCATCGATAGTCGGGAGAAAGAAACATGGGACAAAACCAAACTTCACTTGGATCTGGTCGAATTCAAAGATTCGAGTGGTTTTTCTTGGTCAAATCTCCAAGCGGGCGAGGACCTGAGGAAAACTAGACTTGACAGATGTTACATTTCTCAGAGTTTAATCCACCAGTGGGGCCACCCCTCCCTCTCGCAACGTATCGACCTCACCATCTCTGATCACTACCCGATCGTTATCAATTTCCAACCTTCCTCCAAGATCCATAAGGCTCCGTGGTTCCACGCCAGTGCGCCCTCCTTCTCTCTCCCCTCCATCCACCAAGAGATTGCTGACGTGTGGAAGGAGGCATTCGCCTCTGGCCTGTCCCCAGCCAAGTGTTGGAGAAGTGCGGTCGATAAGTCACGACAGATCATGATCAGATCCAGGAAGATGCTCGAGACTGTGCGGCGGGCTCGTAGAGAAGCTCTATATCATAGACTCTGGAGGCTCGAGGAGGAAGTGAACAAAGGAAAATCTCAAGCCCAGAAAGGTCTTCAAAAAATCAGAGCACTGTTGAGATATGAGGAAGAGATACAAAGGAAAAATTTGCAAATGTTCTTCAAGGAGTGGTGGGCTGGCAAGGCCAACAAACCCACCAAAGAGATGTGTAGCATCCTTAAAAGGAAACATAATAGAGAATCGATCCCCTTCCTGCTAGACTTAAATGGCAATGTATGCAATACGGAAGAAGATAATGTTGGGATCATCGAGGGGCACTTCACGAGACTCCTGGGGACCTCGAACCCCCTCTCCCACCATAGAAGGGACTGTAAGGCAGCCATATCTAGGGTTTCCCCCCACAGGATACCACTCAACCTTCGCCCCGTGCTACATGCCCCTATCTCTGAAGCAGAAATCATTGAGGTCATTGATGCCCTCCCTTCTGGTAAAAGCCCGGGACCCGACGGGCTCACTAATGAGTTCTTTAAATCCTTCAAGTTGGTGGTTGCCACCCCTCTTCGTCTTGTCTGGCAAGAGGCACTCAAGTTTGGCGCGCTTCCTTCTTGTCTCAACAATGGCATTATCAAGCTAATACACAAAAAAGGGGAAAAGAACAGAATAGAGAATTGGTGTCCTATTACGATGCTCCAAACAAGGTACAAGATCATTGCCAAAGTCATTGCCAACAGAATCTCCTGCCACTTGAGAGCGTGGTTAAGCAAGGACCAAAAAGGTTTCATCAAAGGCAGGTCAATTTTGGAAACCATTATAGACATCTGGGAAGGTCTTGAATTTGCAAATGAGTCTGAACAAGACGTGGTCTTCCTCAAGATCGACTTTGATAAAGCCTACGACAGGCTTGAATGGGACTTCATTCTGCAGTCGCTCCAAGATCTTGGATGTAGTCAGAAATTCACCAAGATGATCGCGACCCTTCTCGGAAATGCATCGACCCAAATTAACATTAATGGCAAACTTTCGAAGGTGATCAAACTTAGAAAGACAAGGTTGCCCATTGGCTCCCCTTCTCTTTGCCATTGCCACAGAAGGGCTTAGCAGGCTGGTGGAGCACCAGGTGGAAGCTGGTAATATCAAAGGCCTCCGTTTGCCTCATGACCATAGCAGATCACCATGAGACTTTTTGCCGATGATATGAATGCATTTATTCACAATGATAGTACTAGCCTTGAGACATTCTGGAGGTGTTTGGCCACCTTTTGTGAAGCCTCTGGTTCCACAATCAACCACTCGAAGATCGCCTTTAGAGCTATCATTGGGTCACAGCCCGACCTTCTCATTGATCATGGCTGTCAAATCATTCCGCAGGGCCAAATCTTTCGGCTGCTTGGGATTCCCTTGGGGTTTGGCATCTCTATGGAACAACGGTGGAACTAGGTGCTGGCCAAACTCAAAAACAAGCTTAACTATTGGAGAGGTATGCAAATCAATCTTGCTGGTCATGCAATGGTTATCAACACGTTCCTCTTATCATCTACCATTTATTTCCTTTCTTGTTGGAGACCGAAAGAGCAAGATCTGTTCAAACTCGATAGTATTTGTAGAAACTTCTTGTGGACGGGCGACCACAACAGGAGGGGGGTGCCTAAAATCAAATGGTCTATCTGCACCAGCCACAGAGATAGTGGGGGACTTGGTATCCTGGACATTGTGTGCATGGCTAACAAACTGGCAGCCAAATGGATGATTAAGGCTTGATGCAACGAAGAGGCCTCGTGGGCCAAGTTGATTTTTAGAAACAAGAATGAGTTGGCTCTCATGGGGCTCCCAAATTGGAAGAATCTTGACATCTTGACCCTGCTGTTTTCCCCGATCCCCGTCTTCCCGAAAGGCTCTAATCTCGTGTGCTCCCTATGGAAGAGTTGGAACAAAGTCAAAAGCTACACAAGAGTAAGTGAAGACTGGAAGTGGGCGGCCGGTATCAGAAAAAATGACTCTATCTGGTTTCCGATCCATGGCATCCGGAGTGTGGAATCTTGGAACATTCAAAATGCCAAGAAGTTATGGAACAAAGGCTTCAAAAAATGGAAACACCTCTGGAAACAAGACACCAACCACTGGATCAACTTCGAGGATATTGACCCTTGCGTCAACATTTCGTACGAAGAATGGAACACTTTACAAAGTAGATGTCTTGCCTGGGACCGACACAAAGTTCGCCTTCTCATGGGACACGACACGTCGAGCTCGCTTGGTCTCAAATGGCACAATGGGAATAGCCTATAAAAAATCCCGAACATCAAAGAAACAATTGACTATCAGGCTAACCTCAACAAAAAGTGGTGCCTGTCTTGGACGCGGCTTCGATGGGACATGAAAGTCATGGCTATCTGGCACCCCCTCATAGAAATCAAAAAGTCTGTCCTCTTATGGCAAATTCTTCATCATGGAATTTGGACCAACCTTAAGGCTAGCAAAATTTGTGGGATTTCTCCCTGGTGCAAACGCTGCTGCCGGTCTATCGAAGATGTTCCACACATCTTCTTTACCTGCCCCAACTCCAACAGACTCTGGCAGACGGTTGGAAAGAAACTTAGACTTCAGAAACGTCTCAGTTGGCAGCAGGCCCTGTTGGGAGAAGCAATCGGCTACTCCGCGACTCTCTGGAATGCCATCAGAGGGGAGGTCCTATGGAAAATCTGGCGGGAAAGATGTGCTTTCAACTTTGGTGACTCCCCCAAAGAGTGGTCAATTGAGAAATCCTTGCTCCTCCTTGGCAAAAGGATTGTCAACTGTAAGAAATTCCCCCCCTTCAGGCATCATCAAGTACTCCTTTTGATCAATAACAAGCTCAAACCCAAGTGGGCCCCTCATGAGGGTGATGAGAGGGTGATTAACCTTCTTTGTAATGCCATCTAAGCTCTATAAAAGCTTCCCCTGCTTTGTGGGATTTGGGGGGTCCCGTGGGCACTAGTCCCCTTCTCTTGTACTTTTCTTTATTTAATTCAAGTCCGGGAGAGTAGGCTATTGCCGAACTTCCTTTATATAAAAAAAAAAATTCAACTTGTGTAGGAGTGTTTATAACTTTTTTCCTTTCCCTTATCTTTACATACTTGAGTAGAGTTTTTAGAAGGTTTCTCATCCCCCTCTATGGATGAATGAAAGGATCTAAATTCCTTTCAAAAAATGAATAATTATCTACCTTAATAAACTCTAGAACTTTTTAATTTTTATCATAAATTTGATTTTCCACAATGTAAGCATTACACGAGAGTAAGCGTTTACCTAATTTTTGGAACATAGAATATATAATCTTTTCTTTCAACACCATGGCCAACAAAAGTAGCTTTGAAAGCTTTTTCATCAAGCTTACTACAATCCTTCTTTCCAATGTGAACATAAGAGAGAGAACCAAAAACTCTGAGTTAGTCCACATTATGTTTCATACCAAAATTTGGTTAATAAGGTGTAACCACCTTTGAATATTTTGTATAAGCCCCATTGAGAATATGATTAATTTTATGAATAACATCAAACCAAAACTTAGGTGAAAGCTTCTTTGAAGAGAACATACTACATGCCATTTCAACAAGCATACAATTCTTTCTCTTTGCAACACTGTTCTACTTTGGAATGTAAGAAATAGTAATTTGATGAGGAATACTTTGTCTTATAGATATGAATTGAAGTCATTGGACATGTATTCTCCTCCTCTATCACTTCTTAAAATCTGAATTGTAGTCTAATTTTCATTTTAAACCATAGCTACAACTTTATTGAATGTAGCAAAAACTTTTGACTTTGGTTTTAAACCAAATACCAATGAGTAGCTTGAAAAATCATCAATGAAAGTAACAAAATATCTATGAACATGTAAATATTCTACTCTCATAGGTTTATTCACATCAAAGTGAATAATTTTCCATTTCCTTTTTTCCTTTTCAAAAATTTAAAATTACAAATAATTAACATCTTGGACCAAGAATTCACATCTTGACTTCTTTGCATTTCTACTTGAATGAGCTTTGGAAGGTATTCTGGATCTTGTGCAAGTTCTTGAACTTGAAATTATTCTCAAGATCTCGAGCTCATGCCTTATTCTCAAGTTCAAGAATGAGTTTTTAATCAAAAGAATATCATTTTAAGATATGATGACTCATACCATTATACCTATATATGTGTGAATGCAAGGTTGGATTTCCCATGTAATTGAACCCGCATTCATCATACATGTGTATTTGATGTTTATGTTAGAGTTTAGATAAATAATTCCATTTGAGTTATACTTTTGAATGAAGGTATTGATAAGGAACCATATTTATTTTCCTCTTGTCTTGGGATGAACTATTTAAAATTTTGTTTAATGTAGAAGATACGTAGTTCATCAAGATTTTGGTTTATTAAAGTTTGGTGCTTCTTTATTTTCAACTCTAGTTCTCTATTTCTAGCTCAAGTTAGCTTACAATCATATGTTCTAGTTAATCTCTTCTCAGTGAAGATTTCAATCGAACACACTACATTTCACATCTCTCACTCACTCTCTCTTAAAAAAAACTGGAAATTAACGATCACACAATCAACCTAGCTTAGAGTGGATTTTACAATGGTTCAAATGTCTTTTTTTCAAGAAATAGATATTTAAGAAACAAACTTATGTGTAAAGTGGGATTTTGACTCAACCAATGCATCAAGGTAATAAGCAAACGGAAGTAAAGATGCATAAGTGATACGTTGAAGAAGATGATCTTAGCCAAAAATTATCAAGCTCATTCGTGCATCTAAATGTATGAAACAAAGGATTTATGGTTAGATAATACTTGAAGGTACTTAAATCTATTGTCACAATTATTCAATAAGCTATAAAACAAGACGCGCAAAGAAATCATATTCCCAAAACTTGAGAAGAAGAATTCACTTAAAATTTATTGAAATATCTCTTACAAAATGAGGAATATTGACTTATATAATGGTCTCCCTTTGTATCACTTTTCAATTTATCCTCTAAGATTAATGTATAAAATCTTTGGTCTTTTTGTCTTGGAAAAGTATGGTAAGAGCATTCTCTTATTACAAAAGAGTTCATAAGAGGCTTTTTAGAAGATCAAAATTAGAAAGACATTTAGCTTAAGGATTCATGTATAACTCTCACTATTGATAATCTATCTATAGAGAGCTCTTCTAATTACACCTTTCTTTTTGCATTGATCTTCTTCTTTGCTTTTATGTGTACTTCTATTTGTGCTTTGTTGATATATTTAGGTAGTGATGTGTGTGAACACTCTAGGACCACCAAGGCACTTTTTTCCCTCTTTAGGAGGTTTTTTTCCCTCGGCTTGTATATATATGCCTATTGCCCTAATGGGCTACTTATCTTTGTACATTCTCTAGTAATACATTTAGTATTGTGTGTTGTGCTCCAAGCTTCTTCTTCTTCCTTGTGTTGTTCACGTGCTTTTGCAGACGTCTAACTCCAACAATTGGTATCAGAGCAAGTCGACGCTTCATCTAGGGTGTCGTCTACACTCTCCGATTGCAGTCTCAGAATCGCATGAATTTTGGTGAGCATACTCAGCATGTTTCCGCAATCTGAGCTCGTTTCGGCCTCCGAATGCACTATCACAATGCTTGTGCAGGCTATTTCGTCTTTTTCTACCAAAGGTATATACCAGTTTCGGTTCGCCTATATAAGCATCTCGAAGTCTCTACAGATCTAACAGAATTTGTGGCAGTTCTGTTCAACTTTTTGAGATATAATCAATTTTTTGCATCAAGGTATTTTAGTCACTGGCCATGGCTGAAACTAGTGATGTATTTCGTATGTTGGATGTTGAGGATAAGTTGGATGGTACCAACTACTCGTTGTGGGCTTATATGATGCGACATGTATTGGTTGCAAAAGGACTATGGAACATTGTGCAGGGTGTTGAAAATTGTTCTATCACACCTACAATTGTTACAACTACAGGTACTGAAGCTGATGCAGAAGGTGTCGAAGATGATGATATTCTGCATATTCATGTTCATGCTAGAGTTTCTACTACACCTACTGTAGAGCAAATTTGTTGGGATGGTAGAGGCCCAAGCACATGCATTGATAGCTTTGTCTGTCAAACATGCCATTATTCCTCACATTCACTCTTGCAGAACAACTAAGGATGCTTGGGATACACTTACCACATTGTACCAAGCTAGGAATGAGGCTTGTGTTGCTTACCTCCAAAAACAGTTGGAGAGTGAGCACATGAATGAAGATGATTCTATGGACAATTTTCTAACAAAGATCAAAGACTTGAAGGAACACTTGATTTTTGCTGATGAAGTTATACCAGATAGCTCACTTGTGCAGACTGTTCTGAATGGTCTTCTTGATTCATATCAGAGTTTTGCTTCTACTCTTCGGTTGATGATGAAAGGCAATCCAAATGCCTTGTCATTTGAGAAGTTAGTCTCTATTCTGTCGCAGGAAGATAGTCCATGTAGAACAGGTCCATTATGCGAGTTGCAGATCAAGCTTTCCTGGCTAGTCAGAAGGGCAAAGGAAAATGGAGCTCTTCAATTAGTAAGCAGAAATCTGCTAATTCTGCACAATCGAAGAGGGAAGACAAAGATGAAAATAAATCAGAAAAGCACTATTATTTTGCAAGTATTGTAAAGGAAATTATCATATCATAAAAAACTATCCAAAACAAGCTGCTAAAGAGGCAAAGAAGAAAGAGGCTGGAATGGTTGTTGTAGAGGCCTCTACACCAAAAATAGAGTCTGCTAATCTTGTGTAGGATGAAGAATGGGCATTTGGTATTGTTTGCAATTTTGACCCATCTTCTCATGAGCAGTGCATGTCTACAGTAGACTCAGATGTTTGGTACTTTGACAATAGGGCAACCAAACATATTACCTTGTAGTGAAATTTCTTCTCTTCACTTGAGCCTACCTCTATAGGGAATACTGTTACATGCACCAACAACTCCTCTTATCCTGTTATGGGAGTTGGTAAGATCATTTTGACTATTGCTGATGGTAGTTCTTTCACTTTGTCAGATGTTGTTTGTGCCAGGGATCAAGAAAAATATGTTATCAGTTTTTGCATTAGCCAAGATTGGCTTGGTTGTGAAATTTGTTGATGACAGATGTACACCTCATGATCTGTCAAATGGCGACGTGATTATTGCTTCTGGCATTTTATATCGTGGGCACGTGTAGTACATGATTTTCAGGTTATGTCAGATGCAAAGCTTTGGCATGCACGCTTTGGTCATCTGAATTTTGGTAGTTTGCTACACCTATAGAAATCTAAAATGGTGTCCTCTTTGCCCAAACTTGAGGCACCCAGAAAACATGTTTGTGAAGGTTGTATTTTAGGCAAAATGCAAAGTTCCTCCTTTCCAAAAGATGGTTCAGTTCGGGCTACTCAGAAATTGCAGCTTGTACATAATGATGTCTGTGGTCCTATGCAGACACCTTCTTTTGGAAATTATCTTTACTTTGTGACTTTCATTGATGATTTTTCCAAGCATGCCTGGGTATGTCCATTGAAAGCAAAGTCCGAAGTGTTCATGTGCTTCAAACAGTTTTTGGTTTTGGCTAAAAATCTATCAGCATGTAAAATGGGCACCCTCCATTTTGATCGAGGGGGGGAATATATGTCTTCTGATTTTAATGCATTTCTCGCTGAATGTGGGATAAAACACCAGTGTACAGTGCCGTATACACCTCAACAGAATGGAGTTGCTGAATGGAAGAACATGTCACTCATGCAGATGGCAAGGTGTATGGTCAAGAGTGACGCTTTACCACATAGTTTCTGGCTTGAGGCTGTCATGTGTGCAGCATATGTACTTAACAGGTGTCCCACTAAAGCGCTACATTCTATCACTCCATATGAGGCTTGGCATGATCACAAGCCATTTGATGCCCATCTACGTGTTTTTGGTTGTTTGGCATATGCATTAGTTCCTAAACAACATTATAGAAAATTGGATGATAAAGCAGTAAAATGTATTTTTGTTGGGTACAATTCTGAAAGTAAAGGCTATCGTCTGTATCATCCACAGACTAAACGTATTCTAGTTAGGCGTGATGTTTTTATGGAAGATGCTATTCAGCCATTGCTTTCATGTACTAAGGAGACATGTGCAGGTTAAAGAAGGCATTATATGGTTTAAAGCAAGCACCATGTGCTTTGTATGAGAAGATACATGCCTATCTGATTGCACATGGTTTTGAGAACAGTCCAACTGAAAGCACATTATATGTTAAGCGTGCTAATGATGTGCTTCTGATCATTGTTGTCTATGTTGAGGACATGCTGCTCACTGGTCCTATTGAGAAGCATATTGATGATTTTAAGGCTGATTTGCATGCCTCATTTGAGACGTCTGATTTGGGACATTTGCATCACTATTTGAGTGTTTACTTTATGCAAGTTGATGGTGGAATGGCTTTGTGTCAAACGCAATATATTGACACACTATTGCATCATTTTGGCCTTGAAGACTGTAAGCCTATTGCCACTCCTATGGAGATAGGTTTACGATTGAGTCTTCATGATGATGGAGGTGCATTTGATGTTGTCCTCTATCAATAGGATGTTGGATGCCTGATTTACTTATGCATTACTCGACCAGATATTCAGTTTGCTATCTCACAGATATGCAGGTTTATGCATTGCCCAGGAGTCAAGCATTGGCAGGCGGTTAAGCACATCTTTCACTACTTGAGTGGTACTCGGCTACTTGGGTTGTTTTATCCCAAGGGGGAATCACTACCGCCGGATTTGCATGCTTTTTCTGACTCTCATTGGGTTGGGTGCCATGACACTCGTGTGTCCACTAGTGTATTTTGCTTCATGCTTGGTAGCTCATGTATATCTTGGTTGAGCAAGAAGCAACCTACTCTGGCCACTTCCAGTTGTGAGGCTGAGTATAGGGCAGCTTTCACAGGGATTGTTGAGTGTGTGTGGCTCAGATGCCTTATGGCTGATTTGGGTGTTGGTCAGTCTTCTCCCACCACCATCTTCACTGACAGTTAGAGTGCATTGGCAATTGCGAGGAACCCTATGTTCGATGCTCGCACTATGCACATTGAGGTGCATTATCATTATGTCAAGGAGAGGTTCTCTCTTGGGGAGATCAGCTTGGCATATGTGCCCACGCAGGAGAACATTGCATACCTTTTCATGAAGGCTCTGCCTAGGGAGAAGTTTGAAGCTTTCCGCAAAGCTTTTGGCTTACTTCCTTTTGTGGATTGATCCCACATAGCTTGGCACTTCCTTATACATGAGTGCTAGCTACTTGTTCACCGCATCACTCCCAGGGGGGATTTGTTGATATATTTAGGTGATGATGTGTGTGTGAACACTCTAGGACCACCAGGGCACTTTTTTCCCTCTTTAGGAGGTTTTTTTCCCTCGGCTTGTATATACGCCTATTTCCCTAATGCTCTACTTATCTTTGTACATTCTTTAGTAATACGTTCAGTATTTGTGTTGTGATCCAAGCTTCTTCTTCTTCCTTGTGTAGTTCAGGTGCTTCTGCAGATGTCTAGCTCCAACATGCTTCTTCACTCACTCACACATCCAAGAGATATGGAGTGAAAAAATTGATTAATTCTTATTATACATAAGGGACTTCTAGAAAAGTACATGTTGAGATATACTATAGAAACATACAAACTTGAATGGGAAAGCTAAATGATTTACACGCACTTGAATATAAGACACATATGGGAGAACTTTTTAGATACTTAATGCTCCACCCTCAAGTGAACACAAATGATCCATGATGCTCTTAGCTCTAAGGCCTACATTATGAAGAGAAGCCATTTAGAGAGCTTGAACATTTATGGAACCCTAAATTCCAAGTTATATTAGGCCTATGCATGGCAATTTATGGTAATGGATGATTTTTGCAATTCTAGACATGAGGTAGGGTAGGGTGTAAAATTCTAGGCAATTGGGTTGCCATTGAGGGCAAAAAAATAAAGTCTTGTGGTGATGTGCAATTTTCCTACACAACCTTAATGGAGGGAGTGAAGAGGGGTTCCCTCCTTTTGTGGGGTCGAGGGGGGGCTATCCCCCCATCTAGTAGGGCTAAGATGATAGGACTTCTAGTTGTGGAGATACTACTAGAAATCATATTTTTTTAATTTTCTTATCGCTCCCAACTATATTTGTCTATTATTGGCTCCCATTTGTAAAGGTTCTTAGTTGGGTGGATCAATTCCAATTGTCGGTGTTCCAAATGATGGCATAAGCATGGCCTATGCAAAGATTTACATAACATTGCACTAGTGAGACCTTCATCTAGAGTCTCTTTAGGTTTCCATCTAGAGTTCATCTAGACTTCCATGTAGAGTATGTCTAAAGTGCATAAGTGTATAGAGAGTTGTCATATGGAGTGAACATTTTCTATGGGTTCTCGTAACCAACAGAGTTGTCTAGTGTATGCAGGGTTTCTTGAGTTTTTTCTTCCTCTTTGTCTACTGTGTCTCGTCTTTCTAGCCATTTTGACAATGTTCTTTGCTCATCTTCTTCACAGTGCACGTGTCGTCCTTCTCTTTTTTGACCTCTTCCCATCCTTTGTGATGTTTCGATTATAGGCACTGGCTCTGAGTATATTTCCATATCCAATAATTGAGTGTACTGTAACAGTTGTTCGAAGTCGAAGGTGTGCACTTCTTCTAGGATTTATCTTTGGGGTCAAGAATGTACCCCTTGGTTGGGCACAAGGAAGGTTTCCTTGCATTCTCTTTGATTGATGTGTTGAATCTCTTTGAACCTTGAATAACTATAGCTAAGTCCACGTCAAAGCTCTCTCGATGGGAACATTATAACACAAAAATTAATACATTAATACACTATGCGTGTGATCTCACAACATCCATTCAAGAAGTCTGTCCTCTTATGGCAAATTCTTCATCGGGGAATTTGGACCAACCATAAGGCTAGCAAACTTTGTGGGATCCCTCCTTGGTGCAAACGCTGCCACCGTGCTATCGAAGATGTCCCACACATCTTCCTTACTTGCCCCAACTCCTACAGTATCTGGCAGACGGTTGGATTGAAAATCAGACTTCAAAAACAGCTTAATTGGAAACAAGTCCTTTTGGGAGAAGCGATCGGCTGCTCTGCGACACTCTGGAACGCCATCAGAGGGGAAGCCCTGTGGAAAATTTGGCGGGAGAGGTGTGCTCTCAACTTCGGCAATCCCCCCAGGGAGTGGTCGATTGAGAAATCACTATTCCTCCTTGGCAAAAGGATCGTTAACAGTAAGAAATCCCCCCCCTTCAGGCACCATCAAGTCCTCCTTTTGATCAACAACAAGCTCAAACCCAAGTGGGCCCCGCATGAGGGCGACGAGAGGGTGATTAACCTTCTCTGTAATGCAACCTAGGATTCAATCAAGCTTCCCCTGCTTTGTGGGATTTGGGGGGTCCCGTGGGCACTAGTCCCCTTCTATTGTACCTTTGTTTCTTAATTTAATTCAAGTCCGGGAGAGTAGGCTATTGCCGAACTTCCTTTATATAAAAAAAAAACATCCATTCAAGAAAAGTTTACAAAACCATCTATTGTTAGCTACATATAACTCGTCGATGATCCATATTGGAAGCTTAATTGTTAATCCAGAAGTTTTTGCCAAATATAGATTGAAACATATTTTCTTATGGGCTGCACGAAGTGATCCTATCTTGGAAATGCAAAATGTTGCATACAAAGCCTGAGGGTCATTGAGATATTAGGTGTCATGGCAGCCATGTCCTTCAACTTTACTATATTTTTGTTCTTCATGTTGTTCGGTATCAAGGTTCCTTATCGAAGGGAATGTGGATGTCTTGCATGTTGATCACCTCCTATACCAAGTTCAAAGTGAGCTTGAACTTTTTCAATTCATTATTGCACAATAAGGTGGGAATGACAAATGTACCTAGGGTGTCTTTCACAATATTGGCTTTTAATATAGACACAAGATAATAACATCACATAAAATTGGGCTTGGGTAATGGTTCACTAAAGTATTTAGCTAATCTTGCTCTTTGCCAAATAACTTGAAGCTCAAGGGTGTTCTAGAGTTGTTCAAATTCTTCATCGGGAAATATCATAGGAGTATAGGCTAGGTCTTGAATGGACCATGAATTTTCCTTAGCATCTCAACTTTGTGATTCTGACCTTTTCTCTTCCTCCACTGCAACTTTATACATCCATAAGTGTGTGTCTTTGTGAATCCATGAAGAGTCTAATCCTAATCAATGCATCGATTATTTTTCATCTAATGTTGTATGGATGCGGATACATTGCAGGGGTGGTACGTCGTGAATAATCTTTGAGGTTGACTTTGGTGGTGAACTCGAGGTGTTGTAATTATAGGAAATTGGTTCCCCAATCCTATACTATTTGTAGTTGTCTCATGAAGGGTCTACCCAAAATCATCTTGTAAGTGTGATCCTTGCCAAAATCACATCTGGCAAATGTGTGTTCAAAATCTACACAAGTAGTGAGAGTTATCCCTTCTAGCAACCCTAAGGGTTTCTCAATATGTCCACCTATCATTTGCAACTTCATTCTCATTGGCCTAAGTACTGGCTTGCCCCATCGATTCCATAAGGAAATGGTAGCAATCATGACTCTTGGTCTCGAGTTTAGAATGGCCTTTGTGTTGGAGTTAGACGTCTGCACAAGCACGCGAACATCACAAGGAAGAAGAAGAAGCCTGGAGCACAACACACAATAGTGAATATATTACTAGAGAATGTACAAAGATAAGTAGCCCATTAGGGAAATATGCATATATACAAGCCGAGGGAAAAAAACCTCCTAAAGAGGGAAAAAAGTGCCCCGATGTTCCTAGAGCATTCACACACATCACCACCTAAATATATCAACAAATCCCCCCTAGGAGTGATGCGGTGAACAAGTAGCTCGCACTCATGTATAAGGAAGTGCCACGCTATGTGGAATCAATCCACAAAAGGAAGTAAGCCCAAATCTTTGCGGAAAGCTTCAAACTTCTCCCTAGGCAGAGCCTTCGTGAAAAGGTCTACAATGTTCTCCTGCATGGGCACATATGCCAAGCTGATCTCCCCAGCAGAGAACCTCTCCCTGACATAATGATAATGCAAGCATGGAACATAGGGTTCCTCGCAACTACCAATGCGCTCTGAGTGTCAGTGAAGATGGTGGTGGCAGAAGATGTGCTTAGTGCGAGCATGGAACACAAGGTTCCTCACAATTGCCAATGCACTCTGACTATCAGTGAAGATGGTGGTGGCAGAAGATTAACCAACACCCAAATCAGCCATAAGGCATCTGAGCCACACACACTCAATAGTCGCTGTGAAAGCTTCCCTATACTCAACCTCACAACCGGAAGTGGCCAGAATAGGTTGCTTCTTGCTCAACCAAGATATACATGAGCTACCAAGCGTGAAGCAAAATCCACTAGTGGACACGAGTGTCATAGCAACCAACCCAATCAGAGTAAGAAAACGCATGCAAATCTGGTGATAGTGATCCCCCCTTGGGATAAAACAACCCAAGTAGCCGAGTACAACTCAAGTAGCAAAAGATGTGCTTAACCGCCTGCCAATGCTTGACTCCTGGGCAATGCATAAACTTGCTCATCTGTGAGACAACAAACTGAATATCTGGCCGAGTAATGCATAAGTAAACCAGGCATCCAACAGCGTGCTGATAGAGGACATCATCAAATGCATCTCCAGCATCATGAAGAATCAATCGTAGACCTGTCTCCATAGGAGTGGCAATAGGCTTAGAGTCTTCAAGGCCAAAATGCTGCAATAATATGTCAATATATTTTGTTTCACACAAACCCATTCCACCAACAACTTGCATAAATTGAATGCCCAAATAGTGATGCAAATGTCCCAAATATGACATCTCAATGAGACATGCAAATCAGCCTTGAAATCAGCAATATGCTTCTCAATAGGACCAGTGAGGAGCATGTCATCAACACAGACAAAAATGATCAAAAGCACATCATTAGCACGCTTAACATATAATGTGCTTTTAGTTGGACTGTTCTCAAAACCATGTGCAATCAGATAGGCATGTATCTTCTCATACCAAGCATGTGGTGCTTGCTTTGAACCATATAATGCCTTCTTTAACCTGCACACCTAGTTTTCATGCTCGTTCTGCACAAAGCCACGAGGCTGAAAAACATACACTTCTTCATGCTCGTTCTGCACAAAGCCACGAGGCTGAAAAACATACACTTCTTCATGCACGTCACCATTCAAAAATGCAGTTTTAATGTCCAACTGATCTACATTCCAACCATGCTGGGTTGCAAGTGCACAGATGCTCCGAATAGTAGTCATACGACATGTGGGTGCAAAGGTCTCATCAAAATCAATTCCTCTTTCCTATGCATAACCCTTTGCAACAAGCCTAGCCTTATACCTGTCAACTGTTCCATCAGGTTTACGCTTCAGCTTGTATACCCACTTAGTGCCAATGGCCTTCTTTCCAGGAGGCAAGTCACATAAAGAACAAGTACCATTCTTCATTATAGAATCATATTCAGATTGCATAGCAGCCATCCAATTTTTTGAATTTTGTGCTTCATCAAACGAAATGTCTAATCACAGCGACTAGATGCAGCCATATCATAGCAATCTGATGCAAAAGAGGCACTATGAGAGCCTCATCGAGTATGATATGACAGAGGTGCATCTAATTTGTTGTAATGCAAAGTGTGAACCAGCCATTTTGGCATAGTTTTTGCCTGCTCAATATCAACTCTCTCATCAACAAGTGCATCAAACTGTCCACTAGTAAAAAGAGGTAGCAAAGTATCATACATGTCTTTGGAGCTAATAGATGTCTCATTAGTACATGAAAGCAATGGCTGAATAGCATCTTCCACAAAAACAACATCACGGCTAACTAGAATGTGTTTAGTCTGTGGATGATATAGACGATAGCCTTTACTTTCAGAACTGTACCCAACAAAAATACATTTTACTTCTTTATCATCTTTTTTTGTGATGTTGTTCAAGCACTAATGCATATGCCAAACAACCAAAAACACGTAGATGAGCAACAGATGGCTTGTGATCATGCCAAGCCTCATATGGAGTGATAGACTACAGCGCTTTACTGGGACACTTGTTAAGTACATATGTTGCACACATGACAGCCTCAAGCCAAAAACTATGTGGTAAAGCCTCACTCTTGACTATACACCTCGCCATCTCCATGAGTGACCTGTTCTTCCATTTAGAAACTCCATTCTATTGAGGTGTATATGGCACTGTACACTGGTGTTTTATCCCACATTCAACAAGAAATGCATTAAAATTAGAAGACATATATTCCCCCCCTCAATTGGAATGGAGGGTGCCCATTTTACATGCTAATAGATTTTGAGCCAAAACCAAAAACTGTTTGAAGCACATGAACATGCCTCAAGTTTGGGCAATAAGGACACCATTTCAGATTTCTGCAGGCGTAGCAAACTAGCAAAATTCAAATGACGAGAGCGTGCATTCCAAAGCTTTGCATTTGACATAGCCTAAGAATCATGTATTGCACATGCCGAATCATTTACAGATCTTTCATAGTCTATGATCTTATACAACCCACAACATAAAATGCCATAAGCAATAATCACATCACCATTTGACAGATCATGAACTGTAGATTTGTTATCAACAAATTTCACAACCAAGCCAATCTTGCCTAATGCAGAAATTGATAACAAATTTTTCTTGATCCCTGGCGCAAACAAAGCATATGATAAAGTGAAAGAACTACCATCAGTAGTAGTCAAAATGATTTTACCAACTCCCATAACAGGATAAGAGGATTTGTTGGTGCATGTAACAATATTCCCTGTAGGCGTAGGCTCAAGTGAAGAGAAGAAACTGTGTTGTGAGGTAATATGTTTGGTTGTCCCACTGTCAAAGTACCAAACATCTGAGTCTACTACAGACATGCATTGCTCATGAGAAGATGGGTCAAAACTATAAACAGTAGTAAACGCCCATTCTTCTTCCTGCACAAGATTAGTAGACTCTATTTTTGGTGTAGAGGCCTCTGCAACAACCATTCAAGCCTCTTTCTTCTTTGCCTCTTTAGCAGCCACTTTTGGACAGTTCTTTATGATATGATCATTTCCTTTACAGTAGTTGCAAAATAATTTCTGCTTTTTTGATTTCTTTTCATATTCGTCTTCCCTCTTCGATTGTATAGAATTAGTAGATTTTTGCTTACTAGTTGAAGAGCTCCATTTTCCTTTGCCCTTTTGACTAGCGAGGATAGCTTGATCTGCAACTCGCATAATGGAACTGTTCTACCTAGACTGATCTTCATGCAATAGAACAAAGACTAACTCCTCAAATGACAAGGCATTTGGATTTCCTTTCATCATCAACCAAAGAGTAGAAGCAAAACTCTGATATGAATCAGGAAGACCGTCCAGAATGGTCTACACAAGTGACTCATCAGCAAAAATCAATTGTTCCTTCAAGTCTTTGATCTTTGTTAGAAAATTGTCCATAGAATCAGCTTCATTCATGTGCTCACTCTCCAACTGTTTTCAGAGGTAAGCAACACGAGCCTCATTCCTAGCTTGGTAAAATGTGGTAAGTGTATCCTGAGCATCTTTAGCTGTTTTGTAAGAGCAAATGTGAGGAATAATGGCATATTTGATAGACAAAGCTATCAATGCATGTTCCTTGGCATCTCTGCCATCCCAACGAATTTGCTTTGCAGTAGATACAGCAGAAACCGCAACACGAACAGGAATATGCAAAATATCATCATCTTCGACACCTTCTACGACAACTTCAATACCTGCAGTTGTAACAGTTGCAGGTGTGATAGGATGTTTTTCAACACCCTGCACGATGTTCCACATTCCTTTTGCAACCAATACATGTCGCATCATATAATTGCACAACGGGTAGTTGGTACCATCCAACTTATCCTCAATAGCCAACATACAGAATACATCACTGCTTTCAGCCATGGCCAATGACTAAAATACCTTGATGCAAAAAATTGACTGTATCTCAAAAAGTTGAATAGAACCACCCAGATGAATTTTGCTAGACCTGTAGCAGACTTCGAGATGCTTACACAAGCGAAGCAAAACTGGTATATACCTTTGGCACAAAAAGACAAAATAGCCTGCACAAGCACTACGATAGTGCATTCGGAGGCCAAAACAAGCTTAGATCGTGGAAACACGCAGAGTATGCTCATCAAAATTCGTGCGATTTTGAGACTGCAACCGGGGAGGTGTAGACGATGCCTTAGATGAAGCGGAGACATGCCTTGATACCAATTGTTGGAGTTAGATGTCACGGAAGCATGCAAATAGCACAAGGAAGAAGAAGAAGCTTGGAGCACAACACACGATACTGAATGTATTACTAGAGAATGTACAAACATAAGTAGCCCATTAGGGCAATAGCTGTATATACAAGCCGAGGGAAAAAAACCTCCTAAAGAGGGAAAAAAGTGCCCCGATGGTCCTAGAGTGTTCACACACATCACTACCTAAATATATCAACACTTTGTTGTATAGCCCTCATAAGTGCTAGGATGATAGGTGTTTCCTTCTTCTCCTTGCCTCATATCTCCTATCTTATCCAAGGGTATTTTTGGAACTATTTTTTGTGATCCTACTTGAGATTGGGACTTAGCTATTTCACACACTTGTTTAGCTATGTGTTTCCATAACTCAGGTTTAATCTTAAGTAGTTCCTCTAAAGTGAAATGGCATTGCACTTTATTGTTCTTCACTACTTTTGTGTTCCTTGGTAGAATTGAATCCTCATTTCTTACCATAACTGTAAGGGCTCTCATATAATAGACCTAGACTCCCATGGGTTTGTAAAGTGAGGCAATTCATGTAGGGAATTGGATTCAAAGTCTAATCTTCCACTTTGACAATATTTCTTTGTTGGAAGTGAGGTAGGCCCTTAGGCTCATGTCACAGGTCCATGGTTCCATAGTTCCAATCATGTACAACATTAATTCCAGCAATCTTCCATATTGACAAAACATGAACATACCACAACTTAATCATACAGATGATGAGACAAATATAGAGAAAGAATAGACGACATGTGTAAGGTGTTACGTAAGCCATCGCTTACTCATAGTATCATATATACCAATGTTCAATGTACAATGTGGGAGCAAAACTCTCAACCACTCTATGTGATGAGAAATAGATGAATGAGTGAATGTACAATGTAACAAACATATTCAGATGTATGGGCAGTAATTTGAATATATATGAGATGTGTGACCTTATAGGTTATAGAAGAGTGAATATGAGTGACTGAAAGAGGAAGAATCGGTGTGAAACGTATAATCAACAAACCCTCATCTAAGCTTAGGCTATGGAAGACCCTAAGTTAGATACGTGTGTGAAAAGATCACATACTTAAAAAGTAGCAAGGAATGCTAACAAGTTTGCTGCCGTAAATCCTCAAACTCATGTGAACACACCTTCTCAAACACCTCATCCAAATATGCATAAAGCATATACGTACTGTTTCTCTTGTACCTATGCTGAATAAGACTCCTCCTGATATGAACGCCACTGCCTCCATAAAATTCAAGTAGTACCTGTGTGCATAAAGAGAATATGTACCTGAATACTTAACATAAGATGTGAATCTTATGTTAACCACCATCCAATGTCTTTGAAGTAGCCCTACATCTTCTTGTAGAAGACAATCTTCAACCTGATATCTTCTTGTAGAAGACAATCTTCAAATACACCATGTAGATGGCCGATCCTCACCATCAAGCTGCTAATGACCAAGTCTTC
The DNA here is from genome assembly GCA_020310875.1 of Ceratopteris richardii. NCBI lineage: Eukaryota > Viridiplantae > Streptophyta > Polypodiopsida > Polypodiales > Pteridaceae > Ceratopteris > Ceratopteris richardii. Next base: position 52,861,945 of record CM035438.1, read on the forward strand.
TTGGCATGAACAAGAGATAACCTCCTCTCCATGAGCTAGAGTGTGAGCACACCCTTCATCTTCTCCAAGAAGAATCATTAAGAAGAACTCCATAGCTGCTCCTCAACATGCTTCAAGTTAGCACCATGGCTGCCCCATGTGCTAGACGAAACACCACCTCTATTGAGGTCCAAGCTCCAAGCTTGTGTTGAATACTAGGTGAAGGATGAAATAGAAGTGACCCAAAGTACTTCTTTTATAGTATTAGAGGTCAATCCAAAAGCATAAATAAATCACTCCAATCTGCAATCGCTACGAAAATCACTTGCGAAAAGAATATGTTGCCTTCGTGAAAACTCCGTCGCCTAAAACACGCTATCGCGATCTGTAAAACTGTCCGTATGCTTTCATTAAAACAAAAGCACTAAATAAGGAAACTTTTCGCGCTGCTGGCACTGAGTTTCGAACTCAGGTCCACTGGATGAAAGGGGGATGATCTAACCATGCTGCCACGCGGCATTTGTTGAAGAAAATATGTAAAAGTATTTAAGGATGTGGCACGCTCTGGGAGATCAGAGACTTTAAGAGCAAGCTTCCTATGAAGCTACTGTTGGACCAATGGGATATTGATTCCAACAATCCCCCATGCAATGTCATATTGGAATCTGCAAACTATCACAAGCTTCAAGCTTGTACTCCCAAATTGATCTTCAAAACTTGTTCTTCAAAAGTCTTCTTCAAAACTGAATTTGACTTTTCTTCAAAAAACCTAAATTTGTTGAATATGAACCATAATAGTTGAGAAAATATGCAAACTAGATATCCAATAGTGTACACATCAAGCAATCACTGCTTGACAACAAATATAGAATGAACTGTCTCCGAACTTGCTATCTCTTGTTTTCAAAAACCTGAAAACATACACTAGGATCCATATATTTGCATTTATCTTCCAGAAAGGTTTCTCAACGTACTTATGTTGTGTCATGTAAATACACTAAACAAAATTAGGAACTGAATCCTGGAACCTGTGATTGACAGCTCACAACTTAGTGTATTATGAACACTGCTGATTCATCTTTGACTGTACTCAAGTCAAATAACCTCAACTCAATTGCAATCAACTGAAATATGAGTCAAAAATCTATGATGTCATCATGTCTTCATCCTTTAAATTCTTCATACCTCTTTCCTTTAGAACTTGGTATAAACATACATGTGCACACTTTTGAAATATACCTTTCTGAAATATCAACCTTCTCTTCAAATAGAACTCTAGAACCTTCTCCTGAAGAGGAACATCCTAACAGGAACTTTCTCCAAACATTCTTCTTCTTCCTTCTTCTTTCAAAGCTGGAACATAAAGAGAACCTGACAAAGGAAATATAGGAATACCTGAAATAGGAATACCTGTAGGTATGACTCTGCATTCTTTTACATATGGCTTGAAAATAAGTCTTCATGTTTCATCACCCCCCTAGATGATTTAACACTAGTACCCAGTATTCTTCAAATATATCAGACTTTATGAAATCTAGAGCGTCTTCCTTCATAAATCTGATGTTCAGTGATCAATACCTGTATCTGGAACAAAAATTCTGAATCCTTTTTATTAGCATTGATCAGATGCCAATAGCTTTTCATGTCATTCCTCAGCTTTCCAAAATCTAGAATAAGGTTAGCTGATCCTAACATAACAAAACCTTGCTGAAAGCTTTATAGGATTCATAACCTTCAGTAACATAACAAGTATCTTCTATCTCTCTGCAACACAAATCTGATAGAACCTAAATCTTTGACTTACTTCTTCCAATGTTAAGAATCTTCACAAACAAAGGATAGACAACTGAATCATAAATACTCAAGATCATGCAAGATCTATCCAAGATCAATGATCTCTTCTGTGTAGAATCTGTTCTTCATCAAACCTTCATGACTGAATGTTTGATTTAGTTACCTGAATGTCTCTAAGTATCCATGCTTCTCAAAAAGTTGTAAAAACTTTTCTTCAAACAAATCCTTCCTAAGAATTTATGACTCCTGCTTGAAACATAAGTGGACAAACTTCTCACCTTGAGAACTCCAAAAGCTGCAAGTTGATACTTCATAACTTTCATATTCTACTCGGGTGAAATGTGATAGTACCTACTTGATTTTCTTTTGGCTAACTCCACTTCTCAATCAAGTGTTAGGATCTGATGGAACACCTTTTTGAATACAAACATGTATCCAAAAAATCTAGACAATCATAGAAAGTAGATTCTTCATTGACTTGTACATCAACAAGTTTCTTAATTTTTTGAAGTTTTCTGAAAATACGGAATATGAGGTAACCTTTTCCAAACATAAAACCTCAACCCAAGTCTTCAACATCTGCTACAAAAAAACTCTTTTACCTCAAGAGTTAGATAAAGAAGAAATATACTTCTCTACAACTTGTCATATACCAAGTAGCTCTGTATTGACACTCCAAGAATTCTTTGAGGGAACATATAAGCTGCCTGCTTAAAAGCTTCAACATAACTCATACACATATGAGTGCTTTTGTTTCTCTCAATGCAATTCTTTGTCAAATCTACTAAATCATGACCAAGTGTAATGCAAAACAAGAAACTGCTTCTTCTTTAAACAAGATGTTCTCGTAGACTTGTCTTTGGATGTAGAGGATAAAATAGGAAAAGTAGATGGAAAATATATGAGAAAAGGAAGCCTTACTTTTCTTTTGGAAATGATGGAATTTCTTTTTCTGCATCTTTCTTCCACCTGATGATGTCAACATCTTCAAACTTCTCTTCCATACCTTTTGTTCTCTTCATCTTGAAGTAGCAAGCACTCTTGACTTCTTCGAATGAATTTTTCTCTTTCTCTAATGCTAAGAGTAAGAGACAAAACAAACATGGTATACAAATGGAAGTGAATATAGAATCATGTTTTATCATCTCCTCATACCTCTGAATCAAAATGTTGTTTCAAATATCTGAAATGACTAAATTCACCAATCTTTTGTCTGAATGATGAATTACCCTTCTAGAGATACCTCTCTAGATCACATTTGTACCTGAATATTCAACCAACTTGCAAGAAAAAATTGGCTAAAAAACTCATCCCATCTTCACATTTGTCTTCTTAGATGAACTTTCTTGCCATGAAAGAGATCTCTCAAAACTCTCTAGAAAAACCTCTAGATACCTGTTTTGATGTAGCCTTTAACTTTCAAAAGACGGAAAGTGTATAAAAGCATTCCTTGAATTTCTTCAAATCTCTTCATAACTGCTCTTCTAAGACATGATCTGCAAATGATAATCTGATAGTAAAAATTGATACCTTTGATTTGATGTTGATCTGATTTCTTCATCTTCTCTAAACCATTGTTCTTCCTTGAATTTGAAGTAGTCTTCTCTTCATCAAGTCTGGGTCTTCAAACAATACTTTTGTAAAGTATTTGCATACTCTTCCAAAAATATTCGATTGCTAACAGATCATCAACTTCATACTCCACACTGATGAATACACATGTAACTGAATTGTCTAATTCTCAAATCTCTACTCATCTAGACTAAGTGTGTATGTCAAATGTCAAATGTTACAAGATGCTTTCAAATCATATGTTGTAAATCTTGAAGTTTGGGAACCTGGGATTATGAATGAGCCTTAATGTATTGATGCCAAAGACCTAAAGTTCTGAAACCAAAACCTTAGAGCTCTGATACCAAATGTTGGAAGTGAGGTAGGCCCTTAGGCTCATGTCACATGTCCATGCTTCCATAGTTCCAATCATGTACAACATTAATTCCAACAATCTTCCATATTCATACAGATGATGAGACAAAGATAGAGAAAGAATAGACGACATGTGTAAGGGTGTTACGTAAGCCATCGCTTACTCATAGTATCATATATACCAATGTACAATTTACAATGTGCGAGCAAAACTCTCAACCACTCTATGTGATGAGAAATAGATGAATGAGTGAATGTACAATGTAGCAAACATATTCAGATGTATGGGCAGTAATCTGAATATATATGAGATGTGTGACCTTATAGGTTATAGAAGAGTGAATATGAGTGACTGAAAGAGGAAGGATCAATGTGAAACTGATAATCAACAAACCCTCATCTAACCTTAGGCTATGGAAGACCCTAAGTTAGATATGTGTGTGAAAAGATCACATACTTAAAAAGTAGCAAGGAATGCTAACAAGTTTGCTGCCGTGAATCCTCAAACTCATATGAACACACCTTCTCAAACACCTCATCCAAATATGCATAAAGCATATACGTACTGTTTCTCTTGTACCTATGCTGAATAAGACTCCTCCTGATATGAACGCCACTGCCTCCATAAAATTCAAGTAGTACATGTGTGCATAAAGAGAATATGTACCTGAATACTTAACATAAGATGTGAATCTTATGTTAACCACCATCCAATGTCTTTGAATTAGCCCGACATCTTCTTGTAGAAGACAATCTTCAACCTGATATCTTCTTGTAGAAGACAATCTTCAAATACACCATGTAGATGGCCGATCCTCACCATCAAGCTGCTAATGACCAAGTCTTCTTGCCATGAACAAGAGATAACCTCCTCTCCATGAGCTAGAGTGTGATCACACCCTTCATCTTCTCCAAGAAGAATCATTAAGAAGAACTCCATAGCTGCTCCTCAACATGCTTCAAGTTAGCACCATGGCTACCCCATGTGCTAGACGAAACACCACCTCTATTGAGGTCCAAGCTCCAAGCTTGTGTTGAATACTAGGTGAAGGATGAAATAGAAGTGACCCAAAGTACTTCTTTTATAGTATTAGAGGTCAATCCAAAAGCATAAATAAATCACTCCAATCTGCGATCGCTACAAAAATCACTTGCGAAAAAAATATGTTGCCTTCGTGAAAACTCCGTCGCCTAAAACACGCTATCGTGATCTGTAAAACTGTCCGTATGCTTTCATTAAAACAAAAGCACAAAATAAGGAAACTTTTCGCGTTGCTGGCGGTGAGTTTTGAACTCAGGTCAACTGGATGAAAGGGCGATGATCTAACCATGCTGCCACGCGGCATTTGTTGAAGAATGTAAAAATATATATAGGATGCCGCACGCTCTGGGAGATCAGAGACTTTAAGAGCAAGCTTCCTATGAAGCTACTGTTGGAACAATGGGATATTGATTCCAATATTCTTCACCTTGCTCCCCATATATAGAGGGAATGAAATGAGGGAATTGATCATGAAGACCATCCACTACTTCACTAGGAGGAGGATTCTCGCTCTCCTTGGCCTATTTCTCCTCTTGTATTTCTCTCAAGAACTCTTGGGAGTAATGATTTTATCAAAGAAGAAATTCTATCATCTATAGAATTAAGAACATAAGCTAAATGTGATGGTAAGCTTATCCTTTCACTTCACCTACTTTGAGCTTCAGGTGTAGCTAAAGTTGTAGGTGTAGCTATCAATCATTCTAGCCTCTCCAAAAGTCCTTTGAAATGTAATTGTGGATTCACTGAGTTCGTCAGATTGAAAAGATGGCTTGCCTCAAACATAGCTTGAGCTAGTTCTACCATTTTTGCACAAAGAGTGGTCCTTTCAATCTGTTAATCTGCTCTAGGATAGTGCTTGTCTAACTCTTCCATGTTCGGTCCTTCCTGAATTCAAGCCTGGTAGGCTTTGAACATCATGTCCAAGTCTTCACGAGTAGGATCGGCTAAGACTGACCCTACTCTAGGTGGGGGTGGGATGGGTGGTGGAATGGGATGAGGTGGGTGAGATGGTGTTGGTTTCTAAGAATGTGTTTGAGAAGCAATTTCAATTATTTTTGTTTTTGTGTCCTTTAGGCTCTCCTCTATTCTGCTCTTCATCCCTTCTTGACTATCCTTCCAAGATCTTGTCTGTTTTCTAGTGAAACTTTCTTACGCAATGGCTTTTGGCTTCTTCTCTTGATCTATGCCTATAGTTTGTTGTAGAGCCTATGCTTTAATAACTACTTATAGAGGGGTAATGGTTGTCACAATTCTACTGGAAACCACAACCAAGCCAATAACATTAATTGGTGCAATCTTTTGAGAATTTTTTTAGGATAGTCTCTTAAGAGGTGTTCCTTCCCACAATCAAGGCAAAATCCTTGGATAACCATAGGTTGGGGTTGTCCTGGTGGAGGAATTGGAGAATCATGTAAGAAGTAATCTCCTTGATATTTGTAGCATGGCCCTCTAGGTGCTTGGGGTCTCACCTACCTTAGTTGGGTCCTCGGATTAGGATTTGTATACATCACATTGGAGTACTCAAGCTCTCGATTAGGTTCTATTGATGTTTCGTATGGATAGATCTCATTATGCTCATGTGACTCCATGTAGTAAGCTAGTGGATTATCCACATGTGTTGAGTCAAAGCTCTGAGCATTAGGATCACTTTCTCAAATCATGGGAGATTAGGCACTAGGCAACTATTCAGGTTATCCTCTATCACAACATATTTGACTGGAATAACATTGGCAAGGGATGGAGGTTGTTGACATAACATAGGTTGTGGTCTCTACTGAGCTTGGTAGTGGGGTTGATAAGGTTGTTAGGGTCTAAAATATGGCTTCTGTTGGTATTGGTTTGGATATCTCCCTGCTTGCTGATATGACTATTGGTTGCTTTTCCTAACCAATTGTTTGTTGTAAGGGAAGTCTTCTGCGATGTGGTTAGTATACTTTCTTTCTACATGATAGTTGGTTCAGATATACTCTAGCTATAGGGACCTTACGGGTGTTGTAAATAGGCAAATCTTGAACTTCCTATGGGTCTTTCCATGCTAAAAGACATTTCCAAATCATTAGTCTCTGAAATCAACATGTAAGGATAATCACCTAGCTACTAAGCCCATGACCTAGCTGTGTGATTGACACTAGCTTCAGATGACCTAATGATTTGTCTATCCTGTCCTAGGTGTCTACTTGACCCAAGGTTCATATGCTTGGACTATTTGCCTAATCACCCCAGTACAATCGCCATTAGAGTTTTCTATTGAATTAAATGAATAACAATTAGAAACTTTGAAATTGGTTATTGTTTAAATCAATTCCACTTAAGGATTTGAGGATCTAGACTCACTACAACATATGAACCCCCATACTGGCTCTCATATTGGCAAAAAAACACGTGGAAAATGCTTGCGGCATCAAAATAGTCACTGATATAAGTGTCGATTTCATAACACTGGTATAAGCATTGGTATAAGCCTTTGTATTATCACAAGTATAATTGTCTTTATAAGCCTCTATATAGGCACTAGTATACACACCGATATTAGCCTCTATATCTATGTCGATATTGTTGCTCTAGCACAATGGTGAGAACCACGTTAAGAAGCTTCACCTCCTTAATGTCAATCTGCGGAAGAGATAGGAGTGATATGAAGATCGTGAATGTGAGATGAAGTGAGAGTGAAGGTGAGAAGCATAGAAATGCACACACACATACACACACACACTACGAAGAGACAAGCAAGACACAATGGAAGGTGAGGAATCAACTCTATTACTCAAGAACACTATTACAAGCTCAAAATAGCTCTAAGATCTTCTCTACTCCAACAAGCTAACACTAACTAACTTCAAAAATGAGCTCTATAGCTCTTTTTATAGTTTCTAGACTAGTTTTGACCGGTTTCACATCTAGTGACCGGCATAGTTAAAAATTAGGTCCTAGATGCTATTTGGAAGGGTAAACGGTATCTAAAAATAACGAAAATTGGTACGCGCATTCTACCTAAGCTCCTCAAGCTCGAGGACTCCTCGGCTTGCACAAAATGGAGCTATGGATTACAAAATGGGGTTTTCTATGTTACATATGTTACAATTAGTGATAAAAATCACTGTTGGAGGTTTTTGAAAAGTATTTTTAGAACATGATTCTTTGAAAAAAGATTCCACTGGCTCCCTGCTCTGTCGTTACATGCTTCCGTGTCGTCTGTGCCTCTGGCTGCTTCCAACACCCCCCTCCCTCTCGCTTCTGTCGTCCCTGGCAGAACCTTGTTGTGAGGTCTGCCGGATATAGTTCTGTAGGAGGTCTTGAGCGAGGGTGTGCTCGGAGATACGAATGCCTCGAGCCAGGTCGGCCTCGAGTTTCTCCCAGTCTATTGGTTGTGGTTCTTCCGGTGGCGGGAGCTGATAGTGTGTGGAATAGACCATTCGTTCACAGGCAAATAATTGTAATAAATGTGTAGGCCTGCTTATGAATACCTCTGAATGGTATTCCCAGAAGCCGGTTGTGAACATCTCTTCGAACGTCTGCTTGTAGCACGCCGGTAGGTACTTTATTCTGCAGTGCCAGGCATAACAGACCCGTAGCGATGGCGTTGTACTCATATCATATACCAGATCGAAATTGCCATGCTCAAAGCCCGGGGTGTTGACATGGGGTGCCTTGACGCGTCGGAAGACTTTAAAAATCATTTGCATCATGTCAAAGATTTTGACAGTCATATGCACCGCTATATCATCCATATGCTTTAATCTAGGGAGCCAGTGGCGAATTGTAGCCATCATGTAGCCTACAGTTGGTAACTCAATGGGTGGCTTAAAATAGGGGTAATTCAACCAGTCTTGGCACTGCTTATTGTTTTGTACCTTAATAGCAAAGGCAGTCCAGGAGCGGTGTCGTGGTACTGGTCCCCAACACGGGTTATATTTCAAATGCAAAGGTGCCTTTACCCATGTACTCATCATCTCTGGATACTGCTGTAGTAAATCTTTTCGCCACTCTAGCTGATAGATCCTTCCTTGTTGTGCATCTAGTGGCAAATCATCCGCCTCGAATTGAGTTGCATGCGATGGTTTCTTACCTGTCTCTTTCTCAATGGCTAACTGGTATTCGGCCATTAACATGAAATACGGTTTATACTGTAGCTCATGCCCAGATATGTATCGTCGCGGGGCTAAATGAGCAAAGAATGGAGACTGTAAAATTCTTTCTTCTATCATCGCCATGGCATGTAATTGTGCCTCTACTCTAGCTGAGTGCGTTGTTCCAAGTTCCTCAATAGTCTTCATCCACGCGGGGGTCGGAAGTTCGTACGTCATCTGGCCTTCAGCCGTGACGCGTCCGCCTGGGATGGGTTGTGGCTCGTATGCCTCGTCAAACGTTTCCTCCACCGGGATGGTGACCATTTCTTCCTCAGCTGGAAGCTCAGGTGGGGAATCTGGCATTGGTGGTGCTTCATATACTGCAATCCTTGATTCAAGGGTCGATACCTGGGCCCGTAATGAGTTGAGTTCCTCTAGGAGGTTAGGAGAGGGGTTTACAGGTGCTGGTATGTCTTGGTGTGCCGGTTCTCGTAACTGGAGTAATTTGTGATCTTCTTTGAGTTTCTGTAACTCCTCGTTCATGCGGTCGTATTCATCTAGTAATCTTACATGATCGTCTAGTAGCATCCTCATCGAGTCTGAAGGAATGGCTTTGAACCTGCTAGGACTGAGCGGTTGGTCTGGGTGGTCGAGCGCTGCTTCTAAGTTTTCTCGGTTCTGATCCTGTAAGCGCTGGTTTTCTTCCTTGGCGGCTGCTAGGTGTCTTCGTAGTAAGCCCATGTTTCGTGTTAGCGTTGCATTGCGGACTGTCTGGGCTCTTAATAAGTTATCCAGGTCAGCAGTGGCTTCCTTGGTCTTTTCTTCGCTTTCTAGTTCCAATTTGTGATAAGCCTCGCGTAATTCTTGGTAGCGGGTGTTCAGAGAGGCATTCTCAATAGACAATAAATTAAGCTGCGACTGTAAGTCATTGGTTGTCCTCTGTAGCTGCTGATAATTATCACCAAGATGTGAACTCATCTCTTACTTGCGTCATACACATGAACATCTGTCGGAATGCATTATCTACAGTGGGTGATAGTATTAATGGGGTGCTAAAGGAAGATGCAGTTGGTGTAGATGCAACGGGAATGGGGAATGGGGGTGGGAAGGTGGATGATGTAGTGATTGTTGAAAATTGTGATGTGCCTAAAAATGTTTGTGCCATGAGCGAAGTGAGTGATGGTGCTGTGGGTGGTGAGATGTCCATCTCATTGGACGTGTCTAGTGCGGTGACCGTGAATATGGGTGTGATTGTGGGTACTCGTGCTGGTGTAAATACGGGATTTACAAAGGTTGAGGGGTAATTTACAGGGGGGCTGGCTGGAGCAGCTTGGTGGAAAGGGGAAAGAGGGGTTACAGTGGGTCGGGGAGGTGAGACGGGGGAGAAGGTTAATGGCGGTGGGAATGGGAAAAGGGGTCTTGGAGTTGTGGGGAAAGGTGGAAGAGATTGATGAAGGAATGGGTTGGATAGAAAGGTGGGTGTAGGAGGAGGTAGACTAGGGCTAATGGGTGCGGGAATTGTGGGGTTACTGGTCGTAAAGACAATTTCTGCAACACCACCGGCGAATGAAGATGTTGGTCTGGGGGAAGGAGGGTGAAGAGGGGAGGCTGGATGGACGGGCGGTGAGAGAGGAGCGGTTGGGGTGGTCGGTACTTCAGTGACTACTGAGGTTTGTACAGCTGTAGCGCGGGGTGGGGAATCTACAAAGATGGTTTCTACCGCCAACGAACTTTTGGGGACGAGGCGTGCCTCCCTGGCTTGTTCTGAAGACTATGCTCCTGTGGGTACATGAATGTATTCGCCGGGCTTTGAAAGTAGTCGTACTCTGCGGGGGTCAAACTATGGTAGTGGCTTTCATTGCAAGTACCTGAGTGCTTCGTTGGAGCCTACGGATTTGACTAACTCGCGGAATCCTTTGATGTATGCGTCTTCGAATCCGCCTGTGACAAGTTCTTGTTCTATTATTGTTTGACTCTCTTCCTCTGTCAGCTTTTTGCGTGCCCAAACTTTTTCCATCGTTCTATACAGCTTCTTGATAGCCAGTGTGTAAGCGGCTGCTTCGTAAGTTTCATCTTCAGGGGTACTTGTATCACCATGTGTGTCTGTTTGTTGTCCTTGGGCATCTGTCTGTTCATGCTCTTGGGATTCCTGTGTTCCCTGGCTAGCTTCGTCGTCTCCTTCGTCGTCTCCTTCGTCGTCTCCTTCGTCGTCATCGGTTGCTGTTCTTTCGTCATCAGAACTGGACACGACCTGTCCTTGTGGCTGATCCCTGGGTGTGGTAGGGTAGCTAGGCCTTTCAAATTCTTGAGAAAACAATTGTCCTTTTGAAAACTGGAACTCATTGGAGAATGCATCGGGCATCTCAAAATCAAAAGTTTGGTCCAGTGGCTCTGCTTGTCCTGGTTCTAAATGCGGTATTGGAAAAGAGAAAGCTTCCGCACCAATAGTGGTGGGAAGTTCAGCTGCTGTGGTGATAGGTTCTGTGGTTGTGGCTGCTTGGGGTGCAACAGTACTGGTGGTGCCCTCCGGCGTAACTGGTCTTGATAACCGTATACGAATTGGTGGTACCGTGGGAGTGGCTGCTGTTGGTGATTGCTCTGGAGATGGTTGTGGCGAGGGTGATTCTGGGACTTGTAGGCATGGGATAGTACCTCTCATCCGCTTTTTGGCTCTGCCTTTGCTAGACTTTCTAGCCTTCCTAGTGGTGCCTTTAAATGCTTTCAGTTCCTCACTGGTCATGGCACGCTCAATTGGTAAGTCATACGCCAAGCACATATATATGATCCTGGTGAGGGCGCAGCACCCATTGATTACCTTCTTTCGCTCCCACCTATGTTGTGTCAAATAGAGCTGATCAATTATCCAGCTGGCTAGATCAAAACCGTTTGCGGTCCAGTACATGCTAAGTACAATCCAAACCAGATTCTTTTGTGGGGCATGGTAAAACGATCCTGAGCTGGGAAAGCAAAGTGCTGCATGCATATCCGTAATGGCTTAGAGAGCTCAGGGGTTATAGCTGAAATGTCCTCCCACTTAGTTACGTCACCACGTTTCATCTGCTCTGGGACTAGTCGTTCTCTCTCCGTCGGAGTGTGTGTTCCATGTATTTTCAGAGCTGCGCGAATTAAATCTTTAGAAAAATAAAACCTTCTAAATGGAGGATCATTTACCAAGGATGGTAACATGAATGTTCTGGGTAGATCCTTGTTTTCTGAAGCTGTTAAGGTGGTTACCAAGTAAAAACACCTGTAAAAATCGGGTTTAGGCAGAGGGTCACTAAAGTATTCTGTAAATCCCGCTCGTGCCCAAACGTGCGTTAGATCTTGTGTATTCTGTAGTCCTTCAAATTCTCTTGACAAGAACTGGTACTTGGTCCATGTGCGAAGATCAAATGCCAAATTGGCCTCAAATATGAAATCAGCGTCTGCTAATGGTCCTGCTAGGCCTTGAAACCAATGAGAATTACGATGAATCTTCTCCATATATCCTCTAGGAGGATCATCGATTGGCATGGGTCCTGGAAAACCTTGAAACTCTGGTGGTTGCATCGTAGGATAAGATTCCGCGAGTAATTCTCCAATATTGGCCATTGGTGTGCTTGGGCCAGCTTCTGACGGTCCTGCTTCGGTTTGCATGATGACTGATGAGCTAATGGAAAAGATCTGCTACAAAAGATTAACACATTAGTATGGAAATTAATTATGATCCCATTAAGGTGAGACCGCAATCCCTTTCCATGACCGATGTGTAACCCGTGTAGCCAAGTGTCGTGAAGTGATTGATGCAATGATCTTTTTGCAGAGCTAATGCAGGTCTCTAGACACCTACATGGTTCAGATTATGCCTACATTTCTTGATGAGCTTTTATTATGCATGATGTGGGGTTTTGGTGTATGAATTTATACAAGGTTTGGTTGAGGGTGAATTATTATAAGGGTGGAGTTTAAACGGGGTGGGAGAATTGTTAGATAATGGGGTACAAAAAGACGTTTGGATACGTTTCGGTATCCATTTCCTAAGAGTCTTGGAGTGGGTGGCATGTTTCTGCTGAGGGACAAAAAGTGGTATCGGGTTTGGTGGTATTGAAGGATGAAAAGATTTCGGAGGGGTATATATTACATGGCTAGAGGGTTGGGCTATAATACATTGTTTGGGTACCCAAATCTGCATGGGTGTGGGTCGATTGATAAGATACTTCTTGGCGATCCAAATCTGTCTAGTATTTGTACTTGGGAAAGAAGATCGAGGGGACTTTGGATGCTGACTCTGCTTCTGTTGAAACTTTGTCCTGCTCTCGTCTGCAGTGTTGCCAATAGCCTGTGGTTGCTGTCCTTTTGGCACCCATATTTGTTTCTTGCCACTTGTTCTGTGATGTTGATACTACTGCTTTCCTTGCCTTGTCTGGTGGTGTCGTCGGTCTGGGTTCCTCTGTTGTGGTTGACTCCTTCGAGGTTGGGTTTGAGAGGTCCAATGGACGCTCTGCTTTGGAAAAGAAGGGAGATCCAACACTTGCGTGACCTGCCCATTAGGAAGTGATTCGTTATTTATCTTTAATCTAGGCCAGTCCGCAGCAAGTTTGGAAGGATGAGCACCGCAGGGCGTTGTGCTCATATGGTTCGCTGATGCAACCCACCTGACCGCTGATTGTGTCTATTTGCCCTAGCGGTTGGGTAGCTGCCCCTTCTAGTTTGCAGGAAGCCCCAGGGAAGATCTCCTGTCGTCCTTCTGATTGACAATTGTCCATAGCCAAGCCCGAGTGGGTTGGTGTAGACGTGACGTGACTGATCTGACCCAAGATCTTCCGGTCTTTCGTCGCATGCGTTTCATAGGGTCTAGGGTTACAAACCTCAATCGGAATGCCGTTAGGGAAGTCAAGCGGTATCACTCGCTTCTGTTCTAAGGTTCCAATCTGTAAGGAGCCTTGTCTAAGATTTAGGTCCACTGAGTGATCGTATAGCCAATCTTGGCCAAGGATTAGGGGTTCTATCAGGTCGTCATCATGGCACACTAGTAGCTTCGCTGTCATGGTCACATCCTTAATGAGGATAGGAAGGTCCACCTCACCCATGCAAGGGGTTTCCATGCCTCCTAGGCCTATGAGGTATGCCTCAATTGGCCGCATTTCTATTCTTGAATCCTTATAGTGGGACCATCTAATAGCACTAGTCGTAGCACCTGAGTCAATTAAAGCCCTGAGCTCTTGGCAAGGGTTGCCGTGCTCTAGCCTGACTGTAATGAATGGTCTCCTGTCCACTATACTAGGATGAGTGGTTGACTTTACTTGACACATGGCCATGGGATATCTGGGTGTAGTTTCCAGATGGTTATAATGTTCTCTCCCCAGTCCTTGTCTTCTTAACTTCATGCGTTTAATGCGTTCTATTGCTTCTACCTGAGCTTCCGCTCGTATTCTATTTTCTTCCTCCTTACGCTTCTTTGCCAACGTGAGTCGTCTAAGCATATCCTCAGTAAGAGGTTCCTGATATAGCTTGACTCTACAGCCACTAATGTAATTAGGCATTATATCTCCTTCTAAAGTGGCTAACTGTACTGCTCCACTTGTTGAGAGTCTGTTAATGATCATAGGTCCATAACCTCGCTTTTCTAACTTACGTGCGTGTTGCTTTAGCATATATACTAGAACTAAATCTCCTTCTTTTAGGCCTTTATCTTTCACATGTGCATCAAAATATGCTTTCTGTCGCTTCTTCGCTGCATATATGCCTGCTGCTGCCTTTAGCCTGGTTTCTCCTAATCGTTCCAAGTCCATTATTCTCGCTGATAATTCATGGCCGGTCCACTGATGTTCTTGTGCAACCTTAAGGGTCGGTATCAAGAAGTCCAAAGGAAGCACAGCATTCTGACCAAAAACCATCTGAAAGGGAGTTGCATTGAGTACGGTCTTGTAGGCCACTCGATATGCCCAAACGGCGTGGTGTAACTGTTTGTCCCAATCTGAACGTTTGTTGTTCATGAGTTTCGTCAGTACGTTACAAAGGATCTTATTAGTGCTTTCAGCCTGACCATTGGCCTGAGGATGATATGGTGCGGATTTCTTGTGAATCACCATAAAATCCTGTAACAAATATTCAATGACTTGGTTTAGAAAGTGAGTGCCTCGATCGCTCACTAACTCTATAGGCAGTCCATATCTTGTAAAGACATTCTCAAATAAGAATTTTGCAGTTGTGTGTGCATCATTCTTTTTCGTGGCTTTTGCCTCTACCCATTTCGTAAGATAATCTGTCGCAACAATAATGTATTCCGCATGTGTATCTTTTGCAGGGGGGTTAATGGGTCCTACAAAGTCTATACCCCACTTTGAAAATGCACGTCCGCCCATCATGGGTTTCAGTGGCATTTCGTCTCTGCGAGTAGGAAACTGAGTTCTTTGGCACACATCACATCTCTTTACATAGGTATGAGCATCCATGTGAAGAGTGGGCCACCATAATCCTGCAAAGAGGATGGCTTTGATTATCCTATCGGGTCCAAAATGACCTCCTGCAACACTTTGGTGTGCAGTCTCTAGTATGCTCAGATAATCGCTCTCATGAACACATTGTCTTAGATATCCATCTCGTCCTCTTTTGTATAGGTTATCGCCAATAAGTGAATAGTCGTGAGCTTCCTGCTCTAGACTACGTTGTCGAGCTAAGGTCATTCCTTGAGGGAATATGTTCGTCCTCAAGTATGTCACTAACGATTCACTCCAGTCTGGTGTGAGAGACACGTGATATAATGTAGCATGCTCTACTGGTGGTCTTTCACAACAAACATGGCATTCTTTACACAACTTGTAGACATCTGCTTCCATCGAAGGCCAATATACTCCTAGTCTATGCAGAGTCTGTAATGTTCGATGTTTTGAATGATGTTGCTTTAATGCACCTACGTGTGCTAATTGCAACCAATTCGCATGTTCCGATTCATCTACACAACAAGCAAGAATCTTTTGATTATCCTGTTTATATATGCTTCCTGCCATTATTTGGTATCTCTGAGACTTGGTAATCTCTCCCTCTTTGATCTTTATCCTAGGATTCTTGGGTCCATATGTGAGAATAGGGACTATAGGCTTAGCCCATTCTGGTGCTATCTCAAGATTAAACAAGTATGCATCTGGTAGATCATCCGCTACTCCTTGAGGAGCTTCTCCTGAGGTTAATCTTGAAAGGTGGTCAGCTCTAAGATGTGTCTTTCCTTTCCTGACTATGACTTCAAAATCATACTCCATGAGTAATAGAAACCAACGTATCAATCGTCCGGTGTTACATGGTTTGTTGACTAAGTACAATAGGGCTTGATGATCTGTAAAGAACTTGAACTTATTGGCCAACAAGTAGTGCCTAAACTTCTTTACTGCGTAGATCATCCCTAATCCTTCTCGTTCCGTCGTGGTGTAATTTCTTTCTGCTGCGTTCAATTGTCTACTAGCGTAAGCTTTGGGGAGATCTATGTTACCTTCATTCGTGGGTTGTGCTAACACACATCCTATGGCGTAATTGGATGCATCCACATGTACATGGAATGGTTTACTCCAATCTGGGGTTGTCAATATAGGTGCTGAGCACAAGCGTCGTTTAAGTTCATTGAATGAAATTTCACATTCATCTGTCCATTCAAAGTTGGTTAAAAGAGAGTACAATGGCTTGGCTATGATTGCATACATGTGTATGAATCTCCTATAATAACCGCAATGGCCCATAAATGCTTGTACCTCTTTCACATTAGTTGGTCTAGGTAATTCTGCAATTACCTTCACCTTTTCTTCATCCGTAGAGATTCCATTTTTTGATACAATGTGTCCTAGAATTTTGCCTTGTCTGACCATGAAAACGCATTTTTCTGGGTTCAAACAAACCTGATATTCTCGACATTTGTCAAATATTTGCCTTAACTCTGGGATATGCGTCTGCCTGATATTAGAATGAGCACATATGTCATCGACATAAACTTCCAAGCTCTTGGGTAAGAATTCCTTAAAAACATGACACATGAGTCGCTGGAAAGTGGCGGGTGCATTTGTTAAGCCAAATGGCATCACACGAAATGCAAATATGCCCCATTCAGTGGCAAATGCCGTCTTGTGTTGATCTTTTGGAGCAATGGCTACTTGATTATAGCCTGAAAATCCATCAAGAAAGCTGTAAACTTCCTTGCCCGCAACTCTTTCCAATAGATGTTCCGTGATAGGAAGAGGATAACTGTCTCTAATCGTGGCGGCATTAACTTTTTTAAGGTTAATACACACACGCAATTTTCCATTCTTCTTGGGCACTACCACAATGGGGGATACCCATTCGGTATGCTCAATTTCGTAAATGAATCCTGCTTCTATCAAGCGATCTATCTCCTCTTTAATCTTCGCAGCGTAGTTATCATTGTACGTGTACGGTTTCTGTTTTGTCGGTTTTGCATCTGGAGTCATAGGGATTCTATGAGAACATATATCTGGATCTACTCCTTTCAAATCTTTGTAACTCCAAGCAAAAACATCTCTATATTCGCGCAATAGGGCAACTAGCTCTTCTTCTTCTTCCTTCGTCAAATCATGCCCTATGTATGTACATTTCTCTTCTTCTCCTTCTATGGCAACTATTATTTTCTTGGTTTTCTCTCGGTTATCATATACTTGTCCGTCATTCGCCTTTCTATTAGGCATTCGTACCATGATTCTTCTATCTTCGATTTCATATTTCTTGAAGTTCTCGGGTACTTCAAACAAAGACTCTTCTTTTTCTGACATGGTTTCTTTCTTCTTTCTTTTCTTGCCTTCACTCTTGTTAGTCACTTCCGTGGCTAACCTCACCTCATTCGTAATTTCCTCGTGTCTCTGAGTGCGAGTCTCTACCTCGAAAAAATATTCTTCCTCTGATGCAAAGGGTGGGTCCATGATAATTGATTCTAAATCAAAATCGCTTGCATCCTCAAATGCATCAGTGTTAGGTTCACACTCTTCTAAAATTGCATCGCACATGATTGGCTCTATCGTGAAAACTGATATGTCATAGCCATCCTCGTCACAGTGGGGTGTCCATTGTTCTTCATTGATGGCTACATCCATGGTTGCTAGGATTTCTGCCCAACCATGGGGTTCAAACTCTTCGTCAGGGAATACTACAGGTGCGTAGGCTGGATCCTGAAGGGTTCATGGATGTTGTTCTGCACCTAAGGTCCTGGCTTCTAACCTTTCTTCCTCTTGTTTGGCTACTTTACACATCCATAAATGAGTATCCTCATGCAACCAAGAAGGATCTGATTCTAATGAGTGCACGGATTCCGTCTCTACTGGTGTCTTATGGATGGTATTCCATTGTATTGGGGATAAATCTCGATGTGAATAGTCTTTAAGATTGACTTTGGTAGTCACCCTGAAATGTTGCAAGTACAAAGAATTAGTTCCCCAATCTTGTACAATTTGCAACTGACGCATGAATGGTCGTCCCAATATCATCTCATAAGCATGATTTTTTGCAAAGTCACAAATCGCAAAGGTATGCTCAAACTCCACACCACAAGTGGTGAGAGATATTCCTTCTAGTAAGCCTAATGGATTTTCTATGTGTCCGTCAGCCATTTGTAGCTTCATCCTGGTGGGTCTCAATGCTGGCTTACCCCAACGTTTCCATAAGGCGGTGGTAGCTATGGCTACTCCGGCTCCTGAATCTAAGATGGCTTTTGTGGTGTAGCCCTGATGGGTTATTGGAAGATAAGTGTTACCTTCCTCTCCTTCGCTTACATCTCCAATCTTTTCTACGGGTATCTCTGGTACCTTATTTTGTGATCCTATTTGTGAGGGAGTAGTAGCAAGCTCGGGGAATTGATTTGCTACATGTTTCCACAATTCTGGTTTTACCTTTAACAACTCCTCTAGAGTGAGATTACATTGTAGTTTGGTATTCTTGATCACTTCCGTGTTTCTAGGGATTACTGATTCTTCATTCCTCACTATTATCGTGGGTGCTCTCATACTAATAGACTTTGCTTCCCAAGGTCCTGTGAACTGAGGTAATTCTTGTAAAGAATTAGATCCAAATCTTGTGTTTTCACTCAGTTGTTCTTCCTCTACACCATCGTATATAGAGGGAATGTCTTGGGGAAATTGTTCCTGCAAGTCATCTATTTCTTGAATAGGAGGATGGGTTCCTTGTTCCTTTCTCCACTTCTCTTCTTGTATTTCTCTCAAAAATTCATGTGAATACCTATGTATGGAAGACAAATTGTCTTGACTTTCTGTGTTGGGTACTTGAGACAGGGATGGTGCATTCCTTTCCTGTGTCTCTGGGACAATAGGGTTCCTATGCTGATCCTTTTTCTCTTTGCTTTCAATCAAGTATTCTAGCCTCTCCATTAGTCCTTGAAAGTGTAATTCCGGTTTTGCCATGTTATTCCAATTAAGATATCTAGAGGCTTCGAACAAAGCTTGTGCTAATTCTACCATCTTCATGCAAAGTTTAGTTCTCTCAATTTCTAGATCAGCTCGAGGGTAGCTTTTGCTCATTTCAGCTACCTGAGGTCCTTCTTTTAATCTAGCTTGATATGCACGAAACATCATGTCTAGATTTTCTGTTATGGGTTCCGCTAAAACTGATCCTGATTTTGGAGCTGGATTCTCTTGATTCAATTCCTGTGAAGTCAATTCTTGGATTTTGGCTCTAGATTCCTTCAAACTTCCTTCCAACTCACTTATTTTTTTACTCCATTTTCTCTTAATTCTTTCTCTAGAATCTTTCCAAGATTTTGTCTTTTTACTGCTAGATTCTGCAACTTCATTGGTTCCGGCTACTTTCTCTTGATTAAGCTTTTGGTTCTGTAAGAGCACCTGGGCTCTTGTTATAGCTTGGATAGGCACGTATGTAGGGTTGGATCCATCTGCGTTATTTACAATACCTATCACGTTGATCGGTGTCACATTCGAAGCATTAACAGGGTTCTTAGGACAATCTTTGATTATGTGCTCTTTGCCACAATCGGCGCAAAAGCCTTGTATGTTATAGTGCTGTGATTGCCCTGCTATTGGAGGATGTGGACAATCCTTTATGAAATGATCTCCTTGGCACCTAAAGCATGGTCCTCTAGGGCCCTGTGGTCTTTGTTGTCTCAATTGGGGCCGTGGATTTGGGTTTGTGTACATCACATTAGCATAGTCGGGCTCCCAGCTAGGTTCCACTGGTGGACTATCATAATGATATGTTTCCACGTGTTCTGGTGACTCTGTGTAATATGCGGGTGGACTATCTACATGCGTAGAGTCAAAGCTGTTCGAATTCAGGTCACCCTCTGTGATCAAAGGTGAAGAAGGCACTAAGGCCCTACTTAGGTTCTCTTCTGCAGCAGCGTATTTGACTGAGATGACATTCGTTGGTGGGGGTGACTGCTGAGCTAAGACAGGTTGAGGTCTCTGTTGAGCCTGGTATGGGTAGTTCTGAGGAGGCCTATAGTAATAAGGTTGAGCATTGTAATGGCCTTGATACCTACCTGGCTGCGGGTATGCTTGCGGGTAGTTCTGTCTCACGGTTTGTTTGTTGTATGGGCAGTCCTGAGCCGTATGATTCGTGTATCTTCTCTCAATTGTACAGTATTGGCCACTAGGGTTGGCTTGTGGTTGTGGTGCATTGGGGCACACATTTGCCATATGATCACCACCACAGGTGTAACAACGCTTGTTCATTAGCACCCTAGGTTTACTAGAAACTCCTAGTTTCTGGGCCACTTTTTCTGCAAGGTCTTCTATTGAGCTAGACAATTTTGTGGATGCTAGAGATGAACAGTCTGAATCCTTATAGACCTTTGAGAGTTCCAACTCGTCTCCTAAGTTGTCCTCAATGTCTATACAAATTCTTACACACTGCTATAGCGTTCTGGGTTCTTTTAGGTACACGTAGGAGCGTAGTTTAGAGCTCAACAAGCCATCTAGAAACAATGACACTTGCTTGGCTTGTGAGGGTAGCTCTTGCATTGGACATCGTTCAACATATTGTCTAAACCTACGTCCTGCCAGTCTTACGGTTTCCTGAGGGGTCTGTTTAAAGCTATGAATCAACGAAGACGTGTCATGTCTAATCCCACTTTTAGAGAATTCGGTGATGAATGACTCTAAAAAGTGATGGATGTCTCTAAATTGCCTTTGTTGCAATGGTTGGAACCAAGTTAAAGCGGTATTCTTTAACGTTAGTCCAAATGCGTTGTATTGCGTGAACATGTCTTCAACTTGTTCTGCTCTTAGTACTTGCTTGAATTCTGCGACATGGTCATAGGGATCTCCTGTCCCATCAAAATAATTCTTCATTGATTTTACTAACTGTGTGGGTCTCAATATTCTTGCGTGTTCGTGTGGTCTAGGTAGAGGAAAATCATCTCTACAACCTGGTATTCCATGATCTCTTTGTCTATCTGCTCTATTAGTGTCCGTGGTTGTTCTATCTCTCCCTATGGGGTGATTAAAGCTTACTTCCGGTCTCTCTTTATTTTGCTCTCTTTGATTTCCATGGGCTGATGATGTTCCTGCCCCTTGTTGACTTGTATTCATGTTTGTTCTAGATAGAGGGAATACCAATTCACCTCTCCATGTGTATGTGTTTTTAGCGCGGTCAGGCACCACAAAGACTCTTTCTGAAGTCTCATCCAGGTATACAACCTTTCCAGGTGTATCCGGGTCTTTGAACTCGTATATCGTGATGATACCTACCTCACTAAGTAGTTCCGTCTTGTATCTCCAAAAGGCTTCATCAGTTTCTTTATTTACCAACAACTCTATGCTTCTGTTGTCCTGAGGGATCCAATCCGGGATTAGTACTCGTGTCAGTACAGATTTCCCTCTAGGTGTTCTAGGCTCTTCTAATGGTTCTTTTCCTTGAGATTTAGTTTTCGTCTCTGGTTGAATCACGCCAAACTCGTTGGTATTGTTTGGCTGCGTACTTAATATGTACATTGTTCCTTCCTTGTCTATGTACGCGTCTCTCTCGAATTTCACCACTGGATGTTCCAATCCAATGGGTTGATCGGGGTTGTGCATTTGCACCACTTGCCTTTGCAAACCATCCTCATAGATGCGAGCACCTAATCGGTTGGTTCGGAGAAACTCTAGTTGAGTCCTATAGGGTCCTTCTGGTTTTTCTAAATAGGCTACATTCGACCCTCCTTCTGGTCTTTCTGTGCTAAATGCCATTTCTGAATCACTAGTGTCTGAGTTCTCGTAGGGATAACTAGTGTTCAATTGTTGAGCCCACGATCGTGCAGTAGTTCTTACACTTGCCTCTGATGATCTAAGGCTTCGCCGGTCTGCCTTACCTATATATTTGCCCGATCTAAGGTTCATTAATTTTCTTCCTTGCACACTCAGTACACGCTCAGATCGTCACAGATTCTTTGTTATTACTTTCTTGATCCTTTTTAAATTTCTTTAGATTCTTGTCTTAATGTATGCGTCAGGAATTCGACTTTCCGTTATAATTTTGAGTTCTCGTTCCGTCAGACTTAGGTTCTTTCCTTTAGGTTTTCGTCACACACACCTTTACTTGTAGTCTTAGACTTGAAAGAATTAAATATCTTGAACTTGAGGCGTTCCTATCGTCTTAATCCACAATGCTAACGTTTGTCCTAAGCTAAGAATTGACTGAGGGGGTTGAGTAATCTTCCAACCTCGAGTCAGCTTTTCTGGTTGCTCTGATGCCCAAGAAGCCGCGCTTCCCAAGCTTTATGCCCTTCACTGCCTTGCCTTGGTTGCCCTTGATTGCCCTTGATTGCCCTTGCTAGACCTGGAAAAATCCAGTATTAGACCAATTCACAGTTGGATGATCAAGCACTTGAGTATATACACCTTTTAAGTCCCTTCCCTTTTGCCCAACTTTTTAATGCTTGCCCCCTGGCTTTCTAGTCCTAAACTAGGTCTACCTCAAAATGGCTTATCTAAAAATAGATGTATCCTTTAAGAAAAAAACAGTTGAGGTCACGTAGTGCTCATAGAGAGCTTTCTAACGAGCTATTAAGCTCAAAAAACGGACTTCGGATGAAAAAGTTATGACCGTTCAGGCCCTGGGGGGTAAAAACTGACAAATAGGTTTTTCTCCAAATATGAGCTAAGGGGTCTCCTATGAGTCTAATCACCCAAAAATTTCCCAAAAATAGCCCCAAAATTGGCCAAAAAATGAAACCCTAAAATTTGCGATGGGGGTGCACAATCGCGATGGTCTGAGATGATTGCAATGGTCTGAGACCGTTGCGATGGCGTGAGGGTGAACAATCGCGATGGCGTGATGCGCGAACCGTCGCGATGGTCTGAAGTGCACCGTCGCGATGGCGTGAAAGTGGACAATCGCGATGGCGTGAGAGTGGACAATCGCGATGGCGTGAGTGTGAACCGTCGCGATGGCTTGATCAGGCGGACAATCGCGATGGCATCAGTCAACGGTCAACGTGAACAATCGCGATGGTCCAAAGTGAACCGTCGCGATGGTCACAGATGCGATGGCTTGAGCCAATCGTGATGGTCTGGGCGCGATGGCATGAGCCAATCGCGATGGTCCGAATTTTTGAAGTGTCGCGATGGTCCAAAAAGTGAACCGTCGCGATGGTCTAGTTTGCCACGTGGCACCGTCGGCGCGATGGCGTGAGCCAATCGCGATGGTGTGGGGTCAACCGAACAGTCGCGATGGTCCGCGAACAATCGCGATGGTCCAAATGAACCGTCGTGATGGCGTGAGACCGTCGCGATGGTCCGGCTGAGCCGTCGCGATGGCGTGAGCCAATCGCGATGGTGTGACACAATCGCGATGGTCTGAGACCGTCGCGATGGTCCACCAAAATGTGAATTTTGCAGATGCAGCTATGGATTCCTGTAGGCGCAGGTGTGCTCTTCACGCTGGTGTGGTCACCTTCTCCAAATTCCGAACTTTGCAGACCATCGCGATGGTCTGACACAGTCGGAAATTTCTGACAGAAACTGAAGTTTTTACCTTTTCCAAGCTTTCCTGATGCACTGGAGCTCTGTACCTGCAAGAAAACTCAAGAAAACAAAAGCACATGCAAGCACAAAAGCTCTCTCTCACTCTCTCACATGCACAAATGAGGAGAAATGAGGAGAATGGGTGGATATGGTGAATTTTCTGATTTCTTTGGAGATGAAGATGATGATGCGGTGATGAAGATGGAGTGTGGGGGAGGTGAAAAACACTAAAAACTAAGTAAAAACAACAACAAAAACTGAAATTTTTACCTTCCAACGCCACTTCTTGCTATACTCTTACCATCACACATTCGTCCTAGACTCGATCCCCGGCAACGGCGCCAAATTTGATGTTGCTCTAGCACAATGGTGAGAACCACGTTAAGAAGCTTCACCTCCTTAATGTCAATCCACAGAAGAGATAGGAGTGATATGAAGATCGTGAATGTGAGATGAAGTGAGAGTGAAGGTGAGAAGCATAGAAATGCACACACACATACACACACACTACGAAGAGACAAGCAAGACACAATGGAAGGTGAGGAATCAACTCTATTACTCAAGAACACTATTACAAGCTCAAAATAGCTCTAAGCTCTTCTCTACTCCAACAAGCTAACACTAACTAACTTCAAAAATGAGCTCTCTAGCTCTTTTTATAGTTTCTAGACTAGTTTTGACCGGTTTCACATCTAGTGACCGGCATAGTTAAAAATTAGGTCCTAGATGCTATTTGAAAGGGTAAACGGTATCTAAAAATAACGAAAATTGGTACGCGCATTCTACCTAAGCTCCTCAAGCTCGAGAACTCCTCGGCTTGCACAAAATGGAGCTATGGATTACAAAATGGGGTTTTCTATGTTACATATGTTACAATAGTGATAAAAATCACTGTTGGAGGTTTTTGAAAAGTATTTTTAGAACATGATTCTTTGAAAAAAGATTCCATTGGCTCCCTGCTCTGTCGTTACATGCTTCCGTGTCGTCTGTGCCTCTGGCTGCTTCCAACAGATATAAATGTCAGTATAAACCTCTGTATTGTCCCCAATATAATCATTACTATAAGCCTCTCTATAGGTGCTGGTATATGCATCAGTACTAGCCTCTATATAGGCATCGGTATGTCTTGGCAATACCGACGATATATGCATTGGTATATACTTGGCAATACTCACGCCTATACCGACGACCATATTTGCAAAAAAAAATTTGGTCAGAGTGCAGTGTCCCTTGCTGCAACAACTTGAAAATGTTGTTGTCTAGCAATGGACTGTACCAAAAAAAAAAGTACATACCGTGACATATACTCTAGTGGTTTCCAAACCATGTACTTGCATGATCGGAAACCAAAACAAGATTTGATAAAACAAAACGTATTGTCGAACACAAAAGAGATATGGAGGAGTACAATGAAAAGTAATGTATACACAGATATGTGCCCATCATATACAACCAAAATAGAGTCATAAAGATTACTCAAATACATAATAGAACAATTCCATAAATGAACCATGTATAAAACTGTGGTAAACCACTGCCATATATGTGTTGAAAATGTGAACTATGAAAGCTCTAGGTGGACAAAGGGGTCAAAATACCCTTAATGTGGACAAAATTCACAACTCAAATCACTCAAGGTCTAGCAAGGTCAAGAAAGGCAATCCTAAGGCAGTGGAAAGTTCAAGAGAGGCACCCAAAACCTATAAAAAGAGGTGAAGAGTTATCAAATGCATGGAAGTCTTATAAGTTATTGAAGACCAAGAGACATATACTCAAGGAGGCTCAAGCAGAGAGTCATCTAAGGCTCAAGGAGCTGAAACGCAAACGTCCAAGCTAGGAAAAATGTAGAGAAGGGTGTTACATGCACAGAGGAGGAGTAAGGAGGGGCTATCAAGCCCACACCCCCTCTAGTCTCTTGTAGGTATAAACATAGTCTACTTATAACAATTGCAACTCCTTATCTACATATCCAATTCAAGAGATTTAAAGTGCATTCTACAGCTTATGTATGTGTCTTAATTTCCCTAAGAAGGCTTCTTGAAATCAATTTTAACTGCAGAGAAATTGGCGTATCTCTATAACCCTAATTTTTGCATATCCTACATCTCTGCATAGTCTGTCTTGTATAAGTTGTTGACCAACCTAAACAAATCCATTTGAATTTTTATATATCTTTTTGGAAAGATTATGAACCATAATAATTGTTGCTAAAATCTTAGGTGATTTGGATCAGTGCGGCAGGTGAATCAGAGCTTTGTTGCAAGGTAGCAGAAAAGGTGTATGAAGGGACCTAGGTATTGGGTTCATTTAACTTCTAGTGTGCATATCTGAAGGTTTAAATTCAATCAATTGGTATTAGAGCAAGAAACATCCTTTGAAGACTCTATGACAAGGACACAAAAGCTTGGACATCAAGGCTAAGAGGTACATTTCATTGTAACCCTAATTTCCCATTCATTATGGCAGATCTACATCAAAAAGTGGAGTTGCTTGACAAAGACAACTATCAGCCATGGAGGTTTAGAGTAATGAACTACCTCATGAGCAAAGTTTTATGGCCTATAGTGTGTGGAGATGAAGATATGCCCAATGTGTATCCCAAAGATCTAAAGATTACGAATCAAGAATTGAAGATGTTGAAGGATTGGGAGGAAAGGAATAGAAGAGCTATCTTCTACATATCACAGGTAATCTCTAACACTATGATTGGTCATATATCAGAGCTTGATCATGCCAGAGATGTTTGGGAGGCCTTAAAGAATATATATTCCACTTCCACAAGAAGCAAAACGATGCAGCTTAAGAATGAACTCCATTCTTTGAAGAAGGGTAGTCGTCAATATATTGTTGACTACACCTTGAGGATGAACATGTTGAGGGAGCAATTGGCATCCATTGGCTGCAAAGTAGATGAGTACACCTTGTGTAGATTACTCTCAATGGGTTGAGAGGGGAAGAAAAGTGGAAACCCCTTATTACTACCATCTTGTATAGAGATCCTCTACCAACTCTTGAGGAGTTGATCCCACACCTAGTGGTAGAAGAAGTTGCCATAAGAGACACTTCCAAGAAGGATGGTCACTCACAGGTCCTATATGCTAGCAAAGGCAAAGGCAAGAGTGCCAAGAAGAGGAAAGGAGGAAAAAGGAAGTGGAAAGAGTCCAAGGAAGAAGATTGAGATTTAGAAGGAGATAGCAAGGCATCATCTTCAAGGAAGGGCAAGAATGGCAAAGGGAAGAACAACCCTCATGGTAAAACTTGTTTTATATGTGGTAAGCCAAGGAAAAAAAGTGGTACATAGACTCTAGATGTTGTAATCACATGTCATGTATGGAGGAAACTTTTGCTCATATGCAAGTCCCAAGGTCAGAAGGTTGTGTGGAGATGGGAGATAACACTCAGCATCCCATTACACATGTGGGAGATGTGAAGCTAGGTGAAGGTAAATCTATCAAGACTCTTAATGATGTGCTCTAGGGTACATCTATTTCCGAGAACCTTACTTCTGTAGGACAGATGGTAGAGAGAGGTATGCATGCTATATTTGATGCAAAAGAGTTCATGGTGAAGCAAGGAGGCAAGTTCATTACCAAGGAAGGAAAGAAGGCAGATTGTTCACACTAGATGTTTCTTCTACACACAACAAGGTATGTTATGTGATGATTGGTAACAAAAGGAATACAGAGATTGATCTTTTGCACAAGAGGATAGGACATATCAATATTCCCAAGTTAAAAAGCATGATCAAAGCAGGTTTAGTACAGGGACTACCAAATCTTGAAAGCCAAGCTCTACATGAGTTTTGAGATGCTTGTCAGCTAGGTAACTAGGCAAGGAAGCCATTTCCAAAGAGTGAGTACAAATCCTCTAAGATCTTGGAGCTTATACACTCAGATGTATGGGGCCCTAGTAGAGAGGCTTCATTGGGAGGAGCAAGGTACTTTGTCACTTTCATTGATGACCACTCAAGAAAGGTATGGCTATATGTTATCAACAAAAAATCAGAAGTGTTTTCATAATTTCAAAAGTTTAGGTCCCTTGTTGAGAAAGAATGTGATGCACACATCGACACTAAGGTTAGATGCATATGTTTGTGTATGTATATGCGTATGTATGTGTGTGTCCGTATGTGTGCGAATGTATGTATGCATATGTTTGTGTATGTATATGTGTATGTATGTGTTTGTATGTATGTGTGTGAATGTATGTATGCATATATATGTGTATGCATGTGTATATGTGTGTGTATGTATGCATGTGTGTATGTATGCATGTGTGTATGTATGCATGCATACACATTAGTATGTATGTGTGTATGTATCTCTATCTCTCTCTCTTTCTCTCTCTCTCTCTCTTTAATCTCTCTCTCTTTAATCTCTATCTCTCTCTCTCTTTCTCACTCTCTATCAATATAGAACAAAACAATCACTTACATCAATGTAATCTTTTGGATGTTTGTTGTTAAAGCCTAAAGAACGTGTCATCTCTTGTAAAATTCCAAAGAATCGATGTCAAAAAACTCGTGTGAAACCAAAGAGGAGAGAAATTACACAACAAAAAACATAGAGAAAGAGAAAGGATCAAAGAGTAGGCGTGTCACTTACCAAGATGCAAGATCTAGAGAGAGAGTGTGTCCTATGTGTGTGTGTGTAGAGAGAGAGAGATGTGTGTGTGTGTGTGTGTCTGTGCACAAGACAATGCAGGTCACAATTCAAGTCGTGTGTGCAAGTTTGACAGAAGCACTACCCAATTCAAAACACGTGAAAAATGTCAAATTTTTGCTCTTGGGTCTCATTATGTTTTAAACACGGCGTCGGTATAAGCATCGATATGAGCGTTGATACTTTCTTGGAAATTACCGACACCAATATCGATGTTGATATCGATACCTATATTGGTGCCTATATTGACAACGACAACATATATCGACAGTTAATTTCAAATGGTCATACCGACCATCAAGTGACCATCGGTATGCCTAACGTGACCTTTCCAAGCATTTCCACCAGTCATACCGATGTAAGGGCATGACCATCAGTATGGATATCATCCGTATGCCCCTCATATGTTGTAGTGTTGTAATGTTTTCTAGCTAGTTTTAAGCAACCCATGCTTTGTGGGATTCAGGAGGTCTCATGGGTGCTAAGCCCATTCACTTGTACAATTGTTCTTTCTAGTAATTAAAGTTTGAGAGAGTGGGCTATTGCCGAACTTCCTTTTAAAAAAAAAGGAAATTTACACAATTATCTTCATCAAATGGAATTACTTTAATCAAAATTTTTCTAGAAAAATATTACCTTAATAGAATTAGGTATGGCTTGAGGCTTTGAATAGAAGAATTTAGCAACCACATTAATAAGTACTAACTTTCGTACGTTATATCACGTCTTCATATGTATTTGGAAACTAACGAGTATTTTATGTTTGGTTTTGATGATGAGAAGTTTGCTAATGTAGCCTTTGATATGAGGAGGTAGGGGGTCATGAAGAATAGATATGATGCCTTGTTCTTGTAATCTACATTCTTTTATCACATGAACCTTGGACCTTAAAAATAAGGAATAAGTTTGAAATTTTAATACCCCTCATTCAAATCCTTATTCTTTGGGAAATTTCCAATATAAAAGAAAATAGGTATTGTACTCATAAGAAGAATACTACGAAACATTGATCTTAGTCACGACTCACAACTATAGATTAGGGTTATACCGATGTAAGCCATACCGATGAGTATGATGGCTGGAAGATGCTTGGAAAAATGTTAAAAACTTGATGCTGCAATAGCCCTCAGAATATGCATCGGTATAATCGCTAGTATAATCGTTGGTATAGGCTTCAATAATGCATAGGCAGATATCGACCCTTATTACACTGACTATGCCAATGGTTATATCAATACATATTCCAATGTTGCATTTAATAAACAACCAAAAGTTGACTCTCTTGCTGACTCCCCTATTTTTTCACTTGAATATGTGTGGATACCTCCCCTCCATCTCACTTGCACTCTACCCCCCCCCCCCCTTTTGCTTCCTTCCTCTCCCCTCACACATATCTACCCTCCTCTCTCCATACACACACACCTCTCTCTCCACACACACACACATCTCTCTCTCTCTCTCTCTCTCTCTCTCTCTCTCTCTCTCTCTCTTCCTTATTTTTTTAGGGTTTCCTAAATTCGATTTCATTTTGTTTTGCAAGAGCTTTTTGGTTGTGGTTTTTTCTTTGAAGAGAGGCAACATCGATTGTATGTGTGTGATGAGTGTTCTAGAGTTACATTGATGTGAGTGATCTATGTCCATGAATGTACTGTTTTGTTCTTTATTAGAGAGAGACAAACTTAGAGAGAGAAAGAGAGGAAAAGAGAAAGAGAGAAAGAGAGAAAGAGAGAAAGCGAGAGAGATATATATACACATAGACACACATATACATATACACACATAGACACACATACACATACACACATAGATACACATATACATACAAACATAGACATGCACACATACACATATACACTCACATGCATACAACAAGCATGTATACAAATGCATATGCGCATACACACATGCATACACACATATACACATACACACATATGCATACACACACATACACACACATATGCATACACTCACATACACACACACACATAAAATCACATGCACATATACATACACATGAATACATACACATAGAAACATACATATACACACATGTACATACACACACATACACATACACACATCGTACATACACATGTAGACACACACACATACACATATACACACACATACATACAATCACATGCATAAATACACACACATGCATACACAAGTATATGTGTACATACATACACACATGCATACACACATATACACATACACACACATACACATACACACACATACACATATACACAATCATAAAGTCACATACACACATATATACACATGCATACACACATGTACACATACAAAAATATATATATACACACACATACACATATACACATACATACACATATACATACACTCACATGCATACATACATGCATATACACACATGCATACATACACACACATGCATACACATGCATATGCATACATACATAGACACATGCATACACACATATACACATACATACATATATCCATAGACACACATACACACATGTACACACTATACATACACATGCATACACACACACACAGTCATGTATACATACACTCACACACATATACATACACACACACATAGAGACAGAGAGGGAGATAAGAATCGACATGTAATGAGATTTTCGTTGTTGTTTGCGAGAGAGATAGAGAGAGGGAGGGAGATAGAGAGAGAGGACGGAGAGAGAGAGAGAGATCGAAATGTAATGAAGTCACATACACACATATATATACACATGCATACACACACATACACACATATACACATATACACATATACATACACACACATAAACTCACATGCATACATACACACACATGCATGCATATGCAAATATGCATAAACATACATATGCATACATGCATACACATGCATACACACATACACATACACATACACATACACATACACATACACATACACATACACACACATATGCATACACATACATATATACACCCACACACATATACACACACATGCACACTATACATACACATGCATACACACACATGTATACATACATGCATACATACATACATACATACATACATACATACATACATACATACATACATACATATATATACATACAAAAACATATGCATACATACATTCACACACATACGTACACACATATACATACACATATGGACACACATACAATATTACATACACACATGCATGTATTACATACACACATGCATATTACGTACTCACATACATATACACACACACACATATATACATACACACTCACACCTATACACAAACACACTCACATACATATTACATACACACATGCATATACATACACATACACATATGCATACATGCATACACACACATATGCATACATACATATATACACGTACATGTACACATGCATATACATACTTATATGCATAAACACATATACACACATAATAATATACAAACATACATTCATACAGATACGTACACACATATACATACACAAACATACACATACATACACATATACATAAACAAACATATGCATACATACATTCACACACATACATACGCATACAATATTATGTACACACATGCATATATTACATACACACATGCATATATTACATACACACATGCATATTAGAGACTCACATACATAATACATACATAGATGCATATTCATGCATATGCATGCATGCATACGCACATATACATACACACTCACATCCATATACACACACACACACACTCACATATATACATACACACTCACACCTATACACACACACACACACTCACATACATGTACACACACACACTCACATATATACATACACACTCACACCTATACACACACACTCACATACATGCATACACACATATACATGTTTTAGATCTAGGTCTTTAGGATTAGGCTTTTAGGTTTTTTACATACATACAATAAAAATAAATATATATAATTAAATATATAAAAAGTAGTTCTTTAGGATTTTTAGGTTTTGTACATATAGATAATCAAACATATAAAAATTAGGGTTTTAGGGTTTTTTTATTGAATTAAATATATAAAAAAAATAAGAAGAAATATTAGAATATATAAATAAATATATATAAAAAATAGTATTTTAGTATAGATAAATAAATACGAAAAGAGCTAGTGTTTTACATATATAAATTAAATATATATAATCAAATATATATAATTAAATATATAAAAATAGGATTTTAGGGTTTTTATTAAATTAAATATATATAGTTAAATATATTTTAGGGTGCATGAGGTATCTGAAGATTGCCTTCACACGAAACGATGATCTTAGAGGGCTCAAGTCTCATGATTGGCACATGTTTTTACAGTTTGTGCTCCCTGTAACTTTAAAAGATTGCCTTTCAGAGGATGTGCGAACAACCATTTATAAAATTAGTTCCTTGGTATGATGGATCTCTTCTAAAGAGATAAAAAGAGATAGCATAGAGAGTGTGAAACTCAATGCTATAGAGGTTTTCTGCATGGTAGAGAAATACTTTCCCGCAAGTACTCTCATAATTCAACTTCATTTACTGGTTCATGTGGCTGATGAAGTTGTAATAGCACGAACTATCCATGAAGACATTAAAAGGGTTTGTTCGATAGAGAGCATGTTCAAAGGACAGCATGACAGAGGGATGGCTCATACAAGAGTCTCTTGTATTCATAACAAAGTTCCTATGCATGTCAGACCCAAACATTCCTCGCTTATGGAGCGACGATGAAGATGTTCATCTCCTATGAACGTCATGGTAAAGGGATGCAAAGAAAATGGATGTAGCTTTCAGAGAGAAGGCATTGAAGTGTTGCATCATTAACTCTGAGCCTATGTAGAAGTGGTTAGAGAGGTATGAGCTTGCCAAGGAGACAAACACAAAGGAAAGAGCTCAGTTTCAAAAGAATCGTTCCACTCGATTTTTGCCCGTTCCGAAAAGTCTTCGACCTCTTCCACCCTTTCCAATGTGCAGATGGCTAGATACAGTAGTTTCACAAGCAGATGGCTAGATGACTAGGAGTATTCTAAATATGGTGCACTATGGTCTCATGGACGATAATTTTGGATCGCATGAATAGATGGAAATAGGTCTACTTTTGATAGTGGGGTGATGGTGAACTTTTTCCAAAAAAGTAGAGCTAATGCAAGAGATGACAATGCTCAAGAAGGCCAACTCGATTATTGTGGAGTGATCCAAGATAAAGTTTGATTACTTGATGTGAAATGGTTCAACATAGTCAGCTTTGGAAGAAACGGAATAGTGAGATAGGATAAGAGTGGTTTGCTTCAACTAGACTCCACAAAGCTATGGACAAATGAAAGAGATACATTTGTACTTCCCAAACATTGTGAGCAAGTTGTTTGTTACCGTTATTGTTCAAGTGAAAGGCCAAATGGCCATCGAACACTTCTTTGTATATGTTCTTTAATAACACATTTAGTGGCTTGGTCAACCATATACTTTAAGTTCGACCGCATTTGTAACACCTAAGAAGTTTGTGTCTGTACTCCTTGTGTACTGTGTTTTTCTGCATATTTAGAAACCTCTATGTGGAGTACCAAGTGCGGCCCTCGGAGATCGGTTTTCTACTCCGAGGATATTTTCATGGAGCTCTCAAGAAGGAGAGTGTAATCTAGTGCATCACCATCAAATTGCTTCACTGGTATTAGATCATTTCGATGCAAAAGATTTGTTCCTTTTGTGCGAGCGAAGCGAGCACCCACCCACCCACCCAAGG
Organism: Ceratopteris richardii; assembly: GCA_020310875.1. Classification (NCBI taxonomy): domain Eukaryota; kingdom Viridiplantae; phylum Streptophyta; class Polypodiopsida; order Polypodiales; family Pteridaceae; genus Ceratopteris; species Ceratopteris richardii. The sequence goes on from CM035438.1 coordinate 52,896,112, forward strand.
CTTATGATTAAGGCGGTGACCAAGGCATAGACCTTTGCATAGCTTGTCAGCCAAGTCATTGAAGTCATCGTTGGTGCCGTTGTCCCCTTGGAGCTCGCTTAACCATGGCAATCTCTTGCCACTAAGCTACACCCTTGGGGTGTCTAAAGAAGGGGAAAGACTAAGGTTAACATTACCTTGAACATGTCTTGGTCCCTCAAAGCTTCATTCTTTGTTTTCAAAGCCTATTTTTGAAGCATTTTTGGGGTGTCTTTTGGAGCCATTTTGGAGTACTTTCGCACATAGTTCTCTTCACACAGGTCGAAGAACACCAAGAAGTGTTCTTTCTACTTCCTTGATAATGAATATCAACCTTTGGGGCTATGTTTTTAGCCACAGTCATAAAACTAGAGGTTTCTCGAAAGGTTTTTAGTTTTGGTGGGAGCAGCCATTGCAAATTTATGCAGGTTTTTGAGCCTAAAACATCAGAGTTGATAGACATTTGCAGGTGTTGTTGGCTAGTTTTTGGGTTGTGCATTCAATCTCTTAGTATCATTTTACTGCATATATTGAGCACATACACACCATGTATGCTTCTGTGGATACTGCTTATGTACATCCATGTGTTCATTGATATAGCGATTACGTTTTTTGCATAAATCCTTTTACATTTGATAAAGAGGGTCATGATGAGGTTTTCTTAACTGGGAGACACCCAGATGTTGGGATCTCTTCGGTGATGTAGATGGAAGACTTACCCAACCTCGCCATAGGAGATGAATGATAGTTGTTCATAGGTGCTCGATAAGCCTAGTTGGCTTCTATTGGGTAACTGATTATATGCAATGGAGTTAGTGATTCACTATGCAGGTAAACATGTCGGTACTTGTAGTTTTATGATATTTTCACACTAGTCATATGCTCATTTTGTAGAGGATACTCTAGCAAAACGTTTCTAGTTTTTTGGTTTTGTCAACTATAAAGTGGTTGATTTACTCCTTGATACATTTATTCATTGGTGTTTGGACTCTTCTAGCTCCATTATCATTCTATTCAATTCTCTACCATCATGGCATCAGAGGTCTCAGACACATATGGTGGATCAAAGTCTAGTGCCAGTGTTTTGAGGAGGAGCTATAACTTGCAGGGCAACGGCCATTTTGAGATCCAAAAATTTGATGGCACAAACTTTGCTCTATTGAAGAATCAAACTAAAGATATGCTGATTCAAATGAGGCAATGGAAGCCATTAAATGGAATTTCAAAGAATCCTACTAACATGGATGAAGATGATTGGGATGAGTTAGATGCAATGGCTAGTTCTACCATTAACTTGCACTTGGCAGATAATGTTTACTTTATAGTATTAGACTGTGAAAGTACAGAGGCACTTTGGAAGAAGTTATGCAATACATATGAAAAAGAGAGGGCATCAAATAAAGTGTATCTGATGAGAAAATTATATGATCTTCGCATGAAGGACATAGATAGTGTTGCTGCTCATCTAAATGAGTTTGATGCTATATTCTCCTAGTTACAGGCTCAGAAAATGGATATGGATAATGAGATGAAAGTAGTATTGTTGTTATGCACCATTCCATCATCAAGGGATACATTTTGCATAGCTATTAGCAATAGTATACCTGTGGTAAACTCATCTACGATGACATATGTGAAGCACCCTTGAGTGAGGAGATTTGTAGAAAATCTATGGTTGGCACTCAGAGTGGAGATGCATAAAATGTTCATGATTCTTACCAAGGAAAGAATCAGCAACATGGTAGGAGAAAGAACAAGGAAAAGAATGGTTAATGGAATAAGAGTAGAAGTAAATCAAGGAAGAGGGATATTGAATGCCATTATTTTCATAAGAAAGGAAGCATGAAGAAAGACTATTATGCATTAAAGAATGCTAAACATAAAGGACAAAATGTTGATGGGCATGTTAAACAGTTACTTGCACCATCTACTTCGATTGTGAAGATTGACGAAATTAATGCTATTTTTTATGATGCTGATGTATTGACACTTGATAGTACTATGCCAACTAAGGCTCTTATGGCTGATTCTCTTTCCCACACATGGTTGCTAGATTTTGGTGCTTCTTTCCATGTGACACCACACATAGAATGGTTATCTAATTATGAAGCAAAGTCTCTTAGTACCGTGAGACTTGGTGACTCTTACTAGTGTGACGTTGTGGGGATTGGAGATGTGGTTGCACAATTCATTGATGGCTCAAAATTTACTATGCATAATCTACACCATGTACCTCAGTTATCACGCATTTTGATGTCAGTTGCTCAAGTTGATGACCTTGGTTACAAGGTGGTCTTCTATGCTCATTCCTTCTGTATATCAAAGGGAAATATGGTTATTGAAAAAGAAAGCAAAGTTGGTTCACTTTATCCTTTATTTGTATCAGAGAAAGAACACTTGTTGATTTCAAGAAAATCTTCTCTCTAATGGTCAAGATGGCTACCATGTGCATGTTGCTTGGATTCATTGCAATGGAGGACTTAGAGCTAGTCCAAACGGATGTGAAAATTGCTTTCTTGCATGGAGATCTTACAGATGAGATCTATATGGAACAACCACAGGGTTATGTAGTTCCTCACAAGAAAAGTCTAGTTTGTAAGCTCAAGAAGAGCTTGTATGGACTCAAACAGTCCCCTAGACAATGATACCAAAAGTTTGATGCTTTTATGAAGTCTCAATGCTATTCTCCAAGTAATGAGGATCATTGTCTCTACACAAAGAGATGTTGAGATGGCAGCTTGATATGCTTGATACTTTATTTCGTTGATATGTTGATTGCTAGGAAGTCCTCTTATGCCTTGTCACAAAAAGAAGTTGAGTCAGACATTTGATAAAGGATTTAGGGGATTCCAAACATATTCTTGGCATGCACATTACTTATGATAGGATTAATGATCTCAAAGTGAGTACATATCCAAAGTACTTCACAAGTTCAATATGTAGGGTGGAAAGGCATTGAGTACACATTTACCCACATGTGTGAAATTGAACAAGGGTGATTGCCCCAAATCAGATGAGGAAAAGGAATTCATGACCAAAATTCTCTATCAGTCTGTTGGTTGTAGTCTCATGTATGCTATGGTAGCTATGAGACCAGACATTGCATTTGTAGTGGAGGTTGTGAGCAGATATATGTCTAATCCTGAAAAGAAACATTGGGAAGCAATCAAGATGATTTTGAGATATTTGAGTGGCACTAAGGACAAGTGTCTATGCTTAGGTAGAGGGAAAGCATCCATTATTGGCTACACAAATTTTGACTATGCTAGTTGTGTAGACAATCGTAAGTCTACATCAGGGTACATTTTTCATTTTGCTGGAGGTGCTATCTCTTGGAGATCTCGTCTTCAAGAATGTACAACTGTTTCCACCAGAGAAGTAGAGTATGTTGCAGCAAGTGAGGCATGTAAGGAAGCATTGTAGCTTTTTCATCTTGCTTGTGCTATGGGTTTGCCTTAGCATGTACCTCGTTTGCTCAGTGATAGTCAAAGTGCCATTGCTTCGGCTAAGAATCCGGTCTATCATGCAAAGAACAAGCACATTGAGGTGAGGTATCACTTCATTAGGGATTGCTTTACCACTGAGCGCATTATTTCCAAGAAGGTTCACACTTGAGATAATCCTACAAATGCTTTGACTATAGCTCTACCACACGATAGCTTTCGACATTGTTGTCACTTGATGGGGTTACTTGATTCATGATCTTATATAGTCACTTATATACTGTGTAACATTCCCATCAGGTGGGTATAGTTTGTATACTTACACTGAGGTATTCTTTATCATTCTTTATTTTTCTCCCATTGTTACTTTGGCCATATTGGCCTTTAATGGTAGATTGTTACCATTAGTGTCCACGTGAAAGGAAAAATGGCCATCGGACACTTCTTTGTATATGTTCTTTAATAAAACATATATTGGCATGGTCAGCCACAGACTGTAAGTTCGGCCACATTTGTAACACCTAAGAAGTTTGTGTTTGTGCTCCTTTTATACTGTGTTTTTCTGCGTATTTTGTAGCCTCTATGTGGAGTACCGTGTGCGACCCTAGGAGCTCAGTTTTCTACTCTAAGGATATCATCGTGGAGCTCTCGAGAAGGAGAGCACTCTGTGGTGCATCAGCATCAAGCTACTTCATTGTTTTTATGCCGGACTCGAAAGAACTAGAGTGGCTATTTGTTTTACAAGTCTCCCCATGTAGCAGAAAAATTTGTGAGAACATAAATGTAGAAGAAATACCATCGATAGTGGACTCTGAGATTCATTCTGTAGTCGAGGAGGAAGAGATCATTGCTCGAGATGAAGAGGTCTTTGAAGAAGATGAAATACACGATGAAGTAACAGACAATTTTGTTATATGAGAACAATGATGAAGAAGGAGGTAGCATACCAAGAGATCTAGAAATCAGCAATGTAGAGATAGGTATCCTTTGTGCATTAGATCTCCAAGAGGATACTAGAATAGAGGATTTCTGAAGCAAACACTTTTACATACTAATTTGTGTTTATTTTTCTTGCTATGTTGTTTTATAAACTACTATTTCTCTATATTCCCATCATTATCATATGCTAATTATTTGAGTTTCCTATTACAGAGCACGATGGGAGATAGTCCACTCATCACTTCGCATTCCATGATAGAGGAGTAGTTCTTGGAGTTTATATCTCAGGTACCTCTTGCGTATATGGCCATAGTGTCACAGTACTGGATCACTCATGGTAGCACTCCCTCTGACCTCACTCCTCCCGGCCTCACTCCTGTTGGCCTCATTCCCACTGGTGTCACTCTGTCGGCGTCACTCCTGTTGGCGTCACTCCCACTGACGTCACTCATGCATGTGAGGCTAATCTCGTCGGAGGTATGTCTCTTAGCTTTATGACTCCATCATAATCACCTTCTCAATCATCCCCTAGTGGCTCTAGTAGTCGATGTATGTGCTCAACATCTCAGCGTGACACAGGTGCTAGCCTGTCTCGTGGATCGAGGTCACACTTTGGAGGAGGAGGTTCTAGGAGTGGATCTATAGACGGCTTTGGAGGAGGTGGATGTTGTGGAGGCAGTGTGATGGATGCTGTGTCTCCCACTTCTACTCCTAGAGCGAGCACCTCAGAGGTAGATACGCCATGTGGTACACCACGTACACCTCGAGGTGCTCATGACCATGACAACTCCAAGGTGTATAGTATATGTGATGGAGCTCCAATGATGGATGCAACTGAAAAGCCATGCATGAGTGCATACAAATTTTCTCCATACATTTTGGACACTCTATCATGTTGAAATGGAGTGAACATGATAAAGATCGTAAAAATTATATCGCAGAGATGATCTATCAAGAGTATTGACCAGCACATGGGCATCCTATTGTGAGCTCAGTAGATGCTAAGGAGTGGGATATGATTCGCGATGAGCAGTAGCAAACTCCTGACTGATATCGCCAACAATGAGATGCGACGGTTACATGTCTAGATATGATTGGACCATCACATTTGGGTAGCAATATATATGACACTATGCATCATGAGTTTGTAAATATCATTTTGATTATTGATTTTTTGTGTTAAGCATGTCATGTATGTTCATCTAATGTTTTGCATATTTGTTGCAGGATTTGGCAATGGATTGTACATGCTTCATTTATGGAATATATATCTCTTTTCTACATGGTTCATGGTTCATTCTACTCATCTCTTTTGTGTCCGACAGTGTTTTACTTTATCGAATCATGTCTTGGTTGCCACTAGAGTACATGTCATATGTACTCAGTTTTCTTTGGACAAAGTGTATTGTCTTTTGCTACACAACATCGTGGTAATGTTGCTATAGCAAGAGACAACGTCCTTTGCCCAAAAAAAGTTTTACAAATATGGTTGTCAGTATATGCGTTGGTATGCATGTAGATATGCCCAGTCGCATACCGACGCACATATCGGCACTTATGCCCAGGGGATTACTGATGCTTATACCGATGCCTATACGGGCACCTATACTGACACTTATACCGGCATGTCACTAGAGTACATGTCACTCTTGGTTGCCACTAGAGTACATGTCATATGTACTCAGTTTTCTTTCGACAAAGTGTATTGTCTTTTGCTACACAACATCATGTTAATGTTGCTATAGCAAGAGACAACATCCTTTTCCAAAAAATGTTTTGCAAATATGGTTGTCGGTATATGCGTTGGTATGTGTGTAGATATGCCCAGCCGCATACCGACGCACATACCGACACTTATGCCTAGGGGATTACTGATGCTTATATCGATGCCTATATGGGCACCTATACTGACACTTATACCGACAGTTTGGTATCAACACGTATGCTGAAGCTTACACCAATGTCGGGGAAAAATGACACCCGTGCGTTTGCCTCGATAGAAGCCTCCATATACCCCTGATATGTTGTAGTACAAAGAAGGTTGACAACCCTTTCGTCCCCCTCATGAGGCCTACTTGCTTTTAGTCTTGTTGTTCTCAAGGAAAAACACTCTACGATGTTTAAAGGTGGGGGACTTCTTACAATTGGAAATTCTTTTGCCTACTAAAAAAAGAGATTTTTTCATTAGGAGAGCTACCAAAGTTGGCGGCACACCTCTCTTTCTTCATGAAGTGTTAACTCTATTTTAAGGGGATTTGGAGCATAGGGAAGTTGAAGCTGAAAAGTATACATAATATATCAATAGAGAGATACTTATGATCCGTGTATCTTTCTAATGAGTTATGAAAATCTTGAACCCAAGTCGGGAAGTAGGATTAGAGCCTTTTCTATACTTTATAACATGCAATATTGAAATTCTAGAAAAGAACTTAAAGATCCAAGTCGAGAAGTAGGATTAGAGCCTTTTCTATACTATTTTTCAAAGTATTATACGCGATTTTCTTTTTCTTTTTTTCCTCTCTTGGTTTGGGCATACATAAGGTTAACAAGAATGTCTCATTGCTTGAAAGGTTTGAAATCTTTTTAAATGAAAAAATATATACAGCTTTATCCAAGAAAAGGAGGGAAAAGGGGAGAAATCTTGATGTGTCGAAATGAAGAAACCAAATAAATAAATAAATGAAAAAAAATTATATATATATATATATATATATATATATATATATATATATATATATATATATATATATATATATATATATATATATAAGATCTATCAAGTTTTCATCCAATTGATAACGACTTATACCTTTTTTTTCTATTTACCATAACCAATTTTTGAAAAAAATGTTCATATAGTACACATATTCTAAGGTTTTGGAGCAATGGCGATGATTATTTATGTGATCAACACATCATTAACATGTAGCTCCTCTCCATCTTGTCTCCGTCATGATCAATGCACTTCAATCATAGTAGTGTAATATGCGCAATTTGTATTGGCTGAAGGATGTTTGAGATGGACTCTACCAATGAATGAATGACCTACAAAGCATCATAGTAGGATCACCATGTGCATGCAGGGATTGTCCATCACGGATTGGTTCTCTCTCCATATCCTCAATTATATATATATTTATACACAATGTTGCGCCACCCACGATCAATCATCTGTGTGCGGGAGTGATGCCTCATCCAGCGATGGACCTTCCTTTGTATCTTGTGCTTCCAGAATTATGCTTCTGCACATACATGCATCTTTGCATGTAGCTTGGTTAGGAGAGGAAAACGCAACAGCTTAGAAACCTCCATGAAAGGATGAAGTACTGCAGTCGGATATGTAGTGAGGACGATGAAAAGAGTACGCGCAGAGGTCGAAATACGATTTCCGCCACAATGTACAGAAAAAGAAAAGCGCCCACAATGTACATACAATCAGGAGAAATCCATGCTAAGGCATTTGCACACAGAACGAGATCGTTGCCAAGACTTGCGAGCTGCAAGCTCCCTCTTTGGGAGTCGCCCACGCAGGCGTCAGGAATATAAGGACTGAGGAGTCCAGGACGTTGCCGCTACCCAAGTCCATGTTGCACTAGACATCGAGCGATGTCCGACAAGGAAACATGACAAGACTTTTGATGTGCAGGACGTGCGGACAGAACACCTGATTCCGCCATGTGTACGCCCGCGGGCCTAAACTTTCTTGCGGATTAAAATTGCAGCCTGCAGGATTCGGGGAAGCTGAAGGACAAAACGAAGGAGTCAAGCTATGGCAGCGCATGTAGACGAGTGGCATACAGAAGCCGAGACGGACTTTCGTTGCAGACTTAGGACTGCCTTTGCCCAGAATGGGGCCATTGGCTGAGTGCTAGAAAGCAGAAGAAGCGCGAGATCGAGGCTGCTGGGTCGGCGACTCGGCAGAAGCGCGTGATCTTGAGTCAGGCGGGACTCGGGAGCTCAACTTTCATCATTTTTGGTGTTTTCCAAGAACACGGGAAAAAATTGTGTTGTAATCTATTGTGTCGCCATCCGTATATTCACAGGCGATAGAACATTGATGTTTGCTCATGTGTGGCTCTGAAGAAGAAAAAGGAGAGAGTGATAAAAAAATTATGAGAAAACAAGTAGCCAATGATTATCTTTTTTTTTTTAAATGGAAGTTCGATAGGAGTTTAGTCACTGACTTTAACTTTAAAAGTACAACTGTAGAGATGAATGTGCATAATACCTCTAGGACCTTTCGTATTTCACAAAACAGGGGTTACACAAGGTTACAACTGATTTAGACTAGCCAAAGTCATGTAAACCAACTCACGGGTTAAACACATGACCTCTACCTCAAGAGGCTAGTGCCAAAACAACCCACCTACAAAACATGGACTTGGTGCACATTGAAGAGGTCATAACAACAGTAGTTAAATTGTGTGGATGATAGAATCTACATAAATACCTCCATCCTATCTAAACATGTGCAACCAAATGTAAGCAACTTATTAGAAGATACACAAGCTTAGATGGAGTTCTCCCTGAGAGGAAATTGGATGTATTTGGGCCGAAGTTCGATTTCCGTTTCAAGATATGATCATGGAAAATTTCAAGAACAAGTCCGTGATTATTAGCAATGTGGGGGCAATGGTGGGCATCCTTGTAATGGGGTATTGATCACTCTTTCTGTCATTCTCCAAGCTATTAATTCCCCCCATAGATGGCTATCAACAAAGTGCAAGATGATATCCGAGTACAAGGTTTACAAGTCGATTCTTCAAGTTGACAATGGGTTTACTCTTGTCCATATGAAGAAAAGCAAAAGGATCAACAATCCCAAATAAAAGGGTGAGAGATTTAATACAATGGAAAAAGCAAGGAACATATGAAAATAGATAAATCAACACATTGGAGTACCCTTGAGAATCTACCTAACTCAAAGATTCTAAAGAAATAAAAAGAGCATGTACATATTTGAAGATTCCAAAGAAGTAAACATTCTAAAGAAAGCTACCTAGCCTACCAATTGTAACCCAACCTACCAGTTGTAACCCAATCTAACCCCTGCTTTATGGGATATGAGAGGTCTTGTAGGTAACATACACATACACCTGTACAATTGTACTTTCAAAGTTAAAACTAGGGGGAGTATGTGCCTTCTGAACCTCCTTTAAAAAATAATAATAATAAAAACAAGAAAGCTACCTTAATAATAAAGAAATATACTTAGGTAGTGAGATCTTAATTGTTGAATCAAGTTGTCCTAAACACATTCATGAAGAGGCCACATATTACTGAGAACAAAGGAATTACAAATTTTCTCCAGCCACCCACTTCTCCATCTATGGAAATGGTCTAAGTTAGGGAGAGCTGAGTAGAAACCAAAAAACTTAAGGCTCAAGAAAGCCACATGGAACAAGAATAAGGAAAAAGAAAGGAAAAAAAGGATAAAAAAAGAGGATTCACAATCCCGAAAAGAAATGAGCGATGTCATAGTATATAGTACTATTGTTGCACAATGTTGAAGAAGAAAGACAAATATGAGAAGAAAACAAAAAAGCAAACTTAGTTTTGCAAATACTATAAGGGAAATGATCATGTCATAAAGAGTTTTACAAAACTGGTTGCAAAAGAGGCAAAGAAGAAAGAGGCTAGAATGGTTGTTGAAGAGGCATTTACACCTAAAATAGAGTTTGATAATCTTGTTTAGAATGAAGAATGGGTGTTTACTAGTGTATGCAACTATGATACATCTTCTCATGAGCAATGTATGTGTGCAGTAGACTCAGATGTTTGGTACTTTGGTAGTGGGGCAACCACACATATTACCTCACAATCTAGTTTCTTTAGTTCACTTGAGCCTGCCCCTATAAGGAATACTATCAAATGCATTAACAAGTCCTCTTATCTTGTAATGGGAGTTGTTAAGATCATTCTAACTACTATTGCTGGTAGTTCTTCAACATTGTCAGATGCTTTGTATGTACGAGGTGTTGATATATTTAGGTAGTGATGTGTGTGAACACTCTAGGACCGCTGGGGCAATTTTTTCCCTCTTTAGGAGGTTTTCCCTAATGGGCCACTTATCTTTGTACATTCTAGTGGTAATACATTAAGTATTGTGTGTTGTGCTCCAAGCTTCTTCTTCTTCCTTGTGTTGTTCGCGTGCTTTTGTAGACATCTAACTCCAACAATTGGTATCAGAGCAGGTCGCCGCTTCATCTAGGCCGTCCTCGACACCTGTCGTGTTATAGTCTCAGAATTGCACGAATTTTGGTGAGCATACTCAACGTGGTGCCAAAATCACGATTCGAGCTCTTTTTGGCCGTCGAATGCACTATCTTAGTGCTTGTGTAGGATATTTTGTTCTTTTGTGCCAAAGGTATATACCAGTTTTAGTTTGCCAGTATAAGCGTCTCAAAGTCTGCTACAAGTTTAGCAAAATTTGTCTAGGCAGTTCTATTCGACTTTTTGAGATATACTCAATTTTCTGCATCAACGTATTTTAGTCACCAGCCATGGCTGAAAGCAGTGATGTATTTCGTATGTTGGATGTTGAGGATAAGTTGGATGGTACCAACTACCCGTTGTGGGTTTATATGATGAGACATATATTGGTTGCAAAAGGAATGTGGAACATTGTGCAGGGTGTTGAAAAACGTCCTATCACACCTGAAACTTTACAATTGCAGGTACTGAAGCTGATGTAGAAGGTGTCGAAGATGATGATATTCTGCATATTCTTGTTCGTGTTGCAGTTTTTGCTGCATCTACTGTAGAGCAAATTCGTTGGGATATCAGAGATGCCCACTCACATGCATTGATAGCTTTGTCTATCAAACGTGCCATTATTCCTTACATTCGCTCTTGCAGAAGAACTGAGTATGCTTGGGATACACTTACCACATTGTACCAAGCTAGGAATGAGGCTCGTGTTGCTTACCTCCCAAAATAGTTGGAGAGTGAGCACATGAATGAAGGTGATTCTATGGACAGTTTTCTAACAAAGATCAAAGACTTGAAGGAACAATTGATTTCTACTAATGAGCTTATACCAGATAGCTCACTTGTGCAGACCGTTGTGAATGGTCTTCCTGATTCATATCAAAGTTTTGCTTCTACTCTTCGGTTGATGATGAAAGGCAATCCAAATGCCTTGTCATTTGAGGAGTTAGTCTCTGTTCTATTGGAGGAAGATCAATCTAGGTAGAACAAGTCCATTATGTGTGTTGTAGATCAAGCTTTCCTAGCTAGTTAGAAGGGCAAAGGAAAATGGAGCTCTTCAACTAGTAAGCAGAAATCTACTAATTCTGCACAATCGAAGAGGAAAGACAAAGATGAAAATAAATCAGAAAAGCAGAAATTGTTTTGCAAGTATTTTAAAGGAAATGATCATATCATAAAGAACTATCCAAAACTCGCTACTAAAGAGGAAAAGAAGAAAGAGGCTAGAATGGTTGTTGCAGAGGCATCTACACCAAAAACAGAGTCTGCTAATCTTGTGGAGGAAGAAGAATGGGTGTTTACTACTATTTTTAGTTTTGACCCATCTTCTCATGAGCAGTGCATGTCTGAAGTAGACTCAGATGTTTGGTACTTTGATAGTGGGGTGACCAAACATATTACCTCGCAATGTAGTTTCTTCTCGTCACTCGAGCCTGCCCCTACAAGAAATACTGTTACATGCACCAACAACTTCTCTTATCCTGTTATGGGAGTTGGTAAGATCATTTTGACTATTGTTGATGGTAGTTCTTTAACTTTGTCAGATGCTTTGTTTGTGTCAGGAATCAAGAAAAATTTGTTATCAGTTTTTACATGAGCCAAGATTGGCTTGGTTGTGAAATTTGTTGATGACAGATGTACAATTCATGATCTGTCAAATGGCGATGTGATTATTGCTTCTGGAATTTTATGTTGTGGGTTGTATAAGCTATCTGTAAATGATTCGGCACACTTGTAGAAATCTGAAATGGTGTCCTCTTTGTCCAAACTTGAGGCACCTGGAAAACATGTTTGTGAAGGTTATATTTTGAGCAAAATGCAGCGTTCCTCCTTTCCAAAAGATGGTTTAGTTCGGGCTACTCCGAAATTGCAGCTTGTACATAGTGATGTGTGTGGTCCTATGCAGACACATTCTTTTGGAAATTATCTTTACTTCATGACTTTCATCGATGATTTTTCTAGGCATGCATGGGTATATCCATTGAAAGCAAAGTTGGAAGTGTTCATCTGCTTCAAACAGTTTTTGTTTTTGGCTAAAAATCTATCAACATGTAAAATGGGCACCCTCCATTCTGATCAAGGGGGGGAATATATGTCTTCTGATTTTAATGCATTTCTGGTTGAACGTGGGATAAAACACCAGTGTACAATGCTGTATACACCTCAACAGAATGGATTTGTTGAACGAAAGAATAGGTCACTCATGGATATGGCGAGGTGTATGGTCAAGAGTCAGGCTTTACCACATAGTTTTTGTCTCGAGGCTATCATGTGTGCAGCATATTACTTAACAGGTGTCCCACGAAAGCATTGGAGTCTATCACTCCATATGAGGCTTGGCATGATCGCAAGCCATCTGTTGCTCATCTATGTGTTTTTGGTTGTTTGGTATATGCCTTAGTGCTTGAACAACATCGCAAAAAATTGGATGATAAAGCAGTAAAATGTATTTTTGTTGGGTACAAATCTGAAAGTAAAGGCTATCGTCTGTATCATCCACAGAATAAATGCATTTTGGTTAGCCATGATGTTGTTTATGTGGAAGATGCTATTCAGGCATTGCTTTCATGTACTAAGGAGACATCTGTTAGCTCCAAAGACATATATGACACTTTGTTGCCTCTTTTTATAAGTGGAGAGTCTAGTGATGGTCCTAATGAGGCAGCTTCTTAACCTTTGCAGGTTTCATGTGTTGATGCAGATCATCCCATTTTCAATGTAGATTTACATGATGCACTTGTTGATGAGAGAATTGATATTGAGGAGGCAAAAACTATGCCAAAATGGTTGGTGCAGAATTTGCGTGACAGCAAATTAGATACACCTCTATCATATCGTACTCAATTAGGCTCTCATAGTGTCTCCTTTGCATCAAATTGCTATGCTATGGTTGCATCTAGTCTCTGTGAGGAGTATGAGCCTGTTTCATTTGACAAAGCATAAAATTCAGAAAATTGGATGGCTGCTATGAAATCTGAATATGATGCTATAATGAAGAATGGTACTTGGTCTTTACATGACTTGCCTCGTGGCAAGAAGGCCATTTGCACTAAGTGGGTTTACAAGCTAAAGCGTAAGCCTAGTAGATCAATTGACATGTATATGGCTAGGCTTGTTGAAAGGGTTATGCACAGGAAAGAGGCATTGATTTTGATGAGACCTTTGCACCTACATGCCGTATGACTACTATTCAAAGCATCTGTGCACTTGCGGCCCATCATGGTTGGAATGTACATCAGTTGGAAATTAAAACTGCATTTCTAAATGGTGACTTGCATGAAGAAGTGTATGTTTTTCAGCCCCATGTCTTTGTGCAAAAAGGGCATGAAAACCAGGTGTGCAGGTTAAAGAAGGCATTAAAGGGTTTAAAACAAGCGCCACATGCTTGGTATGAAAAGATACATGTCTATCTGATTGCACATGGTTTTGAGAACAATCCAACTGAAAGCACCCTATATGTTAAGCGTGCTCATGATGTGCTTCTGATCATTGTTGTCTATGTTGATGACATGCCGCTGATTGGTCCTATTGAGAAGCATATTGCTAAATTTAAGGCTGATTTGCATGCCTCATTTGAGAGGTCTGATTTGGGGTATTTGCATCAGTATTTGGGTATTTAGTTTATGCAAGTTGATGGTGGAATGGCTTTGTGTCAAATGAAATATATTGACACATTATTGTAGCATTTTGGTCTTGAAGACTGTAAGCCTATTGCCACTCCTATGGAGACATGTTTACGATTGAGTCTTCATGATGCTCTAGATGCATTTGATGTTGTCCTCTATCAACAGGTTGTTGGATGCCTGATTTACTTATGCATTACTCGGCTAAATATTCAGTTTGTTGTCTCACATATGAGCAGGTTTATGCATTGCCCAGGTGTCAAGCATTGGCAGGCCGTTAAGCACATCTTTCGCTACTTGAGTGGTACTCGGCTACGTGGGTTGTTTTGTCCCAAGGGGGGATCACTACTGCCAGATTTGCATGCTTTTTCTTACTCAGACTGATCTGGTTGCTATGACACTCGTGTGTCCACTAGTGGCTTTTGCTTCATGCTTGGTAGCGCATGTATATCTTGGTTGCGCAAGAAGCAGCCTACTGTGGCCACTTTGAGTTTTGAGGTTGAGTATAGGACAGCTTTCACAGTGATTGTCGAGTGTGTGTGGCTCAGATGCCTTATGGCTGATTTGGGTGTCGATCAATCTTCTGCTACCATCATCTTCAGTGGCAGTCAGAGCGCATTGGCAGTTGCAAGGAACCTTGTGTTCCATGCTCGCACTAAGCATAAGTGCATTACCATTATGTCAGGGAGAGGTTCTCTGTTGGACCAGATCAGCTTGGCATATGTGCCCACGCAGGAGAACATTGTAGACCTTTTCATGACGGCTCTACCTAGGGAGAAGTTTGAAGCTTTCCACAAAACTTTGGGATAACTTCCTCTTGTGGAGTGATTTCCACATAGCTTGGCACTTCCTTATACATGAGTGCTAGCTACTTGTTCACGGCATCACTCCTAGGGGGGATTTGTTGATATATTTAGGTAGTGATGTGTGTGAACACTCGAGGACCTCCATGGCACTTTTTTCCCTCTTTAGGAGGTTCCCCCCCTTGTATATACACCTATTGCCCTAATGGGCTACTTATCTTTGTACATTCTAGTGGTAATACATTAAGTATTGTGTGTTGTGCTCCAAGCTTCTTCTTCTTCCTTGTGTTGTTCGCGTCCTTCCGCACACGTCTAACTCCAACATGAGGTATCAAGAAAAATATGTTGTCACTTTCAACATTAGCCAAGATTGGCTTGATTGTCAAACTTGTTGTTGACAAATGCACAGTTCATGATCTCTCAAATGGTAATGTTATTATTGCTTTTGGCATTTTATGTCATGGGCTATATAAGCTCATAGATTATGCAAAATCTATAATTGATTCAACGTGTGCAGTTCAAGATTCATAAGCTATCTCATATGCAAAGCTTTGGCATGCACGTTGTCGTCATTATTTGGATTCAAGCCTTGGATATCAAATTACAAACACATCCACTCAAAGCATTGATAAAATGATTCTTACGAGATAGAAGGAGAGATTTTCTCAAGTTTATATGCTAAATGAAGGAAAATTTTATATGATAAAAGTTTAAAGCTAAAAGTTTATATGCCAAGCATGAAAAAACTCGTATTAGAAAGAAAGAAAGGAGGGGAAATCCACGCGCTCAAGAAATCGTGGAAGGTGGCTTCTATTTTGGAGAGAGTTTTTTTTGGCAGGAAAAAGGGGAAACGGGGGGCACCGCTGCGCTGATCTGGGGAGGGCATCGAAAGAGAGAGAAAATCGAAGAAGGGCTTCTCCGAGCGTGCTACAGGCAGAAGAGGATAGTCAAGAAGACCATCAGCAGAGGGGGGATGGAAGGGATCCGTAGCTGAACAGAGAAACTGTAGTGAGATTCGAGAAGTTCTGAAGAGAGTTTTCGTGGAAAGACAATCGCTTATAATGGAGGACAACAAATGATATGGAAATGAAGGAGGAGTGGAAGCACATGGTGGCTTCAACAGATACAAGAGGATTTTTCTGCTCATGACACAGAAGAGGACGATCTTGCGCTAAAGTCATGATTTATGTGCAGGGATTATGGCAAATATTGTAGGTTTATTGAAGATGCATAAAACATGGCGGAGGCCTTCTTCAAAAGAAGAGGTGACTTGATGAAAGGGAATTTTCTGTGCTTTTGAGCGGACAAGTTTCCATGGGAATGGAGGACACACTCCCGGGGTGCCGATCTCTTTCTCCTCACGTTCTAAGACTAGATTGATCTGCTGCTATAGAACCTTGGGCTCTCAGGGTTCGATGTTTTTCACCAGTACATGCATCCTGACAGCAGTTTTCATTCTGTTGCGGATTATTCTATTTCTGCACCTACTTGATAGCGCTGTTAAATGTCTAATTATGAGTTACATCTAAGCACATTAGCAGTTAACAGTTCAGCAATCTGCGCTTTGCTTCCACGGTCATCAGAAATCGTGCTTGTGCCGATCATAACGTAAATGTGGTACGACAGACTGGAAAGGAGAGGAAGGCAGCTGCAGCCCTGTGGAGGATCACCCTCATAACAAGGACGGTCACACTTGAATCTTAAGGAAAAAAGGGTCTTCACAAAAACTCCGTTAGAAACAGGGACTTGGCATAGCACTCAAAGAAAGAGGACGTTGATCCATGAACAGAAAAAGAAATCATATTGGAAGAAGTGGAGGAAGGCAACTCCTACGCTATTGACCATGGTTCTGGAAAAGAATGTCAGCTCAATGTATGCATGGATCTTGACAAATTTTGCATACAAATTGACACCAGTACTGAAGACTTACAGTAAGTAATGACTACTCATCCGTTGCATATTAAGTTGAAATGATTATATCACTCTTGAAAGCTTTTCATGATTTCATCATCTATCAAACGCTTTAGGGAACTTTCATCTTTAAAACTCTAGATTTCATGAGGCAGATTCTTAGTTGTTTTAACGCCTTCAGTACATTGCATGAAGGTCGAAGTACAGTGTTGTTAAATTGCATTGTGGTTTTGAATGATACAGGGAGGTGATTGTGCTGTGAACTTCCAACGCATAAGAAAATAAATAAATAAACAAATAAATTTGAAAGATGTCTTTTCGAAGTATCTAAACACACAAGATATTCATACTTTATATAATGTGTAACTATGTTTGTTTGCTACCTGTGATATCATGTATGCAGTTCAAAGTGATTCATATTTTCAATAACATAGATTCATTTGTAACCAAAACATGAGATGAAAGAAATCCATGAAAGCTCCACAGATTCGCTTTGACAAAAAATGCAGGGCTTCACAGATTCTCTTTGTAACCTTTGTTGAAGCTCAAATCCTCTGAGCTTTGTAGTTTCTCTTGATGATTGCCGCGTTTCCTTAATGGAAATGTTTCACAGGTTTTATTTTCGAAAGATTCGTGAATAAGGGAAAGTGTAACTTACGGTGCTCTTATGTACATTTCATAAACAGAAGAACCTTTGCCTTTTCTTTTCCAAGTGATGAGTTCATCTGATTAAATGAAAGGGAGATCTTTGCAGGCATTTCTTTTACTTCTCAAAGAATCTTGGAAACTATGCTAAGATTTCCCTATTGGGATTGCTTTGATTCTCAGGGAAAGAAGCTACCCAAAGTGTTAACATCATCTTCTTCGGTTGATTCACTGTTAGGTGCAAATCATTGTTTTGTCTCATATTTTCGTCTCATGATACTTCTGTCGCTTAGCTTAACTAAAGTGTTTGGGCTCCATTTTTTTTCTAACGGCTAAGCCAAAGTTTTCTTGATCATACAAATCTCTTAATTGAAATTATTTCCCTTGTGTAAAAGGATAAGGTGAAAATTTAAAAAGGAGGAACTAGATCCGTGATGGATACATGCTTGTACTAGGATCTAATCTCCAACATATCTTTGTGATACATTGAGGAATTTACATAAGTTTAAGATTCCCAGTGTGCAAACCTCTTGTGCAAAGTGAATGCTAAGAAGAATGATGAGTGCCGCATGTGGTTTCATTTGAATAAAGGGCCAAGATAGGAAAACATTGACAAATTTAGAGAGGACATTTCCCCTTCATTCCTTCCATTTTGTCCCAATCCATGTGTAAGCTTAAGCTTCCCCAAGACAAGATACTCACCTTATCTCTCCCTCCTTTCTATGAACCCGACGACAATGTTTTGGTCATCTGAATTTTGCTAGTTTGCTATGCCTACAGAAATCTAACATGGTGTCCTCCTTAGTCAAACTTGAGGAACCTTGTAAACATGTATGTGACGAATGTCTTTTGGGAAAAATTTAGCATTCCTCCTTAAAAGATGGTTCAGTTCGAGTTATTCATAAATTGTAGCTTGTTCATAGTGATGTCTATGGTCCTATGCAACACCTTCTTTTGGGAACTATCTTTACTTCATGACTTTTATTGATGATTTTTCCAAGCATGCATGGACGTATCCATTGAAATAAAACTCCAAAATGTTTATGTGCTTCAAATACTTTTTTATTATGGCTAACAATCTGTCACTGTGTAAATTGGGCACCCTCTAGTATGATCAAGGGGGGGATACATGTCATTTGCTTTTAATGCATTTTGGTCTAAACATGGTATGAAAAATCATTGTAAAGTGTTCTATACACCTTAAAAAATGCAATTGTTGAAAGAAAGAGCAGGTTTCTCATGGCTTTACCACATACCTTTTGGCTTGAGGTTGTTATGTATGCAGCATATGTACTTAATAGGTGTCCACCAAAGCACTACAATCTATCACTCCATTTGAGGCTTGGCATGGTTGCCATCTGTTGCTCATCTACCTATCTTTGGTTTTCTGACATGTGCATTAGTGCCAGAACAACAATGTAAGAAATTGGATGATAAAGTAGTGAAATGTATTTTTGCTGGGTATGGTTTTGAAAGAAAAGGCTATTGTATATATCATCCACAACCTAAACACATTTTGGTTAGCCGTGATGTTGTTTTGGTGGAAGATGCAATTTAGCCATTACTTTCATGTACCAAGTAGACTTCAGCTAGCTCTAGATATTTGTATCACACTTTGCCTCTTTTTACAGGTGGAAAGTCAAGTGCCTATGCAGATGAGGCAATTTCTCCACCTTTATAGGGTTCCACATTATGATGCAGATCATTCCATTTCTCATGAAAATTTACATGATGCACTTGTTGATGAGAGGGATAATATAGAGCACGAAAAAATTATGTCTAAATAATTAGTGCAAACTTTGAGAGATAGTAAATTAGATGCACCTCTATTGCATCATACTTGTTCAAGCTCTCATAGTGCTTCCTTTGCATCAGGTTGCTATGCTAAGGCTACCTCTAGTCTTCCGATGAGAATGAGCCTATTTCTTTTGATGAAGCACAAAATTAAGAAATTTGGATGGTTGGTATCCAATCAAAATATGATGCTATTATAAAGAATGGTACCTAGTTTTTATGTGATTTTTTATGAGGCAAAAAGGCCATTGGCACTAAATGGTTATCCATCATGAAATGTAAGCCTGATGGAACAATTGATAGATATAAGGCTAGGCTTGTTGCATGAGGTTATGCTCAAGAAAGAGGCATTAATTTTGATGCCATCTTTGCTCCCACATGCCAAATGACTATCATTCGTAGTCTTTGTGCACTTGCATCTCATTATGATTGGAATGTACATCAATTGGACATTTAAACTGCACATTTGAATGGTGACTTACATGAAGTGTATGTATTTTAGCTCTGGATGAAAAAAAAAAGTTTGCATGTTGAAAAAGGCATGATATGATTTGAAGAAAGCACCACATGTTTGGTATGAAAAGATACATGCCTACTCAATTGCACATGGTTTTTAGAACAATTTAACTGAGATCACCTTAAATGTTAAGTGCATAGATGATCTACTTCTGATCATTGTTGTGTATGTTGATGACATTCTATTCACTAGTCCTAATGAGAAGCATACTGATGAATTTAAGGATGATTTGCATGGCTGTTTTAAGATGGCAGATTTGGGGAATTTGCATCATTATATGGGCACTCAATTTATGCAAGTTCATGGGGGGAAAAATTTTTGTTGAAAAGAAAATATTGACACATTATTGCGGCATCTTGGCCTTGAAGATTGCAAACTAATTTCCATTCCTATGGAGACAGTTTTACGATTGAGTCTTCATGATGTTTGAGATGCATTTGATGTTGTTCTCTATGAGCAGGTTGTTGGATGTTTGGTCTATTTATGCATAACCTGGCCTGATATTCAGTTTGTTACCTCTCAAATAAGTAGGTTTATGCATTGCCCATGTGTCAAGCTTTGGTAGGTGTTTAAGCGCATATTTCACTATTTGAGTGGTACCCAAATACTTGGATTGTTTTATCCCAAGGGAGGATCATTATTTCCATATTTACATGCTTTTTTTTTTTTTACTGTGAATGGGTTGGTTGTTATGACACTCATGTGTCCACCAATGTTTTTTCCTTCATGCTTTTTAGCTCATGCACATGTTGATTGAGCAAGAAGCAGACCACTATGGCATTTCTAGTTGTGAGCCTGAGTATAGGACAACTTTCATAGTGATTGTCAAGTGTATGTGGCTCATATGCCTTTTAGTTGATTTGGGTGTTGCTCATTCTTTTGCCACCACCATCTTCACTAAAAGTTAAAGCGCACTGGCAGTTGTGAGGCTATCCATCATGATTGCTATGGGACATTGTGATTTCCCTATGAAATCATCTATTTTTTTAGAAAGTTTTTGAAAATTTTTATCAGTTTTAATCATTGGCCCTTTTCTATGATGTAACCTCAAAATTGATGCAAGATTCTTGGAAAAGCAACAACTAGAAAAATTAGGATTTTTGGAGTTAGCACCATGTCAATTCACACTTGTTAAGGACTTCAAAGCACAAGGAACTTGTCCAAGTACTCTTATTTTGTTCACTCAAATCTAAGAATAGATGGAACTTAATTTGGACACATAAATCATCGAGAATAAAATCGGGCACTAAAAATCCTAACACTGATCAAAAAGTTTTGATTAATCCATTGATAAAATGATATTATTAGCCCCTTGAAAGTTGGTTTTGATCAACCCCTCAACGAAAGGGTTTTCTTCATCATCATCCTCAATTTCAAGTTCAAGTTCACATGGACAATCAAAAGGAGGCAACTATTCAGAAAAATGGTCATTTCTCTCTCAATACTTATCCAAATTGAGTGTATCATGGCTCATCTCAATACTTATCCAAATTAAGTGTCTCATGGCTCATCTCTTAGCATGGTGAAACTTAAAAACAAAAAATACCATGATATCTGTGTATATAATTGAAAATAGATGTGATATGTTAATGGCCATGAAAATTTAGCACAAAAGAGTTAGTAAACTTGAGAAAAGAGTAAAAATACTAAAGCTTGTGCACAAAATTTTCAAGAAAAAGAGTGCTCTTGATCATAGTGGCAAAAGGTCTCTACAAATGAAGATTCTAGTTTTTCTATAACAACTTCCTCATAACCATTTTTTTCATTTTGAAAAATATAAAAATGAAAAAGAAGCTACTAAAAATTTATCTTTTTTAGTTTTTCGAGGGAAGACTCTTCTCTATAGCTTTCAAAAAAAAATGCTGCATACAACTCTTTTATACACAAGGTTTGTGGAAAAGAATTGAAAAACTTGAAAATTTATATGGAGTGTGCCACTTAGTGTAAAACTTCCCCCTCCTAGATCTTATCGTCCTTGATAAGGCCATTGCATAATTTGGTTGGTTGGTCCTTAAAGGTTGTATCTTCCAGGCACCATATCATAATTTATGTAGGTCAAAATATCTTATCCACTAGTAAGTAGTTAGATCTATGTAAAGTCTTCTTTTCCATTGTTGAGATTTATTTATTTGGTGCTTTTATTGACTTTTTATTTCTACTTCTTATCTTTGACTTCATCCATCTCCATGTGCTCCAAATGGAGTGCAAGTGCATGGCTGAATAAAAATAGTTCCTTACGCATGTCTTTGTAGTGTAGCCCTATACATGCTTACTTTGAAAATGCAAGTAATATGGTAAAAAAGATGGATCTTGAGCAACATACTAAGAGGTATCTACTGACAAACCTTTCTAGCCTAGGAGATGAGCTAAAGGACATCATATTTGAGGTGAATTCCATGGTTCATAGTTGTTATTCATATTGAAAGCACATTTGTTGGATGTGCATCCTTATTTTTATTCTACTACTAAGGATATATTTGATCTACTATCATTGATGATTAAGATTTGAGAAGCATGTTTCATCTTAGGAATACTTAAGAAGCAAAATCATATCTTATGTGCTCTCTCATAGCATTTTTTATTACATGTATAAGATATGACACCATCATAGATATTTCCAAGTAGAATGAAATGACAACATACTGAAATAAGAAAACTACTAAAGTGAAGGTATGGAACCTATCATTTATAACTGCTCTGATTCACAAAGATTCTACTCCATAAAATGCTCTTGTTTTCTCTCCTTGGATAAATCATATGCTTTCGTTCTTCATCATTGCATTGAATGGGGTTTCTCCACAAGTCGTGTTATCCAGTCTTGTAGCTTGATTAGGATCCAAAGTTTTTATTGATTGTCCCTTAAGTGAAGGCCTTCTACTCCTTCATTTATTAATTTCTCCTAGGGGAAAATAATTGATCCTAACTTAAGTACTTGTTATGCAATATGTGCTTTCACTCCACTTCCAAGTTTAGTGAAAAGTAGTAATTTCTGCAATCATGATTATCGAACTTGAAGTGAACATATTTGATCCCTTCTCAAAGAATCCTATTGCAAAGGCTTCTTAAAATGTTTGCATGTAATGGCATGGAAGGAACATAAGTCTTGAATAGTAGGCATAAAGGTATTCTTTGCTCAGTTCTTTGGAAAGTTCAAATACCATGCACTCTAGCCCTATGCAAATTTTGATTGCCTCAAGATCAAGGAGTTGTATATTTTCAAAGATGGTAAGTCAAACTTGGATCATATTCAAGAACTTATTTAGCATCTTGATATTAAGATTTGGTTCTACAAGTAGTTGAGAAATGTAGCTAATCGCTCATAACATGTATGCATAGGATAATTTACCTTTGTTTGGATCTAGGAGTACATGGCAATGTAGCCAAATTTTAGCCTTCACGTTCTCATTTTGTAGGTGTAAAAAACTCTATGTGATTTCTTCATCTAGGCATATAGCAAAATCCTAGATGTTCTTGTAGGATAGCAGTCAATTTATCAAATGTTTTTTGCAAACGTTTAAAATTAGGAAAGAAATATTGCTTCCATGGGGCACCATATATATGGTGAAAAATCCAAAATAAATATGTGGGCTGATATGTTAGGTCCTTGTCTAGCTCTAAAATGCCTATGTATGCCGCAAAAATGGCTATATAATCATGCATACTATGGAAATGCAAAGTTTCTAAAATGGTGAAACTGAGACAAGGCTGGCAATAAGTGTAGGGTTCCTACACATTGAGGCTTATATTCCCTAGGCTATCTAAAAAAGGTCAAAAATCTTATTTATAGAGGATTCAAATAAATCTAGAAATGACTAACATGGGTGGATCTAATGCATACATGTCATTTTTAGTCGTAGGCGCTATTATCACAAATCATTGCATAAGCCATTTGTGTCAAAGGATTTCTAGTCAAGCTTCATGTTGCACTTCTTCATGTATTCTTTCTTAATTGCCCTTTCTATCTTTTGTGACTTGGAGTCTCACCATCATTTCATCTATCAATGGCTCAATCTATTGAGCCATTGATGTATGAAATGATGCTTCATACAAAAGTTCAATGGCTGCATTTTTTACGTTTTTTGGTGTGTTGTTTTAGCATACAATAATGAAATCACCTGCTTACAAGCCTTATCTTTGATATGACCATCATAGTAAGCTTTATGTCATCATTTTCTAGCATATATGCCTACAGTTGGCCTAAGTTTGGTTTCATGCAAGTTCTCTATTAGTTCAACGTGATTGGATAGCTCATGTCCTTTCATTCATAAGTTTGAACCATTCTTAATCTAGGAATTAGAAATTCAATAGGCAAGTTTGCATTTTGTTTGTACACAAAATTGAATAACATTGTTTTGTAAGCTCACTGATAGGGCCAAACAATATTGTTTGCACTAATTTTACCTTCTCGGCAAATTTAGGTTTAGAGAATGGGAATTTTGATTGCAAATAGTCAAAAATTATGTTTCTACTCCCTAACAAATATGAGGCTGCATTAGATTACCCGACTACAAACTTAACCATTACAATCACTCTATACCCTATAGATAACTCATAATATACACAATAAATAGAACAATGAACAATATTGGCATTGAATAAAAGAATTCTATTACAAGATAGAATTACAACAATTGTAGTATGTGCTACAGATACAAGAGAACAATATGATAATGTTGCTCCTCTTCTTCTCAATTGCTCTCTCTATTTTTCTCTCCCTCATTGCTATGGTTAAGCTAGAAATTAAGGATTTACGTCAGGCATCCAAACAATTAGAATTCAATAAACTTTAGCAAATTGAATCAATTTTGGTAGTATGTAAGTAATTACAATGAATTTTATAAATTTTAGAATTTGCAAAATTAATTTCTTCAAGAAGGCATCCACACTAGTTTCCTCCTAATATTGGCATGCATGATGGATTGAACCCAAATATGGTTACTCAATCTTCATTATATTTGTCTTCAAAAGGAGAATGGATTGATCAATCCCAATCATAGAAAAATTCATCTAAGATGGATTTGACCTAGCCAATGACTGTATCCGCTACCATTTAGAAATTAACTTCAGACCTTGAAGCTTTCGGATGGCCCCACTATGACTTCTAAGATGCTTGCATAATATTAGCCTACAAGATCTGGAACCTCTCTTCCTTCTGCATTAGTTCAACATCTTTTTCTCTATTTATCTTATGTAGTGCGGTCACCTTCGTTACTCCTTTTGTTATTTGCACTTATATCTACTCTAAAATCAAGCTTCTTTCCTTAACTAATTTCTTGGCATCTATCAACTGCTTCTCCAATTTGTTTATGCTATTCTTGAGATAATATGATAAGGATACAATTTGGTCTTCCAATGAAGACTTCTCTGCTTTCATTAGATCAAGATCCTTCTGGAGAGATTTGTTTTCTATTGCCAACTTTGAAGCTTGAATCTTAGTGTCTTACAATTTTGCCTTCATATTGGCCTTCTTGGCATTGGCTTCTTCCAACATTGTCTGCAAGGTCAAGATAGATCCTTATATGGTCGTGCCTTGCTCTACAGAGATATTTGCTCTTTTAGCTCAAATGTCTTTCGAATCCTTTACTTATTGATTTACTGATGTACTTTCTTTTCATAAGTTTTTGTTTGCTGCTCTACCTATTAGGTATTGATTTTTGCTCAATGGAAATGCATAGGGAAAAGAGCTACTAGCCAGGATGCATCAACCATTACTCTAGTATTCGTCTTGAATTTTTTTAGATTTCATGGGTAAATGTAATTTTAGAAAGGTAAATGAGGCCTATGACACGCCCTCAACTGTTCTCCAAGGATCCTTTATGTTTTCATTAAACTTAAGGAATGTGATGTTCTAGGGTTGATACCTTTATTGTTGATGTTGATGTTGATGTTGATGTTGATGTTGTTGTCATTGTTGTTGTTTTTGTTGCTGTTGTTTTTGTTGTTCTTGTTGATGTTGTTGTCTTGACTCCTCCTTGGCCATCCATTTTTGCTATGCTCGTACTTTGGCTGTTGTATCTGCTAGCATGTGCCTTTTAGATTCTATTTCCACCCTTAAAAATTCATCCTCCAACCTCTTCCATTCTCCTTTTTTCTCTACAACCTAACTTGAGCTTCTCAAAACTTTTCTTCTTTCCACCTCTTGAGTCTTTTCTTCTTTGGCCTTCTTGAATGCTTCCTTAACAATCTCCTACCTTCTATGTTTACAACTATCTTTTTTTGTTTTGTATTCATGTCTAGATCAATTGGTGCATCAAAAGCCTACATTGAAAATTTTTCTATGAACAAAGCTTCAAGGACCTCAATCACTTGTCTCCTAGCTAATAAGGGACTTTTGGGGAACAAAAAGAAGAAGATGATATCAATTTTGCTGTCCAATGATTGTGCCTTCCTTGTTGCTCAAATAGCACTTGACTTCTTTTATGATCCATTGAAACATAACTTCACACAAATCTACATGCTCTCTGACTTCAAATGCCTCACAAACTAGTGAAAAGATGTTCTGCAAAACTTTGTAATGGTTGGCCTAGATGTTGATGGAAAGCATGGCAAATCAAAGTCAAAAGTGTAGAGGTTCGGTTGTCAACATGATGACTGCCAAGGGGGTCACTCCTTCGTTAGCTATAGTTGATGGGCCATTGTATATATGCTTAAGCCAAACATTGGCTCCTACCATGGGTCTAAGTGGAGATGTTGTCACTTCCATATTCATCGTGTGAGGTTGAAATGTCTGCTAGCTGAGCATGGCATTGTCTAATTGACCCCATCCTTGCAACCACTCTATATGTTCTCTAGGCAATCAGTTGGGGATGTGCACATATGTGAGAAGTACACTTTGTTTAGTAGTTTTGATGCACACTATTGTTGATATATTTTGGTAGTGATGCGTGTGAACACATTTAGGACTACCAGTGCACTTTTTTCCCTCTTTAGGAAGTCTTTTTCCCCCGACTTGTATATATGCCTATAACCCTAATGAGTCACTTATCTTTGTACATTCACTTGGTAAAACATTCCGTATTTTGTTTTGCTCCAAGCTTCTTCTTCTTCTTCTTCTTCTTCTTCTTCTTCTTCTTCTTCTTCTTCCCTGTGCTGCTTGTGTGCTTTTGTAGACCTCGAACTCCCAAAATTGGTATCAAAGAAATTCGCCATTTCATCTTGGATGGCATCAACAACATTACGATCACAGTCTCAGAATCACACAAAAATCAGTGAGCATGCTTGAGGTGATTCAGAGTTAAAAATTGCTTCACTATGTGGAGTTGAAATTTTTATCTGAGCCCGTTTTGTCCTCCAAAAATACTATTGCAATGATTGTGCAAGAACTTTCTTCCTTTTGGTCCAAACATATATACATGATTTAACTGAGTGGTACAAGTGTCTCAAAGGATGCTACATCTTTAGCAAAGCTCAATAGGGTGTCTCTATTCAACTTTTTACAACATAGTAATTTTTTTGCATCAAGTTATTTAGTCACTCACCATGGCTAAAAGCAATGATGTATCCCATATGTTGGTCCTTGAGGAAAAGTTGAATGATACTAATTACCAGTTATAGGCATATATGATGCATCATGTATTGGTAGCAAAAGGGTTATTGAATATAGTGAAAGGCATTGAAAAACTTCTTACTACACGTGCAAATAAAGATATAGAAGGTGATGCAAATGGTGTTGAAGATTATGATCTTCAATCTCCTAGTCTTGTTTCTGTTCTTGCTTCACCTACTTCATAAAAACTTTGTTGGGATGGCAGAGATACTCAAGCACATGCATTGATAGCTTTAGTCTATCAAAAATGCCATTATCCCTCACATTCGCTCTTCCAAGGCAACAAAGGATGCTTGGGATACACATACAAATTTATACTAGGAAAGAAATGAGGGTCATGTTGCTTTCTTGCGAAAATAGTTGGAGATTGAGCGAATGAAGGAGACTATGGATAGTTTTTTTTTTTTAGATCAAAGATTTGAAGGAGCAGTTGATTTCTATTAATGAAGTCTTGCCACATAGTTCACTTGTGTAGATTGTTCTTAATGGTCTTCTAGATTCATATGAAATTTTCACTTATACTCTTTGATTGATGATGAAATGCAATTCAAACGCCTTAAAATTTGAGGATTTTTTCTTTGTTTTTGTTGCACAAAGATTAGTCCAAGTAGAACATGTCAATTATGCATGTTGCAAATCAAGATTTCTTAGCTAATCAAAAGGGCAAAGGTAAGTGGAGCTCATCTTCTAGTAAGAAAAAATCTACTAATGTTTCACAATCAAAGAAGAAAGACAAAGATGAGAAGGAAACAAGAGCAGAAACTGTTTTGCAAATACTGTAAGGGAAATGCTCATGTTATAGAGATTTGTCCAAAATTGACTACACAAGAGGCAAAGAATAAAGAGGTTGGAAATGTGGAGGCCTCTACACCTAAAACAAAGCCTATTAATATTGGTCATAATGAAGAATGGGCATTGACTATTCTTTATAGCTATTACCCATCTTCTCATGAGTAGTGTATGTCTATGATAGACTTGGATGTTTGGTAGTTTGATAGTGGAACAACCAAACATATTACCTCACAATCCAATTTCTTTAGTTCACTTAAGCCGACCTTGCAAGGAATACTTCCACATGTGCTAACAATTCCTCTTATCATGTAATGGGAATTAGTAAGATCATTCTAACTACTACTGATCATAGTTCTTTCACATTGTCATATGCTTTATATATGCCAAGAAAAAAAAAATATTGTCTATTTTAGCATTGTCCAAGATCGGCTTGGTTGTAAAATTTGTTGATGACAAATCTATAGTCCATGATCTCTCAAATGCTGATGTTATTATTGCTTATGGCATTTTATGTTGTGGGTAATATAAGCTCATAGACTATGCAAAATCTATGAATGATTCAACATGTGCACTTCAACGTTCTCAGACTATCTCATATGCAAAGCTTTGGCATGCACGCTTTGGTCATGTAGATCTTGCTAGTTTACTTTGCCCATAAAAATTTGAAATGGTTTCCTCTTTATCCAAACTTGAGGCACCTTGTAAACATGCCTATGAAGGTTGTATTTTGGGCAAAATGCATCGTTTCTCCTTCCCAAAAGATGGTTCATTTTGAGTTGTCCATAAATTAGAGCTTGTTCATAGTGATGTTTGTGGTGCTTTGTAGACACCTTCTTTTGGGAACCACCTGTACTTCATGAATTTTATTGATAATTTCTCTAGGCATGTATGGTTGTATCCATTGAAAGCAAAGTCCAAATTGTTTATGTGCTTCCAACAACTCTTGATTATGGTTGAAAATATGTGTGAAAATAAATTGGGCACCATCCATTCTAATCGAGAGGGCAATGCATGTCTTCTGATTTTAATAGATTTATGGTTGAGCATGGGATAAAATATTAGTGTACAATGTTGTATACACCTCAATAAAGTGGATTTTTTTAAAAAAAGAACAAGCCTTTGTTAGTCATCAGAATTGACTCACCATGATTTTGTAATTTATCTTGTAATAGGAAGAGGGGTTATTTTTATAGAGATCTAAATAGTTTTCGAAAGTCCCACGTCTTCTTAAATCTAAAGTATAGAACGATGTAATTTAGTGAAACATGTTGGAGTTAGACATCTGCAGAAGCACACAAACAACACAAGGAAGAAGAAGAAGCTTGGAGCTCAACACACAATACTAAATGTATTACTAGATAATGTACAAAGATAAGTAGCCCATTAGGGCAATAGGCGTATATACAAGCCGGGGGAAAAAAACCTCCTAAAGAGGGAAAAAGTACCCTGGCGCTCCTAGTGTGTTCACACACATCACTACCTAAATATATAACCAAATCCCCCCTGGGAGTGATGCAATGAACAAGGAGCTGACATTCATGTATAAGGAAGTGCCAAGCTATGTGGAATTAATCCACAAAAGGAAGTAAGCCCAAAGCTTTGCAAAAAGCTTCAAACTTCTCCCTAGGCAGAGCCTTCGTGAATAGGTCTACAATGTTCTCCTGCATAGGCACATATGCCAAGCTGTTCTCCCCAGCAGGGAACCTCTCCTTGACATAATGATAATGCACCTCAATGTGCTTAGTGTGAGCATGGAACACAGGGTTCCTTGCAACTGCCAATGCGATTTGACTAGCAGTAAAGATGGTGCTAGCAAAAGACTGACCAACACCAAAATCAGCCATAAGGCGTGTGAGCCACACACACTCAACAGTAGCTGTGAAAGCTACCCTATACTCAGCCTCACAACTAGAAGTGGCCATAGCAGGCTGCTTCTTTCTCAACCAAGATATACATGAGCTACCAAGCATGAAGTGAAAGCCACTAGTGGACACACGAGTGCATAGCATCCAGCACAGTCTCAGTCAGAAAAAGCATGCAAATCTGGTGGTAGTGATCCCCCCTTGGGATAAAACAACCCAAGTAGTCAAGTGCCACTCAAGTAGCGAAAGATGCGCTTAACCGCTTGCCAATGCTTGACACCTGGGCAATGCATAAACCTACTCATCTGTGAGACAACAAACTAAATATCTGGCCGAGTAATGCATAAGCAAATCAGGCATCCAACAGCCTGCTGATAGAGAACAGCATCAAATGCATCTCTAGCATCATGAAGACTCAATCATAAACCTGTCTCCATAGGAGTGGCAATAGGCTTACAATCTTGAAGGCCAAGACACTGCAATAATATGTCAATATATTTCGCTTGACACAAAGCCATTCCACCATCAACCTGCATAAAATGAATGCCCAAATAATGATGCAAATGCCCCAAATCAAACATCTCAAATGAGGCATGCAAATCAGCCTTAAAATCAACAATATGCTTCTCAATAGGACCAGTGAGCAGTATGTCATCAACATAGACAACAATGATCAGAAGCACATTATTAGCACGCTTAACATATAAGGTGCTTTTAGTTGGACTGTTCTCAAAACCATGTGCAATGAGATAGGCATGTATCTTCTCATAACAAGCACGTGGTGCTTGCTTTAAACCATATAATGCCTTCTTTAACCTGCACACCTTTTTCAAGCCCTTTCTACACAAAGCCACGGGGATGAAAAACATACACTTCTTCATGCAAGTCACCATTCAGAAATGTAGTTTTAATGTCCAACTGATGTACATTCCAACCATGATGGGCTGCAAGTGCACAGATGCCCTAAACAGTAGTCATACGACATGTAGGTGCAAAGGTCTCATCAAAATCAATGCCTCTTTCCTGTGCATAACCCTTTGCAACAAGCCTAGCCTTATACCTGTCAACTGTTCCATCAGGCTTATGCTTCAGCTTGTAAACCCACTTAGTGCCAATGGCCTTCTTGCCAGGAGGCAAGTCACATAAAGACCAAGTACCGATCTTCATTATAGCATCATATTTAGATTGCATAGCAACCATCCAATTTTCTGAATTTTGTGCTTCGTCAAATGAAACAGGCTCATTCTCATCACAGAGTCTAGATGCAGCCATAGCATAGCAATCTGATGCAAAAGAGGCACTATGAGAGCATGATCAAGTACGATATGATAGAGGTGCATCTAATTTGCAGCCATTTTGGCATAGTTTTTGCTTGCTCAATATCAGCTCTCTCATCAATAAGTGCATCACATAAATCTGAATCAGAATTGGAATGATTTGCATCATCACCTGAAACCTGCAGGCTGAGAAGTTGCCTCATTAGGACCAGCACTAGACTATCCACCTGTAAAAAGAGGCAGCAAAGTATCATACATGTCTTTGGAGCTAACAGATGTCTCCTTAGTACATGAAAGCAATGGCTGAATAGCATCTTCCAAAAAAACAACATCACGGCTAACCAGAATGCGTTTAGTCTGTGGATAATATAGACGATAGCCTGTACTTTCAAAAGTGTACCCAACAAAAATACATTTTACTGCTTTATCATCCAACTTTCTGCGATGTTGTTCAGGCACTAATGCATATGCTAAACAACCAAAAACATGCAGATGAGAAATAGATGGCTTGCAATCATGCCAAGCCTCATATGGAGTGATAGACTGCAACGCTTTAGTGGGACACCTGTTAAGTACATATGTTGCACACATGACAGCCTCAACCCTGAAACTATGTGGTAAAGCCTGACTCTTGACCATACACCTCGCCATCTCCATGAGTGACCTGTTCTTTCATTCAGCAACTCCATTCTGTTGAGGTGTATACGGCACTGTACACTGGCGTTTTACCCCACGTTCAGCCAAAAATGCATTAAAATAAGAAGACATATATTGCCCCCCTCGATCTGAACGGAGGGTGACCATATTACATGCTCACTGATTTTCAGCCAAAACCAAAAACTGTTTGAAGCACATGAACACTTCGGAATTTTCCTTCAATGGATATACCCATGCATGCCTGGAAAAATCATCAATGAAAGTCACGAAGTAAATATAGTTTCCAAAAGAAGGTGTCTGCATAGGACCACAGACATCACTATGTACACGTTGCAATTTCTGAGTAGCCCGAACTTAACCATCTTTTGGAAATGAGCAACGCTGCATTTTGCCCAAAATACACCCTTCACAAACATGTTTTCCAGGTGCCTTAAGTTTGGGCAAAGAAGACACCATTTCATATTTCTGCAGGTGTAGCAAACTAGCAAAATTCACATGACCAAAGCATGCATGCCAAAGCTTTGCATCTGACATAGCCTGAGAATCATGTACTGCACATGCCGAATGATTCAGAGATCTTTCATAGTCTATGAGCTTAAATCTTGGCTAATGCAAAAACTGATAATAGATTTTTCTTGATCCCTAGCACAAACAAAGCATCGGACAAAGTGAAAGAACTACCGTTAGCAGTAGTCAAAATGAGCTTACCAACTCCCATAATAGGATAAGAGGAGTTGTTGGCACATGTAACAGTATTCCCTGTAGGGGCAGGCTGGAGTGAAGAGAAGAAACTGCATTGCGAGGTAATATGTTTGGTCACCCCATTGTCAAAGTATCAAACATCTGAGTCTACTACAGACATGCACTGCTCATGAGAAGATGGGTCAAAACTGCAAACAGTAGTAAATGTCCATTCTTCTACCTGCACAAGATTAGCAAACTCTGTTTTTTGTGTAGAGGCTTCAGCAACAACCATTCCAGCCTCTTTCTTGTTTGCCTCTTTAGCAGCCAGTTTTGGACAATTCTTTATGATATGATCATTCCCTTTACAATACTTGCAAAACAATTTCTGTTTTTCTGATTTTTTCTCATCTTTATCTTGGTTCTTTGAATGTGTAGCATTTGCATATTTTTGCTTACTAGTAGAAGAGCTCCATTTTCTTTTGCCCTTCTGACTACCCAAGAAAGCTTGATTTGCAACATGCATAATGGACCTGTTCTGCCTGGACTAATCTTCCTGCAACAAAACAGAGACTAACTCCTCAAATGACAAGGCATTTGGATTGCCTTTCATCATCAACCGAGGAGTAGAAGCAAAACTTTGACATGAATAAGGAAGACCATTCAGAACGGTCTGCACAAGTGAGCTATCTCGTATAACCTCATCAGTAGAAATCAACTGTTCCTTCAAGTCTTTGATCTTTGTTAGAAAATTGTTCATGGAATCACCTTCATTCATGTGCTCACTCTCCAACTGTTTTTGGAGGTATGCAACATGAGCCTCATTCCTAGCTTGGTACAACTTGGTAAGAGTATCCCAAGCATCCTTAGCTATTCTGCAAGAGCGTATGTGAGGAATAATGGCACGTTTGATAGACAAAGCTATCAATGCATGTGCCTAGGCATCTCTACCATCCTTTCGAATCTACTCTATAGTAGGTGCAGCAGAAACCGTAGTACGAATAGGAATATGCAGAATATCATCATCTTCTACACCTTCTACATCAGTTTCAGTACCTACAGTTGTAGCAGTTGGAGGTGTGATAGGACATTTTTCAACACCCTACACAATGTTCCACAGTCCTTTTGCAACCAATACATGTCGCATCATATAAGCCCATAACGGGTAGTTGGTACCATCCAACTTATCCTCAACGGCCAACATACGGAATACATCACTGCTTTCAGCCATGGCCGGTGACTAAATACCTTGATGTAGAAAATTGATTGTATCTCAAAAAGTTGAACGGAACTGCCTAGATGAGTTCTGCTAAACTTGTAGCAAACTTGGAGATGATTATACTGGCGAACCAAAACAGGTATATAGCTTTGGCACAAAAAGATGAAATAGCCTGCGCAAGCATTGTGATAGTGCATTCGAAGGCCGAAACGAGCTCAGATCGCGATTTTGGCACCACAAAGCAAAGCCGTTTTGATCTGTGAAACACGCTGAGTATGCTCACCAAATTTCGTGCAAATCTGAGACTGCGAATGGAGGAGTGTCGACGACACCCTAGATGAAGCGGTGAGCTGCTCTGATACCAATTGTTGGAGTTAGACGTCTACCGAAGCACGCGAACAACACAAGGAAGAAGAAGAAGCTTGGAGCTCAACACACAATACTGAATGTATTACTAGAGAATGTACAAAGATAAGTAGCCCATTAGGGCAATATGCATATATACAAGCCGGGGGGGAAAACTCCTAAAGAGGAAAAAAAGTGTCCCGGCAATCCAAGTGTGTTCACACACATCACTACCTAAATATATCAACAAAACAATACAAGAAGGAGAACGGTGCGGTATTAGGAATTTTGTCTATGCAGAACGGTGTAGTCCAGAGAAATCTATATGAATGGAACTCTATCTTACAGAAATGTGAGAGTACAGAAGTATTATAATGCGGTGTGAAGATTGAAGACTATAAGGAGAGTCTATATTGTAATGATCATTGCTTAGTATTTCATAGACTTGTATATCTGAAGTTTACTATTTATCCTGAAGAAGTATAAAATGAAGCAGTCAAACACTCTATGTAATGTAAATACTCTGAAATATATAAATGTGTGTTATTAAGTTCAAGAACATAAATGCATGTTGTGATTGT
Source organism: Ceratopteris richardii (assembly GCA_020310875.1). NCBI lineage: Eukaryota > Viridiplantae > Streptophyta > Polypodiopsida > Polypodiales > Pteridaceae > Ceratopteris > Ceratopteris richardii. Next base: position 52,930,975 of record CM035438.1, read on the forward strand.
AGTAATCATAGTCATAATCCCCTTTCCTATAACCAACCTTTGGACGATGTGCTATTTGGTTAAAGAACACATAGTTGTCAAACATTTGGCAACCACGATGAGATTCGAGACCCAAAACCTTTGGATAAATAGTAAACTTCAAATATACAAGTATGCGAAATCCTAAGCAATGATCATTACAATACAAACTAGCCATTGTTCCTTCCATTAGAACCATTTCAAAAGTAGGTTCTGGACTTCATTGGTAGCAAATCGATGTTCTTGAGCGATCAACAGATGAAGCAAAGAAGCAGTTATGGCGGTCACGTTCACAGATGCCCACCTACTAAATATCTTGAATAGTCTCTCTCAACAACAGGCAGACAGATTCAAGTGCCACGGCTTATTGAAGTGTGCCCTCCTCAATTGGAGAAGTATATGTCCTCATCCCCTTTCAAGGGACATTGCGATGGATATTGCTCGCCACACAGATGGAAATGATCTCAATACTCCTTATGAATTGGACAAGGGGAGCCCTTCCAACTATCCTCAATAGTTATAGCAAAGCAAATTCATGTCGCTAATACAGGGATCAATGCAGTGACAAAGACAATGGATGTTGTAGAGATAGTTAATCTATTGGGAAAGTCATGCTCAGGGGAGTACAGGTTTGTTCAGCTCCCAGATGATAACCCACTTAAACTAGGACTGATAATAATGACTATGGTGATTAATATAGGCAAAGCAAGTTATGGAGTTTCACAACAACTCTATACCTTAATGAAGGATTCTTAATTGGGCAGAGTTAATTTTTCAAAAACTGAAAAGAGAGGTCTAGAGATTGTTCAAAAGGATCTGAAGATCTGTTAACGTAATTTTGGACTCCAAAGTTGGAGTATTATTTACATTAAATTTGTTTTATACCCCTTCTTTCCTACCTCGTGAATACAACATTGTTGTGGTGAAGTTTTCTTTCAAGTATTGAAGAAAAGAGCTACGGAAAGGAGACACGTGGCGAGTACTTCACAAGACAAAGGAAAAAGTGATTGAGATGGAGATGAGGAAGCACGGAAGCAACAAGTGGATGAGACCGGAAGGAAGTAGGAGGAAGACCGAAAAACAATAGAGGAAGAGGCAACAAGAAAGAATCAAGAAGAAGAAGAAACATGAAAAAGTTTAGAAGAAGAAGAGGAATTCAACAGACAAGTGGAAGAAGAATAAAAAAAGAAAGTAGAAGCGGAACCGGAGAAGCTTCAAAAATAGAGGGAGCAACTGAGCATAATGCTGAGAATTCAAGGAAAGTTAGGGCCCTTTATACATTTACCTCGTACAATTTACATGATAAATGGAAGCAATATGATGGAAAGATGAAGTTGCCAGCGGTTCGGTGCAGTGATTACATTTATCCCTAAATGTTTCCCAATGAATTGACAAGACTAGAATTTCTTGGAGATTTAGCTAGAGGAATAGATTGGAGTGTAGTTTGGATAGAGTTTTAGAAGAGGTGTGCAACATTTACCCAACAAAAGGAAGAGTGGCTAGCACAAAAAGAAGACATGAATGTGGAAATTAACTGACTAAGTGTGGAAATTGACAAACTCAGAGCGGAAAATACAAGACAAGGAAGCATTGTTCATGACGAAATGATGGAATAATTAAATGTTGCATTAGCATAGAATAGTACGCTAAAGGTGGCAACTCAAGAGAATTCAAAGAAAGTGGAACAACTCTAAATTGAGGTGCCACAGAAACACAAAGCATTGTAGAAATTAAAGAAGACCAACAAGGATTTAACAACCAAGCTTCAAAAAGAAGAACATGAAGTACAAAGGTTAAAGAAGAAGGTGAATGACCAGAGTGATAAAATGAAATCGCAGGAATTAGTGATTGTTGAAGTAGAAGAAAAGTTGGAAGTGTGGAACCCAGAGTTTACGGCCTAAGAAGCCAGACTTTCCATGTATGTAGAATGGTGTAGTCGGGAGAGATTTGTATGAATGGAACTTTGTCTTACAGAAATGTGAGAGTACAAAAGTATTGTAATGTGGTGTGAAGATTGAAGACTATAAGCAGATTCTGTATTGTAATGATCATTGTTAATATTCCATAGACTTGTATATCTGAAGTTTACTATTTATCCTAAAGAAGTATAAAATGAAGCAATCAAACACTTTGTGTAATGTAAATACTCTGAAATCTATAAATGTGTGTTATTAAGTTTAGGAATGTAAATGCATATTGTGATTGTGGTAATCGCCAATCATAATCCCTGTTCCCATATCCAACTTTTGGAGAGTGTGTTGTTTGGTTAAAGAACACACAGCTATCAAACATTTGGCAACCATGTTGGGATGGGGGGACTAAAGGTTTAGCACCTGGGATTTCTCAAGAAAGTGCCTTGTGTACGACTTTGTAATATAGCCATATGCATGCATACTTTGGAATGCATTGAAAGAACTATGCGACAATGATATAGGCCTTGAGCTAATTGCTCAAGGGCATGTCAATGATGAAGTTTCGTGGGCTAAGAAAATTGAACATCAAACTTTGTAGAGTTCATGTTTGGCAAGGCAGGTGTCTAGATCCAAGGCCATATGATGTGGCCCTATTGATTCATGATTTAGGTGCAAAAGAATGGATAGGTTCATCAAAAGAGCCACTTGGTTTCCACATCCGTTTTCCTTTTGAAGATCAATGCATGGGATGTGAGTGTAGAGATTGAGATTGAAAAGAAATTTGAGCCCCCTAAATTGGTCAAAGTAGCTATGAGTTATGTTGGGGTTATATCATCTTGCTCTTAGGATCCTTCAATGTGTGCACTTTGAACTCTTGGATCCTCTTATCATTAAAAGAAGGACAACATGCTACAAGATCTTGTGAGACGAATCTTGTTCCATTAGGACGGATAAGATTATTTCTAGTGCCACCTTATTGATGTCCAACAACTACGTATGTGTTGAGTTTTTTGAGAATGAACTATTGAGCACCTAAAATGAAATGTTAGTAGAAAAAAACAAATTATATAGGTGCCTTTAGTCCTCTCCTTACAAGATATACCTCTCATGCATGTAACGTGGCCCTAGATTTAATGCATGCATATGCATACTTGATGTGCGAAAAACTAAAAAATGGTACAAAATAGAATTTTGGAATAAGCACAAGGTTCTTGCATAAAGAGGCTTATCTTTTCCAAATAAAGTTTCTCCAAATATGACATAAATTCTTTTCAAAGTAAATTTTGGGGTATCTGGTATGTTTTATACTAATGATGATGATATGAGTGGCTTAACAACTCATATTTTCCTAGTTTTGTTGATGAATTTGTTCTTTGTTGTACAATGGGCATTGAGCTTGCGTTATGCTCATTTGGCAAAGAGGTGCACAGGTGGTGCTCATGTGGCCAATGGGATTTTGAATAGTGGGCGCGTAGGTAGTGCACATCTGTATTCTCACATTTGTCCTTTGTTTGAATTCAATTACGTGTTCTAAAGAGCTTTTACAAGTTTTTTAAGGGTTTTGAAGAAGGTTCAAGTGAACCCTCCCTTATGTGTGCATTTTGGAGAATTCAAGGCTAAAGTTGCAAAGTTTATGTAAAGAGAAAAAAGCCTATGTTTGGCCCAGCATAAAAATTTTGTTTTTATTAGGGCACTTTCCTAAGGTCACGAAAAGACAAATTATGATATAGTTGGAGTGTACATGAGAAGATTCTTGGACACAACACGAAGGATAAAATCATCATAAGGAATACAAGAATTTAGGACGTGTGTGCACCAAGGAGTGGGAAAGTGGGTTGCACATCCAAGGCCAAGATCTTGGATAGAAATGTGAAGTAAATTGAAGTAAAGAATGTGTACGCACAAGGGGCCAACAAAACAAGTAAAGACTGTTTAAGGAAAAGGTACCTAAGCAAGTGGAATCATAGAGAGGATTGCAAGTGAGGGAGAAAGAGTGTGCAAAGACTCTCTGATAGTCAGTGGAGAGCTTGAGAGCCAAGTGAAGAGTGATGAGAGTATTTTATGCTCCATTGTATGTCCCAAACCAACTTCATTCAAGGAAGAAAGCAAACTAAGGTGTTGTTGGAGTACTACCAAAGAGGAGTTGCAAATTGAAAGTGAAAGTGATTAGGACCTTAATTTGAGTGGGGGCTTGAATGCAAGGGTGCATCGAAGCAAGCCATTTAGCTAAGGTTAAGAAGCAGCATAGAGGCTGACTACTTGCATAAGTACTTGGTTGTATTTTTGTGCACTATCTTAAAGTGTAACTTGCAATGAGTACTTTTATTTTATTCATAAAAGAAATTTTCTCCTACAAACACTCAACCTCCTTTGGCTAAAGAATTCCCAACAAATTGGTCACTTGATTTCAGGTTTCCACTTTAGAGACTGATTTCATGTAGGAGTCCATTGTCTTTGAGGATGTCCTTTAATGTGCAAATGTTTGGAAGCCTTGACTTGTTTAGACTGAGCTTGTTGTTGTTAGGGCCTCCAAATGTACCTACCATCTTTTGAGGATAGAATATGGTACTTGTGTACCTAGATTTGCTTCAATTGCTTTGGGCTTTGCATGCTCCTTGTTTGTCATCTTTTAAGTTGTTGGTTTTTCTTGTGAGTTTATAATTGCCTCTTATAGGCTAAAGTGGATGATTGAATATGGGACATTATTTGCTTTATTGTGCTTGGTTGCTTTTCTCGTAGTCTTGTTTTTTTAGTGTGTGCCCTTTTTTTTGCTTTCTTTGGTTCTTCTTATTTTTTTTCCTACCTGATGGTTGATTGCCCTTAACTAACATGGAACTATGGATCTTAGGAACCCAAATTTGATCATGATTGTGTTGATCAATAATGAATAGTTTTGACACCCAAATATGATGTGTATTTGACCCTTGCCAATATTGGTCCTATAGGAATGTTTGAGCCTTGTACTTGAGAGGCATTTTATGAGATTTAGGCATCTTTGTCATGATGTTTTCCTTGTTGGCTGCCCAACTTGACTTGCTTGAGGTAAATAAGTGTTTGGTATCCACCTAAGTCTTTCTTGTGCTTGGGATTGAGAAAATTTCTTTGGAACCCATAATTTCATTATTATACTTGTGTAACATCCTCTTTCTTCTCATTCTCCTACACTTGGATTTGGACCTTTTCTTTGGTAGTTGCATATTATACCCAAAGATTGGCAAGTTTGTAATGTCCTCTTTCTTCTCATTCTCCGACACTTGGATTTGGACCTTTTCTTTGGTAGTCGCATATGATCAACTTCTGGTTTGGCCAGATCTTCATGAGAAAGATCCTTGAGTATCTAATAACTATGATGATGAAGAGATCCATATCATAGTTGTCTTCATCCATGCATTTTTTTCATGGTGACAACTTGTTCACTCATGCACACATCTAAGGTGGCTAGAATCTCCATCCAACCATGGGTTCAAATTCTTCATCTAGAAAAGTTGGTGGAATATAGGTAGGGTCCTCCATAGGTCATTCCTCTTTCTTTATTTGCATTAGAGTTTTAGTCTCTTTTATTCTCTTTTTGCTACCTTACATATCCACAAGTGTGTATCTTTGTGCATCTGTGATTGACTACTTGAGTTTGCACTATGGATCAAAATATCATCTTCTTCTTTATGAATTGGATGGGCTTACTTCCTTTTATGGAGTGATTTCCACATCGCTTGGCACTTCCTTATACATGAGTGCAAGTTCCTTGTTCACCGCATCACTCCTAGGGGGGATTTGTTTATATATTTAGGTAGTGATGTGTGTGAACACACTAGGACCACCGGGGCACTTTTTCCCTCTTTAGGAAGTTTTTTTTTGCCCAGCTTGTATATATGCCTATTGCCCTAACAGGCTACATATCTTTGTAAATTCTAGTGGTAATACATTTAGTATTGTGTGTTGAGCTCCAAGCTTCTTCTTCTTCCTTGTGTTGTTCATGTGCTTCCGTAGACATCTAACTCCAACACTAGGTGGGTAGGTTGGAGCATAGAAATTTGTACTTACCTGATGTGTGGCTGAGGTTTGAGCTTGCAATCTTCCATTATGGATATCTTTGATAGTAGCATGCTAGTAACATCACAAATAGCACAATACATCTAACTCAAGGCACAAGAATTAGTTATATGACCCATATTTTTGCAATGAGTGTAATATATCTGTTTTAATGGTTCTATAGACTCTAACCTAACTTTGGTGAATATCTTTCCATAGGTCCAAGTATTTCATTAATTCATTACTCTCCCCTTTAGCCATGGTCAATGCTAATTTGCTTTCTAATTTTAAAGCAATGGAGATAATGTCATCTAGTGAAATTTCTTTGCCCCAAATCCACATAATCAAGGTGAACGACCATTTATAAATCATCCTCCAACTTCATTGGTGGGGATCTACTATTTCCTAGGAACTACCAATAAGTGCTTCTAAAGTTAGTAGTGTAACTTTATACAAGTTGTTGAGGTTGTTATCTAAGGTTTTGCAAAATATAGCACGATTGGGAGGTTGACTTTGTGCATCTAAACCAATTTAAAATTTTGTACTACTTCAAAAATTTGTAATCTTAGAAATCGATCAGGTTAACCACTTAATCATTTTTTCTATGAGTGTGGCTTGGAAAACTCTACACTTGTGAAGGGTATCCCTATTTCCATCTAAAATGTTGTATTGATTTTCAAAGATGCATATATGTGCATCATAATCATCATTATAATGACTCACAAAATTAGCATAGTGCAATCCTATAATGGCTATGTGGAACTTGGTCGAGATGAAGGTCCTCCTCATTATCACCAACAAAACTTTGTCCTCCTAAGAATGTCATTTTAATGTCGCCTATCACTAAACTAGGGTGGAGTATGAAAATATTCAGTGCTTAATGCAATAGAATAAAATAAGGAATGAGCGTACATAAAATCCCACTCAACTAAGTTTGTGCCTTGAGATGTTGGACTATCTCTGAGGGGAACGTCAAGAGGGACAATGGAATAATCAAGTGGTTCTTGGTCTAGGCTACTAGGGAATGAGTATGGGGAAAATTAGGGAAGTTTGGAGAAATGTAGATGCAACTTTAAGAAGTTGGGGGTTGTTCAAGGAAATGACGAGGTGAGTGTGGTAAAGTTTGGGGAAATAACAAGGTGACTCCGGGGAAGTTCAAGGTTGTTTGAGGAAATTTTGGAGCTTCACAATACCCTGTTCGAACAATTTTGGGCAAATTCAAGGATATTTGGTGCATGCTATCAATGGTCTTTGGTGTGACACTTTTTGGAGGAGTCTCACATGAGATCATCTGAAAGGTGGGAAACCGTCAAAGTGGTCCCTAGTATCTCCCATGTACACTCATCCTCTAAACTATCACTCCCATAACATATATCATCATCAAAATGGCCTAAGTCCATGTGATGTATCCTCTATGGAGTAATAATATGAAAGAAAAGTGCAAAGTGCCAAACTTATAAGCTTGGCCATATCATAATGGAGATAATAAACCATAAAATCCTCTGAAATATAGAGAAAATCCCATAACAAGTGACTTCAAACACATCTAAGACTAAATGATAGATTGCCCTCATACCACTCTAGGTCTTGCTAACCTTGAGTGTAATCTCAAGTAGTAGTTTTATCTAAACTACCTTGTGAACTATGCAAATCCATCATCTAGCTCATATATAAGAATTTCTTGGTAGTAAAATGAAATCTCTACATTCACCAACCAAGAAGTTTGTGGTTTGTCATCCTTTACCATTGGACTAAGTTCTATTGGAAGAGCATCTATTGGCACTAGTGCAAACTCTAAAATATTCTCTTCCCTTTAGTTTGCCATGTGAATGCCTTTGAGATTCTCATAATCCCTAAGTACCCATCCTCCTAACTGATGCTCACACATCATCCTCATGATGAAGTATCAACTAAGAGTTTGGTACCTTAATAGGTTAGATATATCCCTATCTCCTAGAAACTCTAAAGAGAGAAGTCATAACTCTATTCCCAGTCTCACTAATGTCAATAACTAGATCATCTCATCTAGTCAAGGACCATCACTGGAAATAAACATAACTCCTTCTTCCTAGATTCTATAGGTGAGCCTCAATCTAACCATCATGATTAACTAATCTCTCTCTTGTCTTTGATAGAAGAGTGTCAATTCTATCTAGACAACCACAATGAGAAAGTGAAACTCTCTCCATGTCTCTCTCTGTAATCTCCTCTAAGGAAAAGAGCTCTGGTAGTGGAATCTATTCCACTTTCCCGTTCCCTTTGAAAGAGACTCTTTTGAATCCAATTACTCTACTTATCCACTAAGGTGAAACCTTTGAGCTAAAGTGAGATCTCTCATGGATCTCTGAGCTGATTCCCACTTTCTCCTTTCCTTAAAAGAGAAACTCATGAATTTATTTAGTCCTCTTTTCCATAACTAATGCATAATCCCTCATTACATATATTCCTTAAAAGAGAAACTCATGAATTTATTTAGTCCTCTTTTCCATAACTAATGCATAATCCCTCATTACATAACTAATGCATAATCCCTCATTACATATTTAGTCCTCTTTTCCATAGCTAATGCATAATCCCTCATTACTAATGCATAATCCCTCATTGAAGATGGAGAACAAATGTCCCCTGACTAATGAAGGTGTATGTAGCTCAGTGATGAGTAGCACCTCCTTTAATGTCAATCCGGGAAGACGTGAGGATGGTATGATGACCTCGAGCAAGTGAAGGCACAAGTGCGTGAGTGAGAAGCACACTAACATGCACACACATACACACACACGCGCACACAAGGCAAGACAAAGAGTGAGAAGCAATGGAGTTCTTTAGATTACTTTCAAAAAGCTCATACCAGTTTTGATCAATTACAAGCTAGCCTCAAAAATGAGCTCTCTAGCTCTATTTATAGTTTTTGACTAGGTTTTGGCCGTGTCCAGACCTAGTGTCTGGCCTAGTTAAAAATTAGGTTCTCTACCCTATTTGGAGGTTCAAACGAAGTCTAAAAAATGTGAAAACTGACAGGTAGGTACTTCTAAAGCTCCTCAAGCTCAAGGACTCCTTGGCTTGCATAAAATGGAGCTACAAAAATATGAATGGTATTTACAATGGTTTTTAGTGATGAAAATCACTATTTTTATAGGGGTTTCTATTAACCTTTTGACATACATTTCTTGGAGCTCCCTACTTGCTCCTTCTCCTTGTGTGTCCACCTCTTTTATATGCGTTAATGTCCTGAAAAAATATTGGCCTACTTGCCAGATCGTCGTTGACTGCTCTGTCTGCTTGTACTTTCTCTTCTCTCTGACTCCCTTCGTAAGCTTCCTTGCCTTGTGAGTCCTTCAGTTCCAACACCCCCCCCTCTCTCGCGTCTGTCGTCCCTGACAGACCCTTGTTGGGTGGGTCGTTGGATGTAGTACTCAACAACGTCTTGTGCTAAGTGATGTTCTGCAATCCGCAACCCTTTGGCCAAGTCCGTGAGTAGAGCATCCCAATCTACTGGCCCGAGAACCTCTGGATGTGGTATATGTAACTTTTCTTAATGGAGAGCTTGTTCCACTGCAAACAACTGCAATAAATGTGATGGTCTGGGAATGAATATCTCTGAATGATATTCCCAGAATCCTGTGACAAACATTTCTTCGAATGTCTGTTTGAAGCAGGCTAGTAGATACTTAATACGCGCATGCCATGCATATACAACATTAATAGATGGTGTTGCGCTCATGTCGTAGACAAGGTCCTGATTACCTTCATTAAATCCAAGAGCTGATAGATGAGGTTCCTTGACATTCTTGAAGGTCCTGAAGGTGACCAACATGAGCTCAAAAATTTTAAGACACATTTGGGCCATGACATCTGGTACATTTTTAAACCTGACCCCCCAATGCCAAATCGTCGAGATCATATATCCTATGGTAGGTTGGCCTTTAGGTGGTGCTAAGTAGACATAATTGAGCCATTTCTCGCATCCTTTGGTTGTCAGCACAGTTTTTGTGTATTCCGGCCATGACCTTCTTCGAAATACAGGGCAGTAGCATGGGTTGTATTTGATGTACAAAGGCATGTTATTCCATGTTCTTACCATCTCTGGGTAGGTTTCCAATAGACGAATCCTCCACGTCGGTTGATGTATATTGCCCTGCTTGGCACTTGCTGGGATGTTGTCCGGTGCAAACTGTGTAGCCGAGGTTGGTTCTTTTGAGGTGTGGTGCTTGATTTCGGCGTTGTAGTCCGCCATTAAGACACAGAAAGGAACATACAAATCGTCGGATGTGCCGATCCACCTATGATGGGAGAGGTTTCTAAAGTAATCCGATTTTATGACTACCTCTTCCAAACGTGACATAGACGCTATCTGAACTGCCACTCTGTCATCATGGGTTGTGGCCACTTTCTCTAACCTCTGCATCCATTCAGGAGCCTCGATCTCGATGGTGTCCATGCCCTCTTCTGTTTGCTTGCCCCCTGGTGCAGGCATGGGAACGTATGGATCTTCGAAGGTTTCCTCGATTTCAATTGGCACTAAGTCCTCAGGCTCGGGCTCTACAAGAGGTGAAGGTTGACGCTCGTATTGCATGACTTTACTTCGTAATTCTTCTAGTTCTGCTTTGAGTTTTTCGACTTCATCAGACGTGTCAACTGCGGTTGTGACTTTGCTTGGTGACTCATGCTGGGTTGCCAGCTACTTTAATAGGTCATCTCTTTCTCTTTCTAATGCTGCATGGGCTTCTAGGAGGTCGGCATGGGTTTCCAACACAATTTGCATATTCGCTGAGGGTATGGCCTTGAATCTCTCTGGGTCGATTTCCTGTGGGGAACCCTCCATGGTTGCTTCCAAGTTTTCTTCATTCTGTTTCTACAACCGTTTATTCTCTTCGAGTGCTGTAGACATGTGTTTTCGTAGGAGGGCTAGGTTATGTCGAAGCTTGAGGTTCTCCGTTATCTGGGAGTGTAGCAAATCATCCATATGTTTCCTTTCTTCTGCATGTGACTGGGGTGGATTGGCTACTAACTGTTCATGTTGTTCCTGTAAAGTGGCATACTATTGTTGTAGTAGCCGCTTTTCCCTTTCGAGATCAATGAATCGTAGTTGAAGTTCTTCATGGCTTGGAAAGAGTCGCGTATGTTGGTTATCAAGATGCTGGTAGTGCTGTTGTAGTTGCGGCATACACTGATACATATTATTAAATACATTATTAATAGGGGTGGATGCGGGAAGGGTGTTGAATGCAGAAGGGAAGGGAAAGGGGAAGGGGAATGGAAGTGTGGATGCGATGCTGGAAAATGGTGAAGTGGGAGGTGGGGGAATGGGAGATGGTGGGTGTATGGGGGGAGGGAGAGGTGCGGAGGTGGGTGATATGTCCATAAAATCAACAGTGGATGCAGTAGTGGGAGTGATTGTGAATATTGGAATTGTGGGTGCGGTGATAGTGGTGAAAGTGTACAGTGGTGTGTGCAGTTGTGAATACGAACTGCCCGGAAGTGTGATTGGGGGAATGAGATTTTCTGTGGCTGCGGTTAGAACTACTGTTTCAGTGGCCGTAGAGACAAAAGAGGTGGAGATAGGGTGTGTGGGTTGACTGACGGTCTGTGCTTCGGTATGGGTAGTGGACTCGGAGGCTGTGATAGTAGCGGTTACACTGGTAGTAGGAGGTGAATGTGGTGGAGTTGGAGGCAGGGGTGGCAAAGGGGGTGACGGAGGTGCACTTGATACATGGGTTTCCTCAGTATCATGAACGGTGTGTGCGGTGCCCGTGGTTGTGGATGTGCCTTGTGGTTCTGATACTAATACATTCATCTGCTTCCCTGATCGAGGGGGGCGTTTGCCGTATTGTCGCTCCGTTCTTCGTGATTGTGCAAGGGTGGTATGAACCGTCTCAGGTACTCCTAAAGCATCAGATATCATGTCAAGAGTGGCGCGGTATTGCTCGTCTACGCCTTCCTGCTCAAGGATTTGATTCATGAGGGCTTTGCCTGCTGCTAGGGACAGTCTATGTTTCTCTTGGACTCTGTTCATGGTATCATAGAGCTTTTTCAATGCCTTCGTATAAGCTGGAGCACCTTCAAGTACCTGCAGAGCTTCCTGATCATATTTCTGCTCTTCTTCCTCGGATTGTCCATCATGTTCCTCCTCTTGTTCTTATTCTTCTTCACCCTCCACATCGACGACATCTGGTTGTCTGGGATGGGGTTGGTCTGTAACAGTTTGTCGTCCACTAGCTTGCTCTGCCTCGACTTCCGCATTAACAGCCTCTATGATTCTGGCTACCTCCTCATCAGTTAGGTCTTCTAAAGTGAATCCGTGAGGGAACTCTAGGTCGGTTGGTACAGGTGGAAACACTAGATTTGGTCCATTAGTGCTGTGTCTTGGTAATCTGATAGTGAAGGGTTGTACCCGCCTTGGAAGTCGTGTAGTTGTCTCTGGTGTCAATGTTGCACCGCGGGGTTGTGCACAGGGCATCTGAACGGCGCCTCTCATTTTCTTGGAGGGTGGCCCTGCGGTTGATAGTCTACGTTGGAATTCTTGTACCCTGGTCCAATTTAATGCCCTCTGCACTGGCACATCATAAGCCAAACATCTATACACAATCCGGGTGAGAGCACAGCAACCATACAGTACAGAATTTTGTTTTTTATACCACCTTTGATGAGCCAAGTGGATTTGGTCAATAATCCAGTGGGGCATATTGATTGTCAAATCGAATGTGTCGGCCAAGTATAGACTAAACCAGATCTTTTTAGGTGACATTGTGAACCTCTCTTGAGCGGGAAATGCAAAATGCTGCATGACCATTTGCAAGTGAATGGCAATTGTAGGTGCCATTGCCACCATGTCCTTTAATTTCGTCAGATTCCTGTTCTTCATATTGTCGGGGACCATGGTCTCTTTCTCCGTAGGAATGTGCATACCTTTCATGTCTCGAGCTTCCCTTACCAAATTGATAGTCAACCTGAAACGCTTCAGTTCATTGCCCCTTGTGAGAGATGGGAGGACAAAGGAGTTGTATCCCTTTTTGTCTTTACTCGGAGTGAGGGTGTTAATCAAATAAGAGCACCTTAGAAAATCGGGCTTTGGCAATTGGAATTTGAAGTAATCATAGAGTCCCGCCTTCTTCCATATAGGTTTCAGTCCTTCATTATTCTGTAGTCTCTCAAATTCCCTGGGGAAAAAGTGATATCTGCCCCAGCACCCATTGAATTCTATCTCGGCCTCCCACATGTAAGTGCCTTCACCTAGGGGTCCTGCCACATCACTGAACCAATGTGAGTTTTTGCTGACAGGCATTGTGTGCCCCTGTGGAGGATTCTGAACCGGTATGGCGTGTAATGCCCTCAATGCCACTGGTCGTTCCTTCAATTCCTCCTCAATGGGAAGACTTTCAATGTCCACGACTTGGGGGCTAGTGCCTGCCTGGGAGCTAGTTCTTGTCGTATCTGCCATGTTACTTCTTGTCTCTTGATTTTGTGAGAATATAGAAACATGTGTTAACATTGTAAAGGACAAGATAGAACCGTTTTTGTCCCCATTACAACATGAACATGAGGTTCGGGAGAGATTAGGGGGTTATTAAGTGCTCGGTGCTTGTGCGTGTAGTTAGGGATTGGGTAGACCTAGAAGCTAAGTAGAATGATGTAGTGAGAGAGTGATGTAGTTAGTACGTGGGCATGGATTTACAATTGGGTTCTGGGGGTTTATTACAAGTTTTAGGTTGCCAAATGCAGTGGATGGGTTTTGATCTTGATTTTGTGGAGGCTCTGGAAGGTTTGATAGGAGTATCTGCTTGAAAATGATGCTTTTTAGGGACCCATTTACAAGTGATTCTACTTGTGCTCATGGAAGAATATGTGTCCGTGCGTGATGTATAAGAATGGGCATCTGATGTTTGAGTGAGTGAAACATGTTGTACCGGGTGTGGCCTCGGTGTAGCTATTTGAGCCCGCAAGCAAGCCTTAGGCACCCAGATTTGTCATGATTGTGGGATGGCCTTCATCGACTTCTTGGGTATCCAAATAGACTTTACTTTCGCAGAAGAATTTATGAAAGACTTCTTATTAGTATCGTGTTGCTGATTACTAATAAGAGGTTTCGGCCGTGGGGTTGGCATGGTTGCAACAGGGTGTTCGCCTTTCCGCACCCACACTCGTTTCGACGGCTGAGACATTCTACTTCGCACGTGTTTCTGGCCTCCAGTATAGGTTGTGCGCTGCTCCTCCTGTATTTGATCTGCCTTTGGTTGCTGCATCCCTCTGATCTTTGGGAAAGAAGGGAGTGCCGTCTTATCCTTGACTCCGTTGTTGAGACAATCCTCGTTCTGCATCATATAGTTTTGGACAAGAATAGCATTGTCAACTTCATGTGTGCCCCTGGAAGGACCAGGAGTTTGTGCTTTACCTAGTTCCTTGAGTGCCTCATTTTCCAATTCAACTGTAATTCGGCTATGATTTACCCATACCTGAAGAAGTCCACTTCTTAGGTTTAGGTTGACTGCATGATCATAGATCTAGTCCTGACCCAAGACAAGAGGCTCAGTGAGGTCCTCATCTTGACACACTAGTACTTTGACTGTCATTGCTTCGTCTTGAATATAGAGGGGAAGTTCCACCTCGCCCATGCAAGGGGTTTCCACACCTCCCAATCCTATGAGATATGCTTCTATAGGATTGACAGTTAATTTCAACTCTTGACAGTACAACAATTTAACAACACTAGTGGCTGCACCTGAGTCAATCAAGGCTCTTACAGTCCTTGCACCCTTTTCTTGTCCTATCTCTAAGGTTATAAAAGGACGTCGATCAATTATCCTATGAGAGCTAACACCTGAAACTTCACACATAGCCACATGATATCCTTGTTCTGCATATGCATCTGTCCTAGGTTGCTCTCTACCCCGTCTCCTCAACTTCATTCTCCGGATGCGTTCCAATGCTTCTGCTTGAGCTTCTTCTCGAATTCGTCTTTCTTCTTCTTTGCATTTCTTAGCAGTGTTGAGTCGACTTAGCATCTCTTCTGTCAGAGGTTCCTGATATAACTTGACTCTGCATCCGCTTATGTAGCTCGGAAGAATATCGCCTTCTAATGTGGCTAGTTGTACTGCTCCACTTGTTGAGATTCTATTAATGATCATGGGTCCGTAGCCTCTTTTCTCTAGTTTCCTTGCATGTTGTTTCAAAGTGTAGACTAGTACTAGGTCGCCTGCCTTCAAACCTTTATCCTTAACGTGGGCATCAAAGTATGCCTTCTGTCGTTTCTTAGCTGCATATATCCCTACAGCTGCTCTCAGTCTTGTTTCTCCTAATCGTTCAAGGTCAAATAGTCTAGAGGAGAGTTCATGACCCGTCCATTCATGCTCTTGTGCTACTTTTAGTGTAGGTATTAAGAAGTTCAACGGTAGCACTGCATTTTGGCCAAATACCATCTGAAAGGGGGTGGCTTGGAGTACCGTTTTGTAGGCGACTCGGTATGCCCAAACACCGTGGTGTAGTTGTTTGTCCCAATCAGAGCGTTTATTGTTCACTAATTTCGTCAGTACATTGCATAGGATCTTATTGGTGCTCTCAGCCTGGCCATTTGCTTGAGGGTGATAGGGGGCAGACTTCTTATGTACTACCAAGAATTCTTGGAGCAGATTTTCAATAACTTCATTCAAGAAGTGAGTGCCTCTATCACTAACTAGCTCTATAGGTAGCCCGTATCTAGTGAGCACATTCTCAAATAAAAACTTAGCTATTGTTTGAGCATCGTTCTTCGTTGTGGCTTTTACCTCTACCCACTTTGTTAGATAGTCTGTCGCAACAATGATGTATTCAGCATGTGAACCCTTAGTTGGGGGATTAATAGGACCTACAAAGTCTATTCCCCACTTAGAGAATGCACGTCCACCCATCATGGGTTTCAGTGGCATCTCATCTTTGCGTATAGGATACTGAGTTCTCTGACAAACATCACACCGTTTCACATAGGTATGTGCATCCATGTGAAGGGTCGGCCACCAAAAGCCCGCAAATAGTATTGCCTTGATCACCCGATCTGGTCCAAAGTGTCCTCCTGCTACACCTTGGTGAGCAGTTTCCAAGATCTTGAGATATTCACTCTCATGGATGCATAGTCTGAGGTAACCATCTTTACCACATTTGTATAGATTATCACCAATGAGTGAGTAATCTAGGGCTTCTTGTTGTAAACTCCTTTTCCTAGCCAGAGTCATGTCTGGAGGGAATGTTTTCGTCCTCAAGAAGGATACTAGTGGTTCACTCCAATCTGGCACTATGGACACTTGATAAAGAGTGGCATGTTCCACAGGTGATTTAGTGCAGCAGATTGGGCATTCCTTGCACAACTTCTGGACATCAGCTTCCATCATCGGCCAATGCACTCCGAGTCTCCTTAGTGTCTGCAGGGTTCGTTGCTTTGAGTAGTGTTGCTCTAATGCACCTACATGTGCTAATTGCAACCATTTAGCGTACTCATCCTCTTCCACACAACAAGCCAAGATCCCTTGATCTGTGTGCTTGTACATACTTCCTGCCACGATGTGATACTTTTGGGCTTTTACTACCTCTCTATCCTGTGTGTTTATTACTGGGTGGTTAGGCCCGTACGTCAATACTGGCACTAATGGCTTAGCCCACTGCGGAACCACTTCCAAATTAAACAAGTAAGCATCAGGAAGGTCATCTGACACTCCTTGTGGGGCTTCTCGAGATGTGAGCCTAGAGAGATGATCCGCTCTCAAGTGAGTCTTCCCTTTCCTTACTACAACCTCGAAATCATATTCCATTAGCAAGAGAAACCATCTTACTAATCTTTCTGTATTGCATGGCTTGTTCACGAGATATAACAATGCTTGGTGGTCAGTAAAAAATTTAAAACTTGTTTGCAAGAAAATAGTGTCTAAATTTCTTAACTGCATATACCATGCCTAATCCCTCTCTCTCAGTGGTGGTATAGTTTCGTTCAGCTGCATTCAACTGTCTACTGGCATAGGCAATTGGAAGATCCATATTACCTTCACCAGTAGGTTGTGCAAGTACACATCCAATAGCATAATTGGAAACATCCACATGAACATGGAATGGCTTGTTCCAATCTGGTGTGGTCAAGATTGGTGCTGAACATAATCTTCATTTAAGCTCTTGGAAGGAATTCTCACATTCGTCAGTCCACTCAAAGTTAGTCAAAAGTCCATACAGAGGCTTTGCTATGATGGCATACATGTGTATAAACCATCGGTAATAACCGCAATGCCCCATGAAAGCTTGTACTTCCTTGACATTCTTTGGCCTAGGTAGCTCTGCTATGGCTCTCACTTTCTCTTCATCAGTGGATATGCCATTCTTTGACACTATGTGTCCTAGAATCTTGCCTTGCCTGACCATAAAAATGCACTTTTTTGGGTTCAGGCAGACTTGATATTCCCTACATTTGTCAAAGATTTGTCTGAGTTCAGGAATATGGGTTTGCCTAATGTTGGAATGAGCACAAAGATCATCAACATAGACTTCTAAGTTCTTCCTTAGGAACTCTTTAAATACATGGCACATCAGCCTCTGGAAGGTAGCGGGTGCATTGGTAAGCCCAAATGGCATTACTCTAAAGGCAAAAATGCCCCATTCAGTGGCAAAAGCCGTCTTATGCTGATCTTCTGGAGCTATGGCTACTTGATTGTAGCCCGAAATCCATTAAGGTAGCTGTACACTTCCTTGCCTGCTACTCTTTCTAAGAGATGTTCTGTGATAGGAA
The DNA here is from genome assembly GCA_020310875.1 of Ceratopteris richardii. NCBI lineage: Eukaryota > Viridiplantae > Streptophyta > Polypodiopsida > Polypodiales > Pteridaceae > Ceratopteris > Ceratopteris richardii. The sequence continues at coordinate 52,948,672 of CM035438.1, forward strand.
GCAGATAGTTATCTCGAATTGTGGCTGCATTGACCTTTTTTAAGTTAATGCATACACGCACCTTTCCATTTTTCTTGGGCACCACTACGATGGGGGATACCCACTCAGTGTGCTCAATTTCATAGATGAATCCAGCTTCAACCAGTCTATCTATCTCTTCTTTGATCTTAGCAGCATAATTATCATTATATGTGTATGGCTTTTGCTTAGAAGGTTTGGCATCTGAGGTCATGGGGATAGTGTGAGAGCATATGTCAGGGTCCACGCCTTTCAAATCCTTGTAACTCCAAGCGAATACATCTCTGTATTCTCTTAGCAAGGCTATCAATTCGTGCTCTTCGTCTTCCGTCAGGTCATGGCCTATGTACGTGCATCTCTCTTCTCCTTCTTCCACAGCTACCACTATTTTCTTGGTGGTTTCTTTGTTATCATAGGCCTCCCCCAATTGTGCCTCTCGTTTAGGCATTCTGTTCATGACTCTCCTGTCATCTATCTCATACTTCTTAAAATTTTTCGGGACCTCAAACAAAGATTCTTCCTCTTCTGGTGTGACTTCTCTCTTCTTTCTTTTCTTTCCTTCTTCCTTCGAGGTCACATGTGTGGCTAGCCTTACATCATTTGTAACTCCATACCTCTGGGGTTGAAATTCTACTTCATAGAAGTATTCTTCATCTGATGCAAAAGGTGGATCCATAATGATTGACTCTAGATCGGAGTCACTTGCATCCTCAAATGCATCAGGGCTAGGTTCACATTCTTCTAACAGTGCCTCTCCCATGATTGGCTCTATGGAGAAGACTGAAATGTCATAGCCATCTTCATCACAGTGAGGTGTCCATTGTTCTTCATTGATGGCTACATCCATTGTTGCTAGGATTTCTGCCCAGCCGTGGGGTTCAAATTCTTCGTCAGGAAAGACTACAGGTGCATAGGCTGGGTCTTGAATTGATCTATGTGTTTCTTTTGCACCTATCTCTCTGGCTTCTTCTCTCTTCTCTTCTTCTACTGCTACTTTGCACATCCATAAGTGAGTGTCTTCATGCATCCATGAGGATCCTGATCCTATGGAATGCACCGATTCCGTATCATCTTTGGCTCTATGGATGGGATTCCATTGGATAGGAGGGACATCTCTATGAAAGTAATCTTTGAGATTCACTTTGGTCGTAACACCTAAGTGTTGCAGGTACAAGGAATTGGTTCCCCAGTCTTGTACCACTTGCAACTGTCGCATAAAGGGTCGTCCCAAGATCATTTCATAGGCATGATTTTTGCTAAAATCACATATAGCAAATGTATGCTCAAACTCGACACCACAAGTGGTGAGAGTTACTCCTTCTAACAGCCCTAAGGGTCTCTCTAGATGACCATCAGCCATTTGCAATTTCATCCTCGTGGGCCTGAGTGCTGGCTTGCCCCAACGCTTCCATAGGGAAGTGGTAGCAATTGCAACACCTGCGCCTGAATCTAGAATGGCCTTGGTGGTGTATCCTTGATGGGTGATAGGAAGATATGTGTTTCCCTCTTCGCCCTCACTCATGTCTCCTATCTTGTCCAATGGTATTTCTGGCACTGTTCTTTGGGATCCTACCTGGGAACGAGGTTTTGCTACCTCTGGTACTTGTTTGGCTACATGTTTCCATAGCTCTGGCCTTACTTTGAGTAGCTCTTCTAAGGTGAGGTTGCACTGTACTTTAGTGTTTTTCACTACCTCTGTGTTCCTAGGTATGACTGAGTCCTCATTTTGTACCATGACCGTGGGTGCTCTCATACAAGTAGACTTAGCCTCCCATGGGCCTGTGAAGTGGGGTAATTCTTGTAGAGAGTTAGACTCAAAGTCTAATCTTTCCTGAGATTGGGTCCTCTCCTGCTCCCCATAAATGGATGGGATGTCTTGTGGGAATTGGTCGTGTGCATCATCCACAAGTTCAATGGGGGGAGGGACTTCACTTTCTTTAGCCCATTTGTCTTCTTGAATCTCTCGCAGGAATTCGGGTGTGAACCGATTCATAGAAGATGATGTGTCTGGCTCCGTAGAGTTAGGCACATAGGCTTCCTGGGCGGGAAGGCTTTCTCTTTCACTTGCCTTGTCCTTGTGTTGAGAGGCAGGTTCCTTTTGTGATTGTGCAATCAACCTCTCTATTCTTTCTAACAGTCTTCAAAGTGCAACTGCGTCTTAGCTGAACTAGAGATGTTAAAGAGGCGACTGGCTTCAAACATGGTCTGAGCCAATTCCACCATCTTAGCACAAATTTTAGTTCGTTCAAGCTCTAATTCTGCTCTAGGGTAGCACTTTCCATGATCAGTTACGTTTGGCCCATCTTGGATTCTGGCCTGATATGCTTTAAGCATCATGTTTAGGTCCTCGGGAGTGGGATCCACTAGGACTGATCCTACTCTAGGGGGTGGTGGGATTCGGTGAGGCGGGTTGGAGAGTGGCGGGTCGGATGGAGATGGGAATGGTGGTGGTGGGGTAGTGTGAGAGGGAGTTTGAGATGTGAGTTCGGTTATCCTGGCTCTCGTTTCTCTTAGGCTTTCCTCAATTTCACTCATTTTCTTTGCCCATTGTCTTTTCATTCTTTCACGACTATCTCTCCAAGCTCTAGTCCTTTTCTTTGTCATGCTCTCTATTTCACTAACATCTGGGCTCTTTTCCTGGCCTACGCTTGGGTTCTGTTGCAAGGCTTGGGCTCTAGTGATCACTTGCACTGGTGTAGTGGACGTCACACTTCTTGTGGAGTCTACAACTAACCCTACGACATTGATAGGAGTGATTTTTGGCATATTATTAGGATTCTTTGGGCAGACTCGTAAAAGATGCTCCTTTCCACACTCCTGGCAATAGCCTTGAATTGTCACTGACTGGGGTTGTGTAGGTGGAGGTAAGGGGCAATCACGAATGAGGTGATCTCGCTGACATCTGTAGCATGGTCCTCTAGGGAATGGGGGTCTTCCCTGCCTAGGTTGGGGTCTAGAGTTGGGGTTTGCGTACATGACATTAGCATACTCTGGCTCCCAATTAGGTTCACTCGGCTCCTCATTGTAGTAGGACTCACCATGTTCAGGAGATTGCATGTAGTAAGCCTGGGGACTATCGATATGTGTAGAATCAAAGCTATGGTCACTGGGATCACTTTCTGAAATTAATGGTGTTACTGGGACTATAGCTCTATTCAGGTTCTCTTCTGCAGCTGCATATTTTACTGGGATCACATTAGTAGGAGCAGGTGGTTGTTGTGCTAGCACTGGCTGGGGTCTCAGTTGGGCCTGATATTGCGGTTGGTAATTTTGTTGAGGCCTAGTATACTGTTGTGGTGGGTATTGACTCTGGTATCTGCCTTGTTGAGGGTATGGCTGATGGTAGGTTTGCATGACCACTTGCTTATTGTATGGGCAGTCTTGTGCTGTGTGATTTGTGTATCTTCGTTCTATGGTGCAGTACTGGCTACTAGGATTTACTTGGGGTTGAGCCATAATGGGACATACATTCGCCATATGGTCACCTCCACAAGTATAGCATCTTAACACAGGGCAAATCTTGGGATCTGTTTGCTCATGACACCTAATTTCTGAGCTACTTTCTCTGCTAATTCCTCAATTGATGTGGATTGCGAGGAAGAGAGGCTAGAGGCACTATCTGAGTCTTTGTAGATTTTGGAAAGCTCTAGTTCTTCCCCTAGGTTATCCTCGATGTCAATGCACATGCATACACACTCTTCTATGGTCCTAGGGTCCTTCAAGTACACATATGATCTCAATTTGGTACTTAGCAATCCATCCAAGAACAAAGCCACTTGCTTAGCTGGCGTGGGTAACTCAGGGACGGGGCATCTCTCTAGGTATTGCCTAAATCTTCTTCTAGCAAGTCTCACAGTTTCTTGAGGGGTTTGCTTGAAGCTGTGAATCAGCGAGGAAGTGTTATGTCTTATGCCACTTTTAGAGAATTCGATAATAAATGCCTCTAGAAGTTGGTCTATGCTCCTGAACTGCCTCTCGTTTAGTGGCTGAAACCATGTCAGGGCAGTGTTCCTAAGGGTTAGACCAAAGGCATTGTACTGCGTGAACAGATCTTCAACTTGTTCAGCTCTCAAGACTTGGCTAAACTCAGCCACATGATCGTATGGATCTCCAGTGCCATCGAAGTAGTTCTTCATGGACTTGACTAGCTGAGTCGGTCTCAAAGTCCTTGTGTGCTCTCTAGGTTGTGGTAGAGGGAACTCATCCGCATTTCTTTGATTCCTGGGAGCTCTAAGTACCTCAGGTTCTACTCTATTTGTTTCAGTCCTCGTTCTTTCTCTGCCCCCTGGGTTGGCAAAGCTTACTTTTGGCCTATCTCTACTTCTGTCTCTTTGAGTTCCTTGAGCTTGGGATGTTCCAGCTCCAGGGTGACCATAGGACAGGTTCGATCTTGGTTGGGGAAAAACGAATTCACCCTTCCAAGTGTAAGCATGCCTGTCATGTTCTGTAACCACAAAGATCCTCTCTGAAGCGTGATCTAAGTAGGTCACACTGCCTGGGCTATCAGGATCTTTGAACTCATAGATCAGCATTGACTCTACATCACTTGGCCTATCAGATTTATACCTCCAAAAGGCTTCGTCAGTCTCTCGGTTCAGGAGTAGATCTATGCTCTTATTGTCTTGGGGAATCCACTCTTGTGTGATAATCCTAGTGAGAACAGATTTGCCTCGGGGGGTTCTAGGTTCTACACCCATGTTTCCTTGCTCCAGGTCACCTAAATCCGCTTCTGAGATCACATTCCCAAATTCATCTGTCCTATCTGGGTGACTGGTGACTACATATATTGTCCCCTCCTTGTCTAGGTATGCTTCGTTTTCAAACTTGACAGCTGGGTGCTCTAGTCCGATGGATTGGTCAGGGTTTTTAATCTGGACCACTGATCTTCCTAGGTCGTCCTCATAGATGCTAGCACCTAGTCGGTTGGTCCTAAGGTATTCCAGCTGTGTCTTGTAGGGGCCTTCCACCCTATACAGATATGGCACACCTGAACTTCCTGTAGGTCTGTCCATCCCTTGAGACATCACTGATTCACTAGTCTCAGAGCTAGGGTAATGCGAGTGGTAGCTCAACTGCTGGGTCCAAGACCTAGCAGTATGGTTAACGCTAGCCTCTGAAGACCTAAGACTTTGTCTATCTCTTACTGGATGTCGTCCGGATCTAAGGTTCATATGCCTATTTAAGTAGCCCCTATTTTGCCCACAGTACAACCTCGTTGCTGAGTTCTTTCGTAACAGTTACTTGATTCCTTCTTATGTTGATTATCGTGTTTATGGTCTTGTCTGATATCACGCCGTCAGGTATACTTGAGTGTATTTCCGCACTTGAAGTTGATCGTTCCACGTTAAGTTCTTTTCCTTTAAAGTTCTCGACCGTACAAAGATTATGTCGTTAGCTTGAACTTGAGTATTTAGGTAGTCTTCAACTTGATAAATGCCTATCTCCGCCCTGGCCTACTCCTATCACTAGTCGTTCTTAGCCTAAGCTAGGAATTGACAGAGGGAGTTGAGGGTTTCAAACCTTTTGTTTCCTTCTTGGTTGCCCTTGAGTGCCCAGGAAGCGTGTTCCCAAGCTTGCACTTACTCTTGCTTAGAATGCCCTTCGGTGCTCTCAATAGATCTGTAAGAGTTCCAAAGTTAGCTCAAGACTTAAATTCCAAAGACAGAACCAATCACTTTCATTCATGTAACACAAACACCAATTTGCACTGTGATTTTTTGGAAAACAATTCTAGAGATCCATGAATTTTGTTCCCCCTGGGTATGGTCAACTTCAAAATACCCTATCTAATAATCCTGATCTTAATTTAACCGTACTCCCCACGAGCTTCCCAACAAAACAAGAATCACAGCAAACGGATTTCGTATGAGAAAGTTATGACAGTTCAGGGTTCTGGTGCTAAAACAGGGTTCAAACAGGCTAACAGACTACAGGATTTTTCTCAAAAATACATGTGTAGGGACCTCACAAATCACTAATTGCTAGACCAATATGCCCAAAAACTATCCCCAAAACTTGGAATAAAAACCCTAATTTTTTGGCCGAAAAGCCTGTCAATCGCGATTGACAGAGGTGTCTGTCGGGGCCTGTCGGTCGTGATCGACACGTCAATCGCGATCGATAGTGTCAATCGCGATCGACAGAGTCGATCGTGAGTCCTGTCAATCGCGATCGATGGTGTCAATCGGGATCGATACTTTTTCCGGGATTTCCGCCGTAATTTCAGTCAATCGGGGATGTGTCCGTCGCGATGGACACGTGGCAACGCGAAGTTTTCTGTCAATCGTCAAAATTCAGTCGGTCGCGATCGATGGCGTTAATCGCGACTGACAGAGGTGTCGGTCGTGGCTGTCGATCGCGATTGACAGGGTCCTACGTGGCAGTCAGTCGGTCGTGGGGTCTGTCGGTCGCGATTGACAGATGTTGTCGATTGTGGCTGTCGATCGCGATCGATGGTGTCGGTCACGATTGACAGAGGAACACAGAATTTTTTAACTGTTTTTAGTGATTTAGAAGGTGCTCATCATGTAGATTATGGTGGTGCACTTTGTTTTACCAAATGGGCGATTTTTCTGTCGATCGCGATCGACAAAGGTCGGCGACACAAAGACAGTTCCGTTATGTTTCATACCTGCGCGAAGTGTTGGAGATGGTGATGCAGCAAGTACCTGCAAGAAAGCTCAAAAAACATGCAAAAGCACAGCACACAAGTTGCTCTCACGCTCTCTCTCACAAGTGAAATGATGGAAATGAGGTGGAGAAGGTGATATGATAAAAAAACTGAAAATTTTCGCGATGATGGAGATGGAGGTGGGAGATGGTGATGATGATGATGGTGATGATGGTGGTGAGGTAAGAAAAAGAAAAATAAGAAGAGTGAAGAAATTACCTACAACGCCAACGTCTCAAATCTACGTCTTACCATCACACGCTCGTCCTCAAAGCTCGATCCCCGGCAACGGCGCCAAAATTTGGTGTAGCTCAGTGATGAGTAGCACCTCCTTTAATGTCAATCCGGGAAGACGTGAGGATGCTATGATGACCTCGAGCAAGTGAAGGCACAAGTGTGTGAGTGAGAAGCACACTAACATGCACACACATACACACACACACGCACACAAGGCAAGACAAAGAGTAAGAAACAATGGAGTTCTTTAGATTACTTTCAAAAAGCTCATACCAGTTTTGATCAATTACAAGCTAGCCTCAAAAATGAGCTCTCTAGCTCTATTTATAGTTTTTGACTAGGTTTTGGCCGTGTCCAGACCTAGTGTTCGGCCTAGTTAAAAATTAGGTTCTCTACCCTATTTGGAGGTTCAAAGGAAGTCTAAAAAATGTGAAAACTGGCAGGTAGGTACTTCTAAAGCTCCTCAAGCTCAAGGACTCCTTGGCTTGCATAAAATGGAGCTACAAAAATATGAAATGGTATTTACAATGGTTTTTAGTGATGAAAATCACTATTTTTGTAGGGGTTTGTATTAACCTTTTGACATACATTTCCTGGAGCTCCCTACTTGCTCCTTCTCCTTGTGTGTCCACCTCTTTTATATGCGTTAGTGTCCTGAAAAAATATTGGCCTACTTGCCAGATCGTCGTTGACTGCTCTGTCTGCTTGTACTTTCTCTTCTCTCTGACTCCCTTCGTAAGCTTTCTTGCCTTGTGAGTCCTTCAGTTCCAACAGTGTATGTAGTGAAGAGTGGAGGAAATAAATTCCTAATAAGGGTCAAAGCCCTCTGCTAAAATGGTCAGCAATGATATGACATGATACCATAAGCACATGTGTATCCATATTAAAAAGCTATCTTTGCCAACCATTCTCTATGTATGGATCTATACGATCCCATCAACTAATGGAATTATCCTTCCTGAAAAACTCAAAATGAGTATGTGATACCAATGATGATAAAATCACCTATCACATTCTCTATTGGAAGTATAAATCTTCCCTAACTATGAAGGATAACTCCCAATCCTAATGAGATGTCTACTAAGAGCTCTCCTCTGATCTAGTGAGACATGACGCCATGAATGATGAGTCCTTTTCTTCCTGGCCATAGAAGAAGAGTGCTCAAAGGGAATTCATTTCCACCGTCCCATACCACTGAAAACTTCTTCCAATTCACGGTGTCATACCTACACTAAATTGAATATATATTCCTTACATATGTAATGGAATATGCAGGTAGACTCTAATGAATCCCATACCCTAAAGTCATATCAGTGGACGCAAATAAGTCCCATGTCTTCGAACTAGTTAGTTTGGTTCTAGTCAATATGTGACAATGGATATCCTTTCTGTTCCAAACCAACTTGTTCCTAGGTACCAAGACTAAGCCTAGGTACCTCTCTGTAGATCCCGATATACATATATGTATTGGGTACCCCAACTACTCTTAACTAAGGGATCTATGCTCTAAATCATAGAGCTAGTGCCATGTTTGTGGCCTTGCTAACCATCACTCGAATCATATAAGCACCCGTCGATGCTATCTCATGAAACCCATCTTTGTGATCCCATCTAATTGGTTTCCTTAGTAGTGTAGCAGAAATGCTTCACTACTTGCTCAAGTGATGTACATGAGTGAAACTAGTCACTCTTTGGGTATTCCTAATAATACCCCATAGTCTCCTAATCATCATGTGAGCCTCTTGTGAAGATAAATAAATCTTCACTAACTTGGAGATTATCAAACTGTATCTCCCGTGGCTCTATGCAACTTCCTATAAGCTATGGGATTGCTTGTGCACATTACTAATGGTGAAGGTGTAGCTCCTTCCTTTAGCAATCCTATAGTCTAATTCCAAAAGGATTATATGTAGGGATCCTGTTGCTACTAAAGTTGCCTTATGTATAATACTATGATGGTACTAAGTCCATCAAATACATGCTTAGAAGCATGCCTACACCTTATTGAAGTTTGCAGAAAGGGCATGTTACCATGCCATAACATTCTTACATAAAGGCAAGTGCGTATATAACACCATGAGAGGGGAAAATTTTCGACAGCATTTCCTCAGGAAATGGAATCCCAAAAAAATTATAACCAAAAACTCAGTGGCACTTAGGCCACCCAACAGCATAGGGCTTGACAGGCCCATGGCATGCATGCCATAAACTTATATATGAATTCCATAACCTACAAAACATAAGAGTAATTGCTAGCAACAATTCTCTGTGTTGCATAGTCATAAAGTTTCTCCAATCCTCTTTTCTGCAAAAGTATACTTCTTGCCTATTGATCCATACTTTTAGAATTTAAACAATGATCAAAATTTGATGTATGCAATCCAATCTACGCATGTACATACAGAACATGCCATAACATAAAGTAAAATGCCTGAAGCATAAAGCATACATCCCTAAATAGTTTTGATTTTGGAATTGCGTGCATCCAATCCTTCTCAACGACCTTCGAGACCTCTACACCTTCCTCCTCAAATCCTAACATAAACTTTGAAGTGTCCGAAAACATCGGAGCACTCTCCAAAACATAAAACATGGTCAGGTGATTACCAAAATAATGCAAATTTAGTCAAAAATGCATTAGTAATCCTTCTTTAGACCGACAAAAAGAACTTTAGGACCTGAAAATGATCAAAAACTGAGATATATATCATGTGCAAAGAGCTCGAAGTGAAATTATTCAAATCGCCTTCCTGGTTTGAAAGATATGGCTCTCGGAAGGTAGTTGCCAAAAACTGTTCAGACTTTGCAGAGCTATACAAACCTGCAAAAATATTTATTTTCCAAAATTTCTTTTCATGAACTGAAAGTAGACCTTGTGCTCTTCGAAACGAGCCATAGCACGTCCAATTTGGAGTTTTCTAGCCCAAGATATGGCCATTCCAAGCGGGACATGCCAAACTAGTGGACTGTTGGAGGGGTTGGAAAAAGTGTAAAAATGTGATTTTTGGGGTGCCCAAAAGCATTCTTCCAGCAAGAAAATGCTAAACTTCTCTCCATAATATCATAGATGAATATTTGAAGATGCTTAGGCCTATTTTCACCTTCCCAAATCCTCCCTTAGTGCATGCTAATTCGCTCCCCAAAGGAGGCCTAAATCAAGATTTTTACTTTCATGTAAAAACTTAAATGGGAGCTCTTAGCAAGCTTCTAATCCACTCTAAATGTGGATTTATCTTGGATTTTTTCTTCTCCATGGTAATTCATACACCATACTTCATGTACGTGTGCAGTAATCCATGGGAAGCCTCATAAATGGTCTGTTTTCTTACTCCCAAAAGTGGAGTTTGGCAAAATTTAACATCTAAATTTTTTTTTCAAAAAGTGCGGGAAGGGTTCTTTGAGGAAGTAAAATTCCTCCTTAACTTATCATTTTGAGGAATATAATGATTCGCCTAAGAATTCCATACACCATACTCTCAGTATATATACTTTTTCCCATCCATCCATAGCTACCGCACCTCTTTTTCCCTCTTCCAAAATGGGAATTTCTTAAATTTAGGTGCTGAATTTTTTCTCAAACAGTGATGGAAGGGGCTTTTGTGGAGCTTCAAACTCCCATCATACTGAGTTAATCTTTGTTTTTCTTGATTGTATATGGAAGTCAATACACTATACTATATGTGTGTATAATTTTTTTCATAAATCTATGAAAAATCCCCTTTCATTTCCCTTTCCCAAAATGGCTACTTGTCCAAAATAGCACCTGAAATTTATGCAAAATTATGCAAGAGGGCTATTTTGTAATACCCAAAGCCTATTATTTCTTGTACTTTGGAGAAAATCTTGACTTAAGGTGAGAGTATATTTCTCATACTCTCCATAAATGTGATTTCCCTCAAAAGCTTTGCCCAAAGCCCATGCTTTCCTTTGCCAGAAATGAAGTGTTCCTCTAAATACTACTAGAAATTCAATAAGAAATTGAAATTTAAATGTACTTGTGAATGGAGGGTGTGTCCTTGATATATGACGATGGTCTACCTCTAGTTGTCCAAGCCCATTGTATTTGTTCTCTATGACTTGCTTTAAATAATGAACATGTGCATTATTATGAATGACAACATCAATAGCCTTACCATCCATTCTTAGAATTGAATTCTTGATATTCAACATCCTCCACACATCACGGTAAGCTATCCATTTCTATTACTCCATATATGAATCCGGACTTTCCATGAAGCTCTTTCATCTATCCTCCTTATATGAGCTTATGCACGGACTTTCCATGGAAGCCCTCCTCCATTGTACATGCATAATACCACAACGGGAGGATAAGGTGAGCGCCTTCCATCCTGGACACCCGAGTTCCATTCCCTTCGTCTGCCCTTGCGAAAACGAACCAGAATAAATTTTCTGATACCACTGTTGTGTTCGCTTAGTTCCCTTTTGCATCGATGAACGCCTTCGCGCGTTCGCATCCATCCATCCTAGACTCACAGATGTGTGTTCTCCGCCCTGCCGCACTCGAGCAACTATATCTTATGAAGAGTAATAATAATGCTATAATCCCAAAAAGACTCCTCTTTTATGAGACCTCTCCTTATCTCTTCTACCAAGTAGCATAAATACCCCTGTGATGAATATCATATGACACTGCTCAACCAAAGTTTAGTAGTCAAAATAGTTGTTATTTCTATCTAATCATGGTTGCATTGGAATTATATCCATAGGGTGGATCTAGGAGGTAGGTGACTTTCTAAGGAAGTGGGCATTCCATAGGAACATACTGTTCACCTCCAATCAACAACTATTGACCTCCTAGAGATGGATGATGACACTTACTCGGACATCTTAGTCAATTTCAAATATATGACTTGTATTTTATTGAAAACATCATTGTTGATAGGATATGCATTTACGAAAGGCAATCTGTGTCCACTTGGTCTCAAACATTAGTAAATTATCAAGGTCTTCACCTTATACATAGTTTGGAACAATTAACTTTTGACAAACACCGTAATAGTTTTTCTTTCTCAATACATTCAACGACTACTTAAACACACGTAACTTTTAGCATTCCACACAATAATCATCTGCTACTTGCGCTTAGACCCTCTATTTTTTTCACTACACATTTAACTCTCTTGTACACTAAAAATATATATCTAGTATTAAGTATTCATTTACATGCAACTATAACTATGGAATACTTAGTCTTCGATGCAATACCTCTCATGACTGATTCACTTATTGAGTTCTCTATCTAAATGTTGATCATAGATAAGAAGATTGGCTTAATCATTCCAATATAAGCTACTAATCCTTAATCTAATACCACTCAACCTTCATTGTTCCCATGATCAAACAAAACTAAAACTTACTAAATGCAAGACATACAATGAATGAATGATTTCAAAGTACAATATTAGATGAAGATCAATAGATACAAAAGATTAAATCATATGGCAACAAGAGTACATGTAAAACTATCCCTATTCTATCTATCTAGTCATTCTCCTCATTCTTCGATTCTCTCTCTTGAAACTCTCTAACTATCTTGATCTTTCCTTTTTGACTCTATCTCTTTCTATCTTCTATCTTCTTATAACAAATTCTAGATTTGTAGATCACACTGCAATCATCTTCATCACTACTTCTACTGATAATGATGATGCATAGAGTACTATTCCAACTTATGGCTAAGGTAGCTATCAATACTACTAGGTACTTAAACATGATATGGTTTGATTGAGAAGTATTTAACAAAAAAATTACTGAGCAATCTTGGTTGACAAAAAAAAGATATTAGAATACAATTGGCTTTTTGAATGTAGAGGTGCAAAGAATCTTTCACCTTATTTCTTCTTCCAAGAAAAATGAAGTAAATAAAATCATTTGATCTCAATCAATCCTCAATGTCCTAGTCAAGGGTTCATGATGCATTTTTTTTAGCAATAAAGAAAAGGAAAGCTAAATTAATGAAAGAAAAAATACATGAAATCTCTTCAAAAGCTAGATAAGATCAACATAAAAAGGTTGAGCACATGCTTCTAGTTCTAGTTAATAGTACAAGAGATACACCCAAAATAGTTGACCAACTAGCTAGGCATTGAGCACACAAAATTAATCCAATGACAAAATACATAAACAATCATTTACATAGTTCAATCATGGTTAATCTGGGCACATAGTACAAGGAACACATCCCAAGTCCCCACCTAGTAGGGGGATTATTTTTGGTGAAGCCATACAAGAGGTTGTTGTATTTGGGGGCTTCTTTAATAGTCGTTAACCATAACCTCCTGATATTTATGATGGTTACCTAACAGGTGAAGAGGAAATGTCTACTACCACCATTAAACACAAGAACGTTTTTAGTTTTCCAAATGCCCCAAGAGTTGCCAAAGTGCAATATCAAAGCCTCTAAAAATTCAAAATAGAACCGGTTGCTAGGCAAGGGATTGAAAGTAGAGATCCATCAAGCCACGATCATTGTGCAACCAAAATCTAGAAGCATTATGGTGATCATATAAGAGATTAAATAAGTCCTCAACCTAGTAATAGTAGATGCATTTCCATCACTAATGCTAACTTTGCCACCCTTATTGTTAGTCCACATGTCACATGATATTTATATGGAGGTTTAATAGAGAATGACACATGGCATTCTTATGCGTGTGACGCTTGAGAGAGTAGAAGAGAGCAACTCGGGCAATGGCTGGGAGGAAAGAACGTGAAAGCTCTGTGTGTGTGGGTCCATGGAGTCGCACAAACTCATGGCATCAAAAGAAGGCTCTCGTTATGCAATACTGGTATCATCAAAGCATGGTTCGACACACACGCAATTAGAACATCCAGGGTGCGCCTACCCGGAATTAAACCCATGACGCAGAGGATCCAAGGCATGAGCTTTTCCAGATGAGCCACTCTCCTTGGTGTTCATATTCCCACGCGCTTCTCTATGACGACATTATCCATTGACAAGATGGGAGCAGTATGCCGATAATCAACCAAGAAAAGGTAGGAGCATTAGCTAACTTTCAAAGGGAAAAAGGAGCGTACAGCCTTTTCGTTGGTAGAAGAGGTCTATGTCAAAAAGGAAATACCACTGAAGGGAGACTTTTGATTACTACCGAAGACGGTGGTTAGAGACAAAGAGGACAACTTGGATGAACGAAGTGGAGCATCAACAATAGAAGTTGGATAAAGAAGCAATAACCAAACTAGAAAAGCATCGTTGGTGTATTGTCCTCCTCTACACGAAAAGGATGGAGCTTCGTGTTAATTAGGTATTATTATTTCAATTTTGAAAGGATTTGCATTTGCGAGAAGGAATGAAGGCTTTAGGGGCCAAGATCTTGGAGGGAAATCACACATATGGAGAGTATGAAATATGTACTCTCACCTATAGTCTAGGATTCCCTCAGAATATAACGAAGTACAATTTGTAAGTACTTCCAAAGTAGCATATTTTTATGATTTTTACATAAATTTTAGGAGCTATTTTGATAAATAGCCATTTTGGGAAGGGGAAAAGAGGAGGTATTTTTCATAGATTTATGGAAAAAAACCATGCACACTTATAGTCTACTGGATTGACTTCCATATACAATTAAGAAATCCAAGAGATAACTCAGTTTGAAATGAGTTTGAAGCTCCACAAGACCCCCTTCCATCACAGTTTGAGAAAAAATTTCAGCACCTCAATTTGAGAAATTCCCATTTTGGAAGACGGAAAAAGAGGTGCAATAAATATGGGAGGATGGGAAAAAGTATATTTACTGAGAGTATGGTGTATGGAATTTATATTAGTATCATTAGATTCATTAAAATGATAAGTTCAGGAGGAATTTTAGTTCCTCAAAAGCCCTCTTCCCGCACCTTTTGGAATGTTAAATTTTGCCAAACTCCACTTTTGGGAGTAAGGAAAGAGACCATTTATGAGGCTTCCCATGGATGAGTGCACATATACATGAAGTATGGTGTATGAATTTACCATGGGGAAGAGAAAATCCAAGAAAAATCCACATTAGGATGGATTATAAGCTTGCTACAGTTTCCCAATTAAGTTTTGACGTAAAACTAAAAATCTTGATTTCGACCTCTTTTGGGGAGCAAATTAGCAGGCACTAAGGGAGGATTTGGAAAGGTGAAAATAGGCCCAAGAATCTTCATATATCACTCTCTGAGGTTATGGAGAGAATTTTAGGATTTTCTTGATGGAAGAATGCTTTTGGGCACCCCAAAAATCACATTTTCACACTTTTTCCAGCCCCTCCAACAGTCCACTAGTTTGGCATGTCCCGCTTGGAATGGCCATATCTTGGGCTAGAAAACTTTAAATTGGACGTGATATGGCTTGTTACGAAGAGCACAACGTCTACTTTCAGTTTATCAAGAGAAATTTTGGAAATCAAGTATTTTTGCAGGTCTGTACAGCTCTGCAAAGTCTGAACAGTTTTTGGTAACTGCCTTCCGGGAGCCATATCTTTCAAACCGGGAAGGCAATTTGAGTAATTTCACTTCGAGCTCGTTGCACATGCCATATATCTCACTTTATGCATATTTGCAGGTCCTAAAGTTATTTTTGAAATTCTAAAGAAGGATTACTAATGCATTTTTTTTTTTACTAAATTTGCATTATTTTGGTAATCACCTAACCATGCTTTATGTTTTGGGAAGTGATCCGATGTTTTCGGAAACTTCAAAGCTTGTATTAGGATCTGAGGAGCAAGGTGCAGAGGTCTCGAAGATCATTGAGAAGGATTGGATGCATGCAATTTCAATACTAAACCACTCAGGGATGTATGCTTTATGCTTCAGGCAGTTTACTTTATGTTATGGCATGTTCTGTATTTACATGCATGAATTGGATTGCATACATCAAATGTTCATTGTTTAAATTATAAAAGTATGGATCGATAGGCAAGAAGTATACTTTTTTATTGTTTGTAGGAAAGAGGATTGCAGAAACTATATGGTTAGGCAACACAGAGAATGATTGCCAACATTTGTTTTTATGTTTTTGTAGGTCATGGAATCCATATATGCGTTTATGGCGTGCATGCCATGGGCCTGTCAAGCCCTATGTTGTTGGGTGGCCTGTGTGCCACTGAGCTAGCTTATAGTTTAAATTTTTTGGGATTCCATTTCCTAGGGAAATGTTGTCAAAAATTTTCTTACCGCATGGTGTTATATACACACTTGCCTTTAGGTAAGAATGTTATGGCATGGGAACATGCCTACTTGCAAACATCAATAAGTTTTAGGCATGCTTATAAGCATGTATTTGATGGACTTAGTACCATCAGAGTATTATACATCAGGCAACTTCAGTAGCAACATGATCCCTACTCATAATCCTTATGAATTTAGACTATAGGATTGTTAAGGGAAGGAGCTACACCTTCACCATTAGTAATGTGCACAAGCAATCCTATAAGTTATAGGAAGTTGCATACAGGTACGGGAGATACATATATGATATTCTCCCTAGTAGTGAAGATTTACTTATCTTCACAAGAGTCTCACGGTATGATTAGCAGACTATGGGGTATCATGATGAATACCCAAAGAGTGACTATTTTCACTCATACACATCACTTGAGCAAGTAGTGAAGCATTTTTGCTACACTACTAAGGAAACCAAATAGATGGGATCACAGAGATGGGTTTCATGAGATAACATCGAAGGGTGCTTATGTGATTTGAGTGATGGTTAGGAAGGCATAGATCCCTTAGTCAGGAATAGTTGGGGTACCCAATACATATATATGTATATCGGGATCTATAGAGAGGTACTTAGACCTAATCTTTGTACCTAGGAACAAGTTGGTTTGGAACAGAAAGGGATATCCATTGTCACATACTGACTAGAACCAAACTAACTAGTTCGAGGACATGGGACTCATTTGAGTCCACTGATATGATTTTAGGATATGGGATTCATTAAAGTTCACCTGCATATTCCATTACATATGTATGGAATATATATTCGGTTTAGTGTAGGTATGACAACATGAATTGGAAGAAGGTTCCACTGGTATGGGACGATGGAAACGACTTCCCTTTGAGCACTCTTCTTCTATGGCCATGGAGAAAAGGACTCATCATTCATGGCATCATGTCTCACTAGATCGGAGGAGAGCTCTTAGTAGACATCTCCTTAGGAGTGGGAGTTATCCTTCATAGTTTAGGGAAGATTTATTCTTCCAGTAGAGAATGTGATAGGTGATTTTATCACCATTGGTATCACATACTCATTTTGAGTTTTTCAGGAAGGATAATTCCATCAGTTCGATTGGATCGTATAGATCCATGCATAGAGTATGGTTGGCAAAGATAGTTCTTCACTATGGATACACATGTGTTTATGGTATCATGTCACATCATTGCTGACCATTTTAGTAGAGGGATTTGACCCTTGTGAGGAATTTATTTTCTCCACTCTTCACTACATACACCTTCATTAGTTAGGGGAGATATGTTCTCCATCTTCATACCACTATGTGTAATGAGGTATTATGCATTAGTTATGGAAGAGAGGACTAAATAAATTCATGAGTTTCTCTTTTAAGGAAAGGAGAAAGTGGGAATCAGCTCAGAGATCCATGAGAGATCTCATTTTAGTTTAGTGGTCTCACTTTAGCTCCTGCTCTTTGAGAGAGAAAGAAGGAAATGAAAACATGATTTCTTCATAGGAGAAGAATAAAGTATGTTTTCCTTTAGATAGAAGAGGTGTTTTGAAAACATCTCTTATTCTATATTTCAGAAGGAATTCATTTCCTCTACTTTTCAATGTAATTTTCCTTCATATGGGAGTATGATTCTCCATTATTTTCGAAGGAAAAAGTATGGAGAGCTTATATATATGTTCTCAGTTATGGATGAGTAGAGTAAATGGATTCAACAAAATCTCTTTCAAAGGGAAAGGGAAAGTGGAATAGGTTCCACTGTTAGAGCTCTTTTCCTTAGAAGAGATTGAATAGAGAGAGAGAGAGAGTTTTAGATTCTCACTTTTAGATTCTCTAGATAGGAGTGGAACTCTTCTATCTAAGACAAGAGGGAGATCAGTTAATTATGATAGTTAGATTGATTCTCACATGGAGACTCTTGAGAGAAGTAGTTATTTTTACTTCCAATGATGCTCTTTGAATAGATAAGACAATCTAGTTATTGAGAAAACATCAACTATGACTCTTCTCTTTAAGTTTTCTAGGAGATAGGGATATATCTAACCTATTGGGGTACCAAACTTTTAGTTGGTGTTACATCATGAGTATGATGAGTAAACATCAATTAGGAGGATGGGTACTTAGGGATTATCGGAATCTCAAAGGGAATGTTTTTTGCATTCATATGGAAAACTACAGGGAAGAGAAATATTAGAGTTTGCACTACTGCCAATAGATGCTCTTCCAATAGAACATAGTCCAATGGTAAAGGATGACAAACCACAGACTTCTTGCTTGGTGAAATGTAGAGATTGCATTTTACTATAAAGAAATTCTTATATATGAGCTACATGATGGAAATGCATAGTCACAAGGTAGTTTAGAGGAAACTATTACTTGTGAGCACACTCAAGGTTAGGAAGACTTGGAGTGTTTGAGGGCAATCTATCATTTAGCTTTAGATGGGTTTGGAGTCACTTGTTATGGGACTTTGTTCTATATTTCATAGGATTATATGGTTTATTATCTCCACTATGGTACGGTCAAGCACTTGCTTCTCATATTATTACTCCATAGAGGATACATCATATGGACTTAGGTCATTTTGGTGATGTTATATGTTATGGGAGTGATAATTTGGAAATTGAGTGTATATGGGAGATAATTGGCACCACTCAGACGGTTTCCCACCTTTGAGATGATCTCATATGAGATTTCTTAAGGGGAAGGATATTGGGAAACAACACACAGAGATGACCATGTACATAGAGTACATGGGGTTCAGGGGAGTCCGAGCACTTTCTTCTACCATTACGGACATTTCATTTACATTTTCGAGGACGAAAATAGAGAATGACACATGGCATTCTTATGCGTGTGACTCTTGAGAGAGTAGAAGAGAGCAACTCGGGCGATGGCTGGGAGGAAAGAACGATGAAAGCTCTGCATGTGTGGGTTTGTGGAGTCGCGCAAGCTCACGGCATCAAAAGAAGGCTCCCGTTATGTAATACCACAAACTCTTATAGATTATCAAATACTATAGTATTGAATGTTTGGCATTGATTGATAAGTCCAAAGGCATTTAAATCTATAGCTCCACTTGTTCTTGTCCCATTGCAAGTTCCAAGTCTTATTCAACGCAAGAATTATTGTGTTAGCCTTGCCTCATCAAGCTTGATTTTGTCATACAATTCTGCTACAATAGATCCATGCTTTGAGACATTGGGATTGTAGTAGATCATCCATTTGGCCATCCATACTTCCCTTTGTTTCAAGAAAACCTATTTATAGACTAAAGACAAGTAATAAATACTTATAATTTGATAAGAACAAGAAGCTCACCTCCTTGAAACATGTCTTACCAAGTATTAAACCCCTTTTTCTTACATTTATGAGCTTTAGTCAAAAAATAGTGACTAGCCTAATGAGAAAGCCAACCAATCTAGATTCATTCCTTAAAAAATAAGTTAGTAGAACGACAGGCCTCCAACCATATAGAGAATTGTTTTTATACTTGCCTCAAGGGACGCCACATGATACAAAACAAAGAACATCCAACATCAGAAAAAGGTGAGGACAAACAACAATGCCCCAAAGATTTTGATTCTTCCAAACCCTATACTCTTTCAAAACAAACATGCTTATTCTCCTTTTTATGGGACAAGCCTAGTAATCAATAGATTCAATAGATCTAAGCACCCATTTAGCAATAAGATTCCTAGCCATTGTCATAGGGAAAATAATATCTAAACCCCCCTTATACTTTGTCAGGAAAAAAGTAGATCAAGCGACATTAAGACTTCTCTTGCACTCAACCAAGCCTCCCCAAAGGAACCTCCTAACAAGAACAACAACTTCATTCATGCTTTTTGGTTCATTTCCAACAGATAAAAAAGTAAGCCAAATAGGGTAAAATGTAGTGTTTAAAAACAAAGATCCTATTTGATAAAGAATTTTCAAGAGTATATAAAACTTAACCTTATTTCTAAATTTATCTAAAACCACTCCCTCTTTGGGTGAAAGAAACACAAAATCCATGGGTATCCCAAGAATTTTGAATATAACCCCACCTTGGATAATTTCACAACCCATATAAGAGACATATTGGGGGGTAATCTTTTTAGAGGATTTGAAAGAAGTCTTCTTACTTATGATTAACTATGGAACCACTGGCTAAGCAGAATGTTGAAACACATTCTAAGAAGTTTATGGCAAAGCTAGAATCATCAATATGTTGGTAGCATCAAGGGACATCTAAAGACCAAGTCTAGAGGGGGATTTAGGGATGAGGATCACTAACCAACCCAAGGCATCATTAGCACTGGAAAAGAGCAAAGGAGAAAGGGGAAAACCTTGTCTAATGGACCTTATGAGTCTAAAGGGTTGGGACATAGCAAAGATCGGAGGATGAAATCCCATTCAATATGCTCATAAGCCTTATCAAAGTCAACCTTCAAAAAGTAGAAGTCTTGACCAGTCTCATTGGCACACTCTATCCCTTCCCACAAGGAAATAATGGCATCAAGAATATATCTCCCCTTTATAAAACCTCTTTGATATGGGAGAATGATCCTATCCACAAGATTGTTAAGTCTTCTAGTCAAGGTGGAGGCAAAGATCTTATAAATAGCAGCCAGACAAGTGATATGTCTCCAATTTTTTAGGTCATCATTGGGATTTTTTTATGCATAAGTTTGATAACCCTAGTGTTGACATAGACGAGAAGGATACTTCATCTAGTGGCCTCTTCCTAAATTAAGAAAATAATAGGTTCATGATGTTTTCTTTTTAGACAACAAGGAGAAAGTATTCAAATTAGTGAAGGGAGTTACAAACTATGCAAGGGGTAAGAAACCATGGTTCCATAGGGATACAACCAATTACAAAGACTAAACCATTGCAAATCTTTCTCTAAAGTAAAGTGAGAAAAAGATATCTTTCCATCTATTATGGTGATACTTATTCATAACATTGGATGATTGGAAATCGGCTTCTGGGACATGTGAAATTGCTTGTAGACTCTCCATTCTAGTCTTATACAAAATTCTCCTCAAAGAGTAGATATAGAATTTTTTTCCAAACTTAAGAACAAGTAGATTTCTAATAATCCATATATGCCACAAAATATGCCCCCTCCAAATCCTCCACAGAGCAAAATCCATTTTAGCTAGATTTCCATGCATCCTAGAGACTTGATCTTATTAGTTTTAAGGTAGTGTTGAAGAGGATGCCAAAACCTGTCGGCATCATAGCATTCAACAAACAAATGGGATAAGACCTCCACCCTATCATCATAGAAACAAGCCATTCATTAGGTTTAAACACCATGACCTTGTTGCTAGTCCAGAGTCTATTGTGCACAATCAACCACATCAAGTAAGAATGCTTGACACATGTAGGGAACGCCCACATGCATTTGAACCTAAGCCTTCATTGACAATAATTCCACTAGAGATTCAACCTTTTTTTGAGCTTAACCACCACTTTGGATATAGAACCTCTACAATTTTTGAATTTATTAAGCATATCCTTAGCCACCTCATCAATCTCCAACACTTTTTTCTAACAATTTTCCAACCTTCTCTTCAACAACTCCGTCAAATTGCAAAGAACTTGCATTCAAGCAGAAGACAACCTAGTTAAGGCATTGAAAAAGTTATCAGCCACCAAATCCCCTTGAGACATAAAGTCATTCTGGGATTTAATCCCAACCTTAA
Organism: Ceratopteris richardii; assembly: GCA_020310875.1. Taxonomy (NCBI): domain Eukaryota; kingdom Viridiplantae; phylum Streptophyta; class Polypodiopsida; order Polypodiales; family Pteridaceae; genus Ceratopteris; species Ceratopteris richardii. The sequence goes on from CM035438.1 coordinate 52,970,484, forward strand.
ATCACTTGTGTTCTTTGATACGTAGAGAGATGTTGTTCCATAATGACAACCATCCATGCCAAGGAGATTCCTTCAAGAAAACATTAATGTTTATAAGAAAGGAATTAGAAGGAGAATAATCTTTCTTTACCTTCATCCAAGCATTCCAGAATCTACATGTCAAAGGGATTCCAACAGGACAAAAATTTTGAGGTGTGACTATAGCATCCCAAATACTATTGTTAGTCCAAGCATTGTAAGATTTAACATAAAAAAGAGGAACTTTCCTTTTAATTAAAAATTCCACAAGTCATTGCTGCTAAAGCTCATAGATCCAATTGGCAACCAAATTTTATGTCATCTTGATAGGATAGAAAATTCCCAACCTAGTCTGAGTCTTTGGCAAACAACAATCCTAGGCCACTTTGGTGATCTTCTTCAACTGCGGATTACCTCCCCACAAAAATCTCATGTCAAGAGTAATGACCTTAGAGAACCGACTTTTAGTAGGAAGCCAACAAGCAAGAAAATAAGTCAGATTAGGGATCAAATAGTGCTTTTCAAAAAAAATCCTATAGGGAAAAGCACTTTGACAATTATACCATAAGAATATTTTATTCATAAATATATTAACAACCCAGTCCCATCTTTGTGTGAAGAAAACATTGAATCCCATAGGAATACAAAGCAACCTGCACACTTCATCTTCTTTAAAAAACTTCATATCCAATATGAGAAAGACAATCAAGAACCAAATTGTTAGAGGCTTTAAAAACCATTCTTTTTATGATTCCCTTTAGACTCACTAGAAAGACAAAAAACATCCAGACAAGGAAAGCTAGAAGGAGAAAGGCAATCAACATTAGTAATCATGTTAGTTTCGTCAACAACCATCTGGAGCCCAAGTTGAGAGGGATCATTAGAAATTTCTATCCCTTTGATAATCCCTCTATCCATTGCTAAGATATCAAGCTCAACATGTGATGATGGAGGGTGAAACATATCACTTTTTCATTTCTTTCACATGTATAGTGGTCACACCAATCTATATCAAGGATAATTTAGTGAGCTTTACTAGATTTATCTACCAAGAGTGATGGCACATTTGTTTCTTGCCAGCTCACTCATTTGCAAACATTAGGATTTTCCTTATGTATTTTTCTTTATATATTGTACTAGTTGTATTGTGTATTAACTCATTCTTGTATATTCTCTTTATGTAATAGAAGAAGAAGATGAAGATCATTCTTCCTTGCCTCAATCTGTGTGTGCTCCTCTTTGTGTGTGCTCTTAACATGGCATTAGAGCCATTGTGGTTGTAGAGAGCTCATGGAGAAGCTGACAGTGAAGAGTACAGGAGAAGGCATGGAGAACACACACTTCACAAATGATCTCACATTACTACAAAATTTGGTGTGAAGGTAGAAGACATAAAAATATTTTCAAGAGTTAACCCTTTAGGGTCACCGGTTTTGCTCAGATTTTAGTTTCTGAGCCATCTCAACCTCCGTTTTGAACCTACAAGGTGGCATCCATAGAAAAAACAAGTCAGTCGGCAAAAGTGTAACTTGTGTTCTGTTCAACAACAATCAAATATTCCAGATCTTGAATTTCAATGGATTTTGTGTATTGTTGATACACGAAAACTGTGTTTTTATGAGATTGAATTGTCACATCACAGTGTGATAGTGTTCAAGCAAAGCTACTACTTCTAGTGTTTTTACAGTGTTGTGACTCGTTGTAGAAATGGCAAATGTTGAAGGAATGAGTCAACTTATGAGTGATAAGTTCGATAATAACAATTTTCATGTTTGGAGATTCAAAATGAAGAATGGGAAAGGACTACTAGAAGTACATCAAAGGAGAGAATGAAAATGCTCTATAGTTACCAGAGAGGACTTGGATTGTGGACCATTTAAGAGCATATGAAAAGTGGAATCAAGGAGTATGAAAGGTAATGTATTGGCTATCTACTAACATATAGGATAGCATGATTGGGCACATACAGGATGTCAAAACTCTGAAAGAGTCTTGGAATATTTTGTTCACATTGTATGAGATCAATACAAAAGCACAAAAATTGAAACTCAAGAATGAGTTGCATACACTCGAGAAAAAGAGCATGTGGTTAAGTGACGACACCCTGAAAAGCAAAAGCAAATGTGAGTCACTTGTATCTATTGGCATCAATGTCAATGATGATGATAAGGTGGAAGTGTGCCTTCCTAGTTTAGGAACTACATATAAGCAATTCAAAACTTCTATTCAAACCAGGAAAAATATTCTAAATTTTGCTATTCATGTGTCCATGTTGATAATTGAAGAAAAGAAACTTGGTGAAGACTCAAAATCCCAAGAAAAACATGGTTGTGAGTAGATATTCTTCTAGAAGAGGAAGAGGCTTTAGAAGTGGAAGAGGAAACAACAGCTAGGACCAAGGTCAACAACGAAATCATGCAAGATGTAGATGACATTTTTGAGGCAAGGGGAGCTAAAGAGGCCACATAAATTTCCAAAGAAATGATTAAGGTAATGACAGTAAGGGATGTTGGAATTGTGGTAAACCTGGTCATTTTGAACACAATTGTAGGTTGAAGAATCAAAATCACAGAAAGCAACACAACAACTATGCATCCACAAGTGTAGATCATTTAGAGAAGTTGTTCATGGTCCAACATCACATGATGAAAACAATGTCTATTGATGTTTCAAAATTGAATGGTAATGTCTAGTATGTTAATTTCGGTGCCTCAAATCACATGACCAGCCATGCAGAATGGTTTAGTAGTTTGCAAAAATTATCTGTTCCTAGATTTGTTGAAGCATGTGATGACACATTACATCCTATTGAGCATACAAGAAACACAACACTCTCTATGGAGAATGGGAAGGTACAACATCCTCTTATATATTGCATGTTCCCAATATAACAAAGAATGTGGTTTCTGTTGGACAAATGGTTGACCAAGAATTACAAGTTAGGCTTAATGTTGATGGTTTATATGTAGAAGAGTACAAAGAAAATGGAAGATTGATCGCCAAAGGAAACAAAGTGGGTAGGATGTTCGCCTTAAATGGAAAATTCTTGAAATGAATACAACCATGTTTACAAAAGGTGCAATTGTTATTGCTGACATATAGATTTGGCACAAGAAAATTGGACATGCAAATTTGTAGAGGTTGAAGTTGATGCAGTCAAAGGACATTTTCAATGGACTACCAAATTTCAAGTTTGCAAAGATGCAAAAGGTATGTAAAGCATGTCAATTTGGTAAACAACCAAGTGCATCATTTCAACATGACAAGCATGTTAGTGAGAATGTGCTAGAAATAGTACATACAAATGTTTGGGGTGATGCAAAGACCACATCTATGAGAGAATGTAGTTTTTATGTCTCTTTCATTTTGACCATACATGGAAAGTATGGGTATACTTCATGAAAGAGAAGAGTGAGGTGTTTACTCACTTTTAGAATTTCAAGGTGATGGTGGAAAAGTAGACAGGAAAGTATATTTAGACATTGACATCCAATGGAGGAGGTGAATACATGTCAAATGAGTTCAGTACCTTTCTCAAAAGTCATGGAATTTGATGGTCGTTTTCATGCAAGTACACACCACAATAGAATGGTATTAGTGAATGCAAAAATAGACATATTGCAGAAATAACAAAGCCTTGACAGTTGAGAAAAATATGCCTCATTCTTATTAGGCTAAAATTGTGCACATTGTTGTATACATTATGACCAAAACTCCAACTATTGTTATGCATCAAGTTATACTTGAAGAGAAGTTTAAAGGTAAAAAGTCAAACCTATCATATATGAAAGTATTTGGTTGTATTGCATATGTACATGTTCGAGATGAGTTGAGGATGAAACTTGATCCAAAAGTAGAAAAATATATCTTCATTGGGTATTCCCTTGAACAAAAGGGATATAAATGTTACAACCCACTCACAAACAAGTGAAGGTAAGCAAAGATGTGGTTTTTGATGAAATGTCAAGCTTTTATGGAGATACCAAAGAAGGAATTAATATTGACTCAAATGACAAAGGAAATATTGAAAACAAAAGTGTGTAATCTCAGATTTTGAGTGAACTTGATGTGTCACCAAGCACTAGTTCAAACTCAAATCCATGGAGTGGAAGATTACATGAAAACTTCTATCCATCAAATTCATCAATTACATCCAAGCAAGGTAAAGAAAATGTTTTTTTGGGTAATAAAACATATGTATGTTTTGAAGACATTGATGGAGATTCAAGCTGTTCAAAAAAGAGCCATGGTGAGGAACTCGGATTGCCCTATGTGAAGACTCTAGGAGTAAGAAAGACATATGTAGATGACACAACAAGAAGAAGTGACCCAAGATGAAGATGATCTAGATACGATTGATGTATGATAGTTACATGGCTCCTCATTGTGCTTACATAAAAAGGGTAATACAAGATGTTGAACCTTCTTGTTTTGAAGATGCAATTGGAAATGCAAATTAGGAGAAAACTATCGATGAGGAGGTGGCTGCACTTTATGGAAATGAAAAATGGAACCTAGTTCCATTGTCACGAGGAAAGAAGCCCACATGTTTCAAGTGGGTTTACAAGGTAAAGCAAAATGCCGATGGTAACATAAGTAGGTATAAAGCACGATTGGTAGCAAAAGCATATGCACAGACATACGACATCAATTACGAGGAAAATTTCATTCATGCAGCTAAAATTTCTATTTCTAGAGCACTTCTTGCATTAGCTATAACAAAAGGATGGATTTTGCATCAGATGGATGTGAAGAATGCTTTCTTACATGATGAGTTGCAAGAAGAAGAATACATGGGCCAACCACAAGGATATGACGACTCAAAGCACCTAAAATAATTTTGCAAGTTGCAAAGGGCTTTCTATGGGCTTAAACAAGCCCCTCGTGCTTGGCATGCAAGAATTGTAGATTATTTAACAACTATTGGATTTTTTATGTGTGATGCAGATCATTGTACGCAAACAAGGGTGATGATGAAACCATGATTATGGCTATTTATGTCGATGAATTGATTGTAGGAGGTGATAATGAAGAAATCATTAAAGAGGTAATTCAAATCCTTATGCTATAGTTGGACATGAAAGATTTTTGTGTGCTATGCTAATTTTTGGGCATTGAGTTTATACATACAAAAAAAGGTATATGGATGTTGCAAAGGCAATATGCCTTGAGTATGCTACAAAAGTCTAGCATATCTGCTTGTAAGCCAAATTCTATTCCATTAAATTAAAATTTGAAGTGGGGATACTACATCAGGTGAAGCGTTGGAAAATGCTACTACGTATAGGAAAAATTATGGGAATTTTGATATATCTCACTTGATCTAAGATACACTATTGGACTTCAAAGTCAATTTTTGAAGGTTCCCAAAAAACCACATTTAGATAATATGAGATGCACTCTATGGCATGTGAGTGCTACTTTGTATTATGCATTTTTTAATGAAACTAGTGCAAAATTGTAGGTTCATGGATACATCGATGCAGATTGGGTCAGTAGTATTTGTTGGAGTTAGACGTCTTCGGAAGCACGTGAACAACACAAGGAAGAAGAAGAAGCTTGGAGCACAACACACAATACTGAATGTATTACTAGAGAATGTACAAAGATAAGTAGCCCATTAGGGCGATAGGCGTATATAAAAGCTAGGGGAAACAAACCTCCTAAAGAGGGAAAAAGTGCCCCAACGGTCCTAGAGTGTTCACACACATCACTACCTAAATATATCAACAAATCCCCCCTGGGAATGATGCAGTGAACAAGTAGCTGGAACTCATGTATAAGGAAGTGCCAATCTATGTGGGAATCACTCCACAAAACGAAGTAAGCCCAAAGCTTTGCAGAAAGCTTCAAAGTTCTCCCTAGGCAGAGTCTTCGTGAAAAGGTATGCAATGTTCTCCTGCGTGGGCACATATGCCAAGCTGATCTCCCCAGCAGAGAACCTCTCCTTGACATAATGATAATGCACCTCACACAACTGGAAGTGGCCACAATAGGCTGCTTCTTGCTAAACCAAGATATACATGAGCTACCAAGCACGAAGCAAAAGCCACTAGTGAACACACGAGTGTCAGAGCAACCAGCCCAATTAGAGTTAGAAAAAGCATGCAAATCTAGCGGTAGTGATCCCCCCTTGGGATAAGACAACCCAAGTAGTCGAGTACCACTCAAGTAGCAAAAGATACGCTTAACTGCCTGCCAATGCTTGACTCCTGGGCAATGCATAAACCTACTCATCTGTGAGAGAGCAAACTGAATATCTGGCCGAGTAATGCATAAGTAAATCAAATATCCACCAACCTACTGATAGAGAACAACATCAAATGCATCTCTAGCATATGAAGACTCAATCGTAAACCTATCTCCATAGGAGTGGCAATAGGCTTACAGTATTCAAGGCCAAAACACTGCAATAATGTGTCAATAGATTTTGTTTGACACAAAGCCATTCCACCATCAATGTGCATAAACTGAATGCCCAAATAATGATGCAAATGCCCCAAATTAGACATCTCAAATGAGGCATGCAAATCAGCCTTAAAATCAGCAAATATGGTTCTCAATAGGACCAGTGAGCAGCATGTCGTCAACATAGACAACAATGATGAGAAGCACATCATTAGCACGCTTAACATATGAGGTGCTTTCAGTTGGACTCTTCTCAAAACCATGTGCAATCAGATAGGCATGTATCTTCTCATACAAGCACGTGGTGCTTCCTTTAAACCATATAATGCCTTCTTTAACCCACACACTTTGTTTTCATGCCCTTTCTGCACAAAGCCACGGGGCTGAAAAACATACACTTCTTCATGCAAGTCACCATTCAGAAATGTTTTTTTAATGTCCAACTGATGTACATTCCAACCATGATGGGCTGCAAGTGCACAGATGCTCCGAACAGTAGTCATACAGCATGTAGGTGCAAAGGTCTCATCAAAATCAATGCCTCTTTCCTATGCATAACCCTTTGCAACAAGCCTAGCCTTATACCTGTCAACTATACCATCAGGTTTACGCTTCAGATTGTATACCCACTTAGTGCCAATGGCCTTCTTGCCAGGAGGCAAGTCACATAAAGACCAAGTACCATTCTTCATTATTGCATCATATTCAGATTGCATAGCAGCCATCCAATTTTTTGAATTTTGTGCTTCATCAAACGAAACAGGATCAGTCTCATCACATAGACTAGATGCAGCCATAGCATAGCAATCTGATGCAAAAGAGGTACTATGAGAGCCTAATCGAGTACGATATGACAAATGTGCATCTAATTTGCTATCACGCAAGGTCTACACCAGCCATTTTGGCATAGTTCTTGCGTGCTTAATATTAGCTCTCTCATCAATAAGTGCATCATGTAAATCTGCATCAGAAATGGAATGATCTACATCATCACATGAAACCTGCAGAGGCTAAGAAGTTGCCTCATTAGGACCAACACTAGACTGTCCACCTATAAAAAGAGGCAGCAAAGTATCATACATGTCTTTGGAGCTAACAGATGTCTCCTTAGTACATGAAAGCAATGGCTGAATAGCATCCTCCACAAAAACAACATCATGGCTAACTAGAATGCGTTTAGTATGTGGATGATACAGACGATAGGCTTTACTTTCAGAACTGTACGCAATAAAAATATATTTTACTACTTTATCATCTAATTTTCTGCCATGTTGTTCAGGCACTAATGCATATGCCAAACAACCAAACACATGCGGATGAGCAACAGATGGCTTGCAGTCATGTCAAGACTCATATGGAGTGATAGTCTATAGCGCTTTAGTGGGACACCTATTCAGTACATATGTTGCACACATGACAGCCTCAAGCCAGAAACTATGTGGTAAAGCCTAACTCTTGACCATACACCTCGCCCTCTCCATGAGTGACCTGTTCTTTTGTTCAAAAACTCCATTCTGTTGAGGTGTATACGGCATTGTACACTGGTGTTTTATCCCACATTCAGCCAGAAATGCATTAAAATCAAAAGACATATATTCCCCCCCTCGATCAGAATGGAGGGTGCCCATTTGTTGGAAGCAGTCAGAGGCACAGACGCCACGGAAGCATGTGAAGACGAAGCAGGGAGCCAGGCGGATCAATTTTTTAAACAAATATATTTCTTATTAATTCTCCAAACATTCAACAGTGATTGTTATCACTAATTGTAACATATGTATCATAAGAAAACCCCATTTTGTAATCCATAGCTCCATTTTGTGCAAGTCGAGGAGTCCTCGAGCTTGAGGAGCTTAGGTAGAATACTCGTACCAAACTTCGTTATTTTTAGACATCGTTTACCCTTCCAAATAGCCTCTAGGACCTAATTTTTAACTAGGCCGGTCACTAGATGTGAAACCGGTCAAAACTAGTCTAGAAACTATAAAAAGAGCTAGAGAGCTCATTTTTGGGGTTGGTTCATTTTGGTTAGTGTGAGCATAGAGCTAGTTTGAGCTTGTAAGAGTATTCTTGAGTAATAGAGCTAATTTCCCACCTTCCATTGTGTCTTGCTTGTCTCTTCATTGTGTATGTGTATGTGTGTGTGCATCTTGGTGCTTCTCACCTTCACTCTCACATCATCTCACGTTCACGATCTTCATATCACTCCTACCTCTCCCTCGGATTGACATTAAGGAGGTGAAGCTTCTTAACGTGGTTCTCACCATTGTGCTAGAGCAACACCAAATTTGGCGCCGTTGCCGGGGATCGAGTCTAGGACGAATGTGTGATGGTAAGAGTATAGCAAGAAGTGGCGTTGGAAGGTAAAAATTTCAGTTTTTGTTGTTGTTTTTACTTAGTTTTTAGTGTTTTTCACCTTCCCCATACTCCATCTTCATCATTGCATCATCATCTCCATCTCCAAAAAAATCAGAAAATTCACCATATTCACCCATTCACCTCATTTCCCCTCATTTGTGCATGCGAGAGAGCGAGAGAGAGTTTTTGCGCTTGTATGCACTTGTGTTTTCTTGAGTTTTCTTGCAGGTACAGAGCTTCAGAGCATCAGGAGAGCTTCCAAAAGGTAAAACATGTACTTTCTGTCAGAAATTTCTGAGCAGGGCGGACCATCGCGATGGTCTGCAATTTTCGGTTTTTGAGGTAGGCGACCACACCACTAGATAGGCGATACTTGCGCATTCACGGAACCACAATTACATTTTGAAAATTCGTTGTTTGGTGGACCATCGCGATTGGCTCGGACCATCGCGATTGTGTCGCACCATCGCGATAGGCTCACGCCATCGCGACGGCTCGGCCGGACCATCGCGACGGTTCGCTTTTTCGGACCATCGCGACGGTTCACTTGAGCCATCGCGACGGTCCACTTGGACCATCGCGACGGTTCAGCTGACCCCGGACCATCGCGATTGGCTCAGGCCATCGCCACAACAGTGCCACGTGTCACGATAGACCATCGCGACGGTTCATTTTTCGGACCATCGCGACAGCCCAAAATCGGACCATCGCGATTGGCCCAAGCCATCGCATCGTGGACCATCGCGACGGTTCACTTCGGACCATCGCGATTGTCCACCGTTGACCGTTGACCGCGCCATCGCGATTGTCCGCCTGATCACGCCATCGCGACGGTTCATTTTTCGGACCATCGCGACGGTCCACTCCCACGCCATCGCGATCGTTCACTTCGAGCCATCGCGACGGTTCGCCTTTTCGCGCCATCGCGATTGTCCAAATCCCGCGCCATCGCGACGGTTCGCTCGGACCATCGCGATTGTCCCAGACCATCGCGATTGCCCACCCCCATCGCAAATTTTGGACTTCAATTTTTGACCAAATTTGAGGGTATTTTTGGAAAATTTCTGGACCATTAGACTCATAGGAGACCCCTTAGCTCATGTTTGAGGGAAAATTGGATTGTCAGTTTTTACCCCCCAGGGCCTGAACGCTCATAACTTTCTCATCCGAAGTCCGTTTTTTGAGCTTAATAGCTCGTTAGAAAGCTCGTGACGAGTACTACATGACCTCAACTGTTTTTTTTTTCATAAAGGATACATCTATTTTTGGATAGGCTAATTTGAGGTTCACCTAGCTTGGGACTAGGAAGCCAGGGGGCACACATTGAAAATTTGGGCAAAACAAGAAGGGACTTAAAAAGGTGTGTATGCTCAAGTGTTTGATCATCTTGTGAATTGGTCTAATATTGGAATTTTTCCAGGTCTAGCAAAGGCAATCAAAGGCAAGCAAGCAAGGCAGTGAAGACAGCAGAGCTTGGGAAGCACTGCTTCTTGGGCAACAGGGCATCAGAGCAACCAGAAAAGCCGACTCGAGGTTGGAAGATTACTCAACCCCCTCGGTCAATTCTTAGCTTAGGCTAAACGGTAGTTGTGGATTAACGACGATAGGAACGCCTCAAGTTAAAGATACCTAATTCCATCAAGTTTAAGACTTAAAGTAAAGGTGTGTGTGACGAAAACCTAAAGAAAAGAACCTAAGTCTGACGGAACGAGAACTCAAAATCATAACGAAAGTCGAATTCCTGACGCATATATTAAGACAAGAATCCAAGGAAAAAAAAACTAAAAAGAGTCAAGAAAGTAATCACAAAGGACCCTTGACGATCTAAGTGTGTAATCGAGTGTGCAAGGAAGAAAATTAATGAACCTTAGATCGGGCAAACATATAGGTAAGTCGGACAGAAGAAGCCTTAGATCATCAGAGGCTAGTGTGAGAACTACTGCTCGATCGTGGGCTCAGCAGTTGAATAGTAATTACCCCTACGAGAGCTCAGAATCAAGCGAATCAGAAATGGCATTTAGCACAGACAGACCAGAAGGAGGATCTCATGTAGCATACCTAGAAAAACCAGAAGGACCCTATAGAACGCAGCTTGAGTTTCTCCGAACCAACCGATTAGGTGCTCGCATCTATGAGGATGGTTTGCAGAGGCAAGTGGTGCAACTGCACAACCCTGACCAACCCATTGGATTGGAAAGACCAGTGGTGAAATTTGAGAGAGACGCTTACATAGACAAAGAAGGAACCATGTACATCCTAAGTACGCAACCAAACGATACTAATGAGTTTGGCACAATTCAATTAGAGACGGAAGCGAAATTTCAAGGAAAAGAACCGTTAGAAGAACCTAGAACACCTAGAGGGAAATCCGTATTAACAAGAGTACTCATCCCAGAATGGATCCCTCAAGATAACAGGAGCACCGAGTTGTTCGTAAATAAAGAGACAGACGAGGCCTTTTGGAGGTACAGAAAGGAAAACCCTGGCGAGGTAGGCATCATTACAATTTATGAATTCAAGGACCCAGATACACCTGGAAAGGTTGTATACCTGGATGAGACTTCAGAAAGAGTCTTTGTGGTGCCTGAGCGCGCTAAAAACACCTACACTTGGAGAGGTGAATTGATATTCCCTCCATCCAGAACAAACATGAATGCAAATCAACAAGGGGCAGGAACTTCCTCAGCCCATGGAAATCAAAGAGAAGGAAATCACGAGAGACCAGAAGTAAGCTTCAATCACCCCATAGGGAGAGATAGAACAACCACGAACACTAATAGGACGGATAGACAAAGAGAACATGGAATACCAGGTGGTAGAGATGATTTTCCTCTACCTAGACCACGTGAACACGCAAGAGTATTGAGACCCACGCAATTAGTGAAATCAATGAAGAATTACTTTGATGGGACAGGAGATCCCTATGACCATGTCGCAGAATTCAAGCAAGTATTAAGAGCAGAACAAGTCGAGGACATGTTCACGCAGTACAACGCATTTGGACTAACGTTAAAGAATACCGCTTTAACTTGGTTCCAACCACTGCAACAAAGGCAATTTAGAGACATCCATCACTTTTTAGAGTCATTCATCACTGAATTCTCTAAAAGTGGGGTTAGACATGACACGTCTTCGCTGATTCATAGTTTTAAACAAACCCCTCAGGAAACAGTAAGACTGGCAGGTCGTAGATTCAGACAATATGTTGAGCGATGTCCAATGCAAGAGCTACCCTCACAAGCCAAACAAGTATCTCTATTCCTAGATGGCTTGTTGAGCGCTAAACTACGCTCCTATGTGTACCTAAAAGAACCCAGAACGCTAGAAGAGTGTGTAAGAATATGTATAGACATTGAGGATAACCTAGGAGATGAATTAGAACTCTCAAAGGTCTATAAAGACTCAGATTGTTCTTCTCTAGCATCCACAAAATTTTCTAATTCGATAGAGGACCTAGCAGAAAAAGTGGCCCAAAAACTAGGAGTTTCTAGTAAACACGTGCCCAAGCTACCTACAAATGTACGTTGTTACACTTGTGGTGGAAATCATTTGGCAAACATGTGCCCCAATGCACCACAACCACAAGCCAACCCTAGTGGCCAATATTGCACAATTGAGAGAAGATACACGAATCATACGGCTCAGGACTGCCCATACAACAAACAAACCGTGAGACAGAACTACCCGCAAACATACCAGCATCCAGGTAGGTATCAAGGCCAATACAATGCTCAGCCTTATTACTATAGGCCTCCTCAGAACTACCCTTACCAGGCTCAACAGAGACTTCAACCTGTCTTAGCTCAGCAGCCACCCCCACCAGCGAATGTCATCTCGGTCAAATACGCTGCTGCAGAAGAGAACCTAAGTAGGGCCTTAGTGCCTTCTTCACCCCTGATCACCGAAAGTGACCCGAACTCAAACAGTTTTGACTCTACTCATGTAACTAGTCCACCCGCTTATTACACGGAGTCACCAGAACATGTGGAGACATATCATTATGATAGTCCACCAATGGAACCTAGTTGGGAGCCAGATTATACTAATGTGATGTACGCAAACCCAAACCCACGGCCCCAATTGAGACAACAGAGACCACCGGGCCCTAGAGGACCATGCTTTAGGTGCCAAGGAGATCATTTCATAAAGGATTGTCCACATCCCCCAATAGCAAGGCAATCACAGTACTATAGCATACAAGGCTTGTGTGCCGATTGTGGCAAAGAGCACATAATCAAAGATTGTCCTAAGAACCCAGTTAATGCTTCGAATGTGACACCAATCAACGTGATAGGTATTGTAAACAATGCAGATGGATCCAATACTACGTACGTGCCTATCCAAGCTATAACCAGAGCCCAGGCACTTTTACAAAACCAACAGCTTAATCATGAGAACATAGCCGAAACTAGTGAAGTTGCGGAATCGAGTAGTAAAAAGACGAAATCTTGGAAAGATTCCAGAGAAAGAATAAAGAGAAAGTGGAGTAAAAAGATAAGTGAGTTGGAAGGAAGTCTAAGAGAATCTAGAGCCAAAATCCAAGAATTGGCTTCACAAGAATTAAACCAAGAAATCCCAGCTCAGAAATCGGGATCAGTCTTAGCGGAACCCATACCGGAAGATCTAGACATGATGTTTCGTGCATATCAGGCTAGAATAAAAGAGGGACCTCAAGTCACGGAAATGAGTAAAAACTACCCTCGAGCGGATCTAGAAATTGAGAGAACTAAACTTTGCATGAAGATGGTAGAACTAGCCCAAGCGTTGTTCGAAGCCTCTAGATATCTTAATTGGAATAACATGGCAAAACCGGAATTACACTTTCAAGGACTAATGGAGAGGCTAGAACACTTGATAGAAAGCAAAGAGAAAAAGGATCAGCATAGGAACCCTATTGTCCCAGAGACACAGGAAAGGAATGCACCATCCCTGTCTCAGGTACCTAATACAGAAAGTCAAGACAATTTGTCTTCCATACATAGGTATTCACATGAATTCTTGAGGGAGATCCAGGAAGAGAAATGGAGAAAGGAACAAGGAACTCATCCTCCTATTCAAGAAATAGACGACTTGCAGGAACAATTTCCCCAAGACATCCCCTCTATATATGATGATGTAGAGGTGGAGCAACTGAGTGAACCCACAGGATTTGAATCTAATTCTATACAAGAATTACCTCAGTTCACAGGACCTTGGGAAGCAAAGTCTATTAGTATGAGAGCACCCACGATAATAGTGAGGAATGAAGAATCAGTGATCCCTAGAAATACGGAAGTGATCAAGAATACGAAAGTACAGTGTAATCTCACTCTGGAGGAACTGTTAAAAGTAAAACCAGAATTGTGGAAGCACGTAGCAAATCAATTCCCTGAGCTAGCTACCACACCCTCTCAGATAGGATCACAGAAGAAGGTACCAGAGATACCCGTGGAAAAGATTGGAGACGTAAGCGAAGGAGAGGAAGGTAACACATATCTTCCTATAACCCATCAGGGCTACACCACGAAAGCCATCTTAGATTCAGGAGCCGGAGTAGCCATAGCTACCACCGCTTTATGGAAACGTTGGGGTAAGCCAGCACTCAGACCCACCAGGATGAAACTACAAATGGCTGATGGACACATAGAGAAACCATTAGGCTTACTAGAAGGCATATCTCTCACCACTTGTGGTGTAGAATTTGAGCATACCTTTGCCATTTGTGACTTTGCAAAAAATCGTGCTTATGAGATGATATTGGGACGACCATTCATGCGTCAGTTGCAAATCGTACAAGATTGGGGAACTAATTCTTTGTACTTGCAACATTTAGGAGTGACTACCAAAGTCAATCTTAAAGACTATTCACATAGAGATGTACCCCCAATACAATGGAATACCATCCATAAGACACCAGTAGAGATGGAATCCGTGCACTCATTAGAATCAGATCCTTCTTGGTTGCATGAGGATACCCATTTATGGATGTGTAAAGTAGCCAAACAAGAGGAAGAACGATTAGAAGCCAGGACCTTAGGTGCGGAACAACATCCACGAACCCTTCAAGATCCAGCCTATGCACCGGTAGTATTCCCAGATAAGGAGTTTGAACCCCATGGTTGGGCAGAGATACTAGCAACCATGGATGTAGCCATCAATGAAGAACAATGGACACCCCACTGTGACGAGGATGGCTATGACATTTCAGTTTTTACGTTAGAGCCAATCATGTGCGATGCAATCTTAGAAGAGTGTGAACCGAACACTGATGCATTTGAGGATGCAAGCGATTTTGATTTAGAATCAATTATCATGGACCCACCCTTTGCATCAGAGGAAGAATATTTCCACGAAGTAGAGACTCACACTCAGAGACACAAGGAAATTACGAATGAAGTGAGATTAGCCACGGAAGTGACTACCAAGAGTGAAGGCAAGAAAAGAAAGAAGAAAGAAGCCATGACAGAAAAAGAAGAATCTTTATTCGAAGTACCCGAGAACTTCAAGAAATATGAAATCGAAGACAGAAGAATCATGGTACGAATGCCTAATAGAAAGGCGAATGATGGACAAGTATATGATAACCGAGAGAAAACCAAGAAAGTAATAGTGGCCATAGAAGGAGAAGAAGAAAAATGCACATACATAGGGCATGATTTGACGAAGGATGAAGAAGAAGAGTTAGTTGCCCTATTGCGCGAATATAGAGATGTTTTTGCTTGGAGTTACAAAGATTTGAAAGGAGTAGACCCAGATGTATGTTCTCATAGAATCCCTATGACTCCAGATGCAAAACCGACAAAACAAAAACCTTACACGTATAATGATAATTACGCTGCGAAGATTAAAGAGGATATAGATCGCTTGTTAGAAGCAGGATTCATTTATGAAATTGAGCATACCGAATGGGTATCCCCCATTGTGGTTGTGCCCAAGAAGAATGGAAAATTGCGTGTGTGTATTAACCTTAAAAAAGTTAATGCCGCCACGATTAGAGATAGTTATCCTCTTCCTACCACGGAACACCTATTGGAAAGAGTTGCGGGCAAGGAAGTTTACAGCTTTCTTGATGGATTCTCAGGCTATAATCAAGTAGCCATTGCTCCAGAAGATCAACATAAGACGGCTTTTGCCACTGAATGGGGCATATTTGCATTTCGTGTAATGCCATTTGGCTTAACAAATGCACCCGCCACTTTCCAGCGACTCATGTGTCATGTTTTTAAGGAATTCTTACGCAAGAGCTTGGAAGTTTATGTCGATGACTTATGTGCTCATTCAAATGTAAGGCAGACACATATTCCAGAGTTAAGACAAATATTTGACAAATGTCGAGAATATCAGGTTTGTTTGAACCCAGAAAAATGTGTTTTCATGGTCAGACAAGGCAAAATTCTAGGACACATTGTGTCAAAAAATGGAATCTCTACGGATGAGGAAAAGGTGAAGGTAATTGCAGAATTACCTAGACCAACTAATGTGAAAGAGGTACAGGCATTTATGGGCCATTGCGGTTATTATAGGAGATTCATACACATGTATGCAATCATAGCCAAGCCTCTGTACTCTCTTTTAACCAATTTTGAGTGGACAGATGAATGTGAAAATTCATTCGATGAACTTAAACGACGCTTGTGCTCAGCACCTATATTGACTACCCCAGATTGGAGTAAGCCATTCCATGTACATGTGGATGCATCCAATTACGCCATAGGATGTGTGTTAGCACAACCCACGAATGAAGGTAACATAGATCTCCCCATAGCTTACGCTAGCAGACAATTGAACGCAGCAGAAAGAAATTACACCACGACGGAACGAGAAGGATTAGGGATGATCTACGCAGTAAAGAAGTTTAGGCATTACTTGTTGGCCAACAAATTCAAGTTCTTTACAGATCATCAAGCCCTATTATATTTAGTCAACAAACCATGTAACACAGGACGATTAATACGTTGGTTTCTATTACTCATGGAGTATGATTTTGAAGTGGTAGTCAGGAAAGGAAAGACACATCTTAGAGCTGACCACCTCTCAAGATTAACCTCAGGAGAAGCCCCTCAAGGAGTAGCGGATGAATTACCAGATGCATACCTGTTTAACCTTGAGATAGCACCAGAATGGGCTAAGACTATAGTCCCCATTCTCACCTACGGACCCAAGAATCCTAAGTTAAAGATCAAAGAAGGAGAGATTACCAAGTCTCAGAGATACCAAATAATGGCAGGAAGCATATATAAACAGGATAATCAAAAGATTCTTGCTTGTTGTGTAGATGAATCAGAGCATGCGAATTGGTTGCAATTAGCACACATAGGTGCACTAAAGCAACATCATTCAAAACATCGAACACTACAGACTCTGCATAGATTAGGAGTATATTGGCCTACGATGGAAGCAGATGTCTACAAGTTGTGTAAAGAATGTCAGGTGTGTTGTGAAAGACCACCAATAGAACATGCTACATTGTATCACGTGTCTCTCACACCAGACTGGAGTGAACCATTAGTGACATACTTGAGGACGAACACATTCCCTCAAGGCATGACCTTAGTGCGACAACGCAGTCTAGAGCAGGAAGCTCAAGACTATTCACTTATTGGCGATAATTTATACAAAAGAGGACGAGATGGATATCTAAGACAATGTGTTCATGAGAGCGATTATCTTAGCATACTAGAGACTGCACACCAAGGTGTTGCAGGAGGTCATTTTGGACCACATAGGATAATCAAAGCCATCCTCTTTGCAGGATTATGGTGGCCCACTCTTCACATGGATGCTCATACCTATGTCAAGAGATGTGATGTGTGCCAAAGAACTCAGTTCCCTACTCGCAGAGACGAAATGCCATTGAAACCCATGATGGGCGGACGTGCATTTTCTAAGTGGGGTATAGACTTTGTAGGACCCATCAACCCCCCTGCAAAAGGTACACATGCGGAATACATGATTGTTGCCACAGATTATCTGACGAAATGGGTAGAGGCAAAACCCACAAAAAAGAATGATGCACACACGACTGCAAAATTCTTATTTGAAAATGTCTTTACAAGATATGGATTGCCTATAGAGTTAGTGAGCGATCGAGGCACTCACTTTCTAAACCAAGTCATTGAATATTTGTTACAGGATTTTATGGTGATTCACAAGAAATCTGCACCATATCATCCTCAGGCCAATGGTCAGGCTGAAAGCACTAACAAGATACTTTGTACCGTACTGACGAAACTCGTGAACAATAAACGTTCAGATTGGGACAAACAGTTACACCACGCTGTTTGGGCATATCGAGTGGCCTACAAGACCGTACTCAATGCAACTCCCTTTCAGATGGTTTTTGGTCAGAACGCTGTGCTTCCTTTGGATTTCTTGATACCGACCCTTAAGGTTGCACAAGAACATCAGTGGACCGGCCATGAATTATCAGCGAGAATAATGGACTTGGAACGATTAGGAGAAACCAGGCTAAAGGCAGCAGCAGGAATATGCGCAGCGAAGAAGCGACAGAAAGCATATTTTGATGCACATGTGAAAGATAAAGGCCTAAAAGAAGGAGATTTAGTTCTAGTATATACTCTGAAACAGCACGCACGGAAGTTAGAAAAGTGAGGTTATGGACCTATGATCATTAACAGACTCTCGACGAGCGGAGCAGTACAGTTAGCCACCTTAGAAGGAGATATAATGCCTAATTACATTAGTGGCTGTAGAGTCGAGCTATATCAAGAACCGCTTACTGAGGATATGCTTAGACGACTCACGTTGGCAAAGAAGCGTAAGGAGGAAGAAAATAGAATACGAGCGGAAGCTCAGGCAGAAGCCATAGAACGCATTAAGCGCATGAAGCTAAGAAGACAAGGACTAGGGAGAGAACATTATAACCATCTGGAAACATCACCCAGATATCCCATGGCCATGTGTCAAGTAAAGTCAACCACTCATCCTAGCATAGTGGACAGGAGACCATTCATTACAGTAAGGCTAGCGCACGGTAACCATAGCCAAGAACTCAGGGCTTTGATTGACTCAGGTGCTGCGACTAGTGCGATTAGATGGTCCCACTATCAGGCTTCAGGAATAGAAATGCGGCCAATAGAGGCATACCTCATAGGCCTAGGAGGCATGGAAACCCCTTGCATGGGCGAGGTGGACCTTCCTATCCTCATTAAGGATATGACCATGACAGCGAAGCTATTAGTGTGCCATGATGACGACCTGATAGAACCCCTAATCCTTGGCCAAGATTGGCTATACGATCACTCAGTGGACCTAAATCTTAGACAAGGCTCCTTACAGATTGGAACCTTAGAGCAGAAGCGAGTGATACCGCTTGACTTCCCTAACGGCATTCCGCTTGACGGTTGTGACCCTAGACCCTATGAAATACATGCGACAGAAGACCGGAAGATCTTTCCTCCGACCAGTCACGTTACGTCTACACCAACCCACTCGGGCTTGGCTATAGACAGTTGTCAATCAGAAGGACGACAGGAGATCTTCCCTGGGACTTCCTGCAAACTAGAAGAGGCAGTTACCCAACTGCAAGGGCAGATGGGCTCAATCAGCGGGCAGATGGGCACAATCAGCGGTCAGGTGGGTTGCATCAGCGGCCAAATGAGCACGACACCCTACGGTGCTCATCCTTCCAAACTTGTTGCGGACTGGCCTAGATTAAAGTTAAATAAGGCATCACTTCCTAATGGGCAGGTCACGCAAGTGTTGGATCTCCCTTCTCTTCCAAAGCAGAGTGTCCATCCGACCTCTCAACCCCAGCAACAACAGAGTCAACCACGACAAAGGAACCCAGACCGACGACAGTATCAGAGGAAACAACAAGGAAAGCAGTTTAGGCCACCCAAAAGAAGCGGCACCAGACAAATATGGGTGCCGAAGGGACAAAAAGCACCGAAGGACTCCGACCAAGCAGAGATCAACAAGCAAAAGGCCGAACAGAAACAGAATCGGTATCCACCATCCCCTCGACCTTCTTCTACAGGTCCGAGCATCCGACAAATGTGGATCGCCAAGAAGTACCTTACCCATAGACCCACGCCCACGCAGATTTGGGTACCCAAACCATGTATCATAGCTCAACCCATAAGACATGTAATATATAACCCCCATAACTCATCTCATCCCTCGATACCACCAAACCCGACACCACCTTTTACCCCTCAGCAGAAACCCACCACCCACTCCAAGATCTTTAGGAAATGGATACCGAAATGTGTCCAACCGTCTTCCCCTATCCCATTGTCTAACTACCCCCCGACTAACATACAACCTTGTACTAAATCACTAACCTTTAAACCTTGTATAAATTCACACACCATCATCACACACCACTCGTAATCTCATCTCATCAAGAAATGTATGCATGATCTGAAACGTATAGGTGTCTAGAGACCTGCACTAGTGCTGCAAGAAAAATTGCATCCATCACATCACAGCACTTGGCTACACGGGTTACGCATCAGTTATGGAAAGGGATTGCGGTCTCACTTTAATGGGATCATGATTAATTTCCATGCTAATGTGTTAATCTTTTGTAGCAGATCTTTCTCACTAGCGCATCAGCCACCATGCAAACCGACGAAGGAACATCAGGAGCAGGCCCCAGTGTAGCAGCTGTGCCCCTCAACGTGCTACGAGCAGAATCACACCCGACTGCTCCACCGCCGGAATTTCAGGGATTTCCAGGGCCCATGCCTATCGATAACCCCCCTATGGGCTACACCGAAAAGATACACAGGAACTCTCATTGGTTTCAGGGCCTTGCAGGACCCCTTGCGGACGCGGACTTTATATTTGAATCCTCTCTGACTTTTGATGACCGCACGTGGGGAAAGTACCAGTTTTTCTCCAGAGAGTTCGAAGCCCTACAAAGCACCCAGGATTTAACTCATGTTTGGGCCAGAGCCGGCTTCACAGAGTATTTCAGTGATCCTCTACCCAAACCGGATTTTTATAGGTGCTATTATTTAATCACTACATTGCTGGCATCAGAGAATAAGGACATCCCAGGAACCTTCATATTGCCTACTCTAGTGGATGATCCACCTTACAAGAGATTTTATCTCTCTAAGGACTTAATCAGAGCAGCCATCAAGATTCATGGAACCCACACACCCACAGATCGAGAGAGATTAATTCCAGAACCGATGAAACGTGGGGATGTCACGAAGTGGGAGGAGATTTCGGCCATTACACCTGAGCTGTCAAAGCCACTAAGGATATGCATGCAACATTTCGCATTTCCAGCTCAGGACAGATTTACCATGCCCCATAAACGAATCTGGTTCGGATTATATTTGGCATGCACAGGACCTCAAACTGTTGATCTGGCAAGCTGGATCATAGATCAAATGTACCTGGCACAGCACAGATGGGAGCGTAAAAAAGTGCTTAACGGATGTTGTGCACTCACAAGAATTGTGTATATGTGTTTGGCTTATGACTTGCCCATCGAGCGTGCATTAACAGGAGAGGAATTGAAGGCATTCAAGGGCACAACGAAGAAAGCCAAGAAGCCCAGTAGGACACGGGCAGATAAGCGCATGCGAGGCACCATCCCTTGCCTCCAAGTGCCAGAGTCGCCATCACCACAACCCTCTCCAGAGCGACCACAGACAGAAGCTGCTCCCACTGTACAACCTATTCGCATACGGCTGTCCAGACCAGTGGCTACAGAGGCCACCACTAGTACCGCTGCACCTCAGGCAGCCGCCACCTCAGAACCCACCACCACAACAGTAGAAGCTCCCACCACTATTGGTGCGGAAGCGTTTTCTTTCCCGATACCACATATGGAGGCCGAGCCCATAAACACGACATTTGATTTTGAGATGCCTGATGCATTCTCAAACGAATTCCAGTATTCAGAAGCACAACTGTTCTCCCAAGAATATGAACATCCCAGCTACCCTACTACGCCGCGAGATTTGCCACAGGGACAAGTTGTGTCGGGCTCTGAAGAAGAAAGAACCGAAACAGACGACGATCAAGGCGACGATGAAGCCAGCCAGGGCTCACACGACGAACAGACGGAGGGCCAAGGCCAACAAACCGACACACACGGCGACACCAGCACATATGAAGATGAGACATTCGAAGCCGCAGCGTACACACTGGCTATAAAGAAATTATATCGTACCATGGAGAAAGTCTGGGCACGAAAGAAGTTAACTGAAGAGGAGAGCCAGGCATTAATTGAACAGGAACTCATCTCCGGAGGATTCGAAGACGCATATATCAGAGGATTCAGAGAGTTAGTCAAATCAGTAGGCTCCCATGAAGCACTCAGGTTTTTACAAAGAAAGCAACTACCACAGTTTGATCCCCGCCGAGTGCGACTACTCTCAAAACCTGGGGAGTATATTCGTGTACCAACAGGAGCCCAATCTTCAGCACAAGCCAGGGAGGCACGCCTCGCCCCCGAACGTTCATTAACCGCAGAAACCATCCTTGTAGATTCGCCACCCCGTTTCACCATTGGACATACCACTACTATCCTCGAAATAACATCCACCCCTTCGACTCCTCTCTCACCTCATCTTTCACCAACCCATCCCGTATCACCCGCACACCCACCGGCTTTCCCCACATCCACACCTGTACAAAGCAACATAGCCACAACCTCTTCCTTTCCCATTCATACCACCATGCCCACACCCAACCCTCCGCATCCATATGTTAACCCCTTCACCCCTTCATCCTTCCCAACGTTTCCCCCACCTCTAAGACCCCCATTCCCCTTCCTAACCCCACTAACCTTCTCACCAGTCTCACCTCCCCAACCTACCATAACCCCTATTTCCCCGTTTCACCAAGCTGCTCCAACCATCCCCCCTGTAAACTACTCTACGTTTGTAAATCCCGTATTCACACCTACACAACCACCCACAATCACACCACTTTTCACAGTCACAACACTAAACACGTCCAATGGCATGGACATATCACCATCCACCTCACCACCACCCACTCCACTCACAGCACCCTCATATTTAGGCACTT
Source organism: Ceratopteris richardii (assembly GCA_020310875.1). NCBI lineage: Eukaryota > Viridiplantae > Streptophyta > Polypodiopsida > Polypodiales > Pteridaceae > Ceratopteris > Ceratopteris richardii. The sequence goes on from CM035438.1 coordinate 52,993,263, forward strand.
CACAATTTTCCACAATCACCACTGCATCCACTGTCCCAACCCCACTTCCCATTCCCACTGCATCTACTCCCACTACATCCTCATTTAGCACTTCACTACTACTATCGCCCACCATAGACACCGCATTTCAACACATGTTCGCATGCATGACGCAAGTCCGCGATGAGTTTGCATCACTCGGCACCAACTATCAACAGCTGCAGAAAACGACGAACGAATTACAAACGCAGCTTAATTCGTTATCAATTGAGAACGCCTCACTGAACAGCCGATACCAAGATTTACGAGAGGCCTATCACAAGTTAGAACTAGAAAGTGAGGAGAAAACCAAAGAGGCCACCGCGGATTTGGATAACCTACTTAGAGCCCAGACTGTCCGCAATGCAACGCTTACTAGAAATATGGGCTTACTAAGAAGACACTTAGCCGCAGCAAAAGAGGAGAACCAGAGACTCCAAGAGCAGAATAGAGAGAACTTGGAAGCGGCTTTAGATCATCCAGAACAGCCACTAAGTCCGAGCAGATTCAAGGCAATCCCATCCGAGTCGATGCGGATGCTGCTAGACGACCATGTTAGATTGCTCAAGGACTATGATCGTATGAACGAAGAACATCAAAAGTTAAAGGAAGATCACAAACTGCTACAACTCAGAGAACCAGCAACACAACAAGTACAAGTAGCAGCGGAATTACCAGCACCTGTGGACCCTGCCCCTGAAGTTTTAGAGGAACTCAACGCACTCCGGGCCCAGGTAACAAATCTTGAATCGAGAATTGCAGTCTATGAAGCACCACCAAGGCCAGACTCCCCACCTGAGCTACCAGCTGAGGAAGAAACCGTCACTATCCCGGTGGAGGAGACATTCGAAGAGGCATATGAACCGATACCCATCCCAGGCGGACGTGTCACGGCCGAAGGCCAGATGACCTACGAATTACCTACCCCCGCGTGGATGAAGACAGTTGAAGAACTCGGAACGACACACTCGGCCAGAGTAGAGGCACAGCTACATGCCATGGCCATAATTGAAGAGAAAATCTTACAGTCACCATTCTTTGCTCAATTGGCCCCGCGACGATACATATCTGGGCATGAGCTCCAATATAAACCGTACTTCATGTTAATGGCCGAATACCAGTTAACCATAGAGAAAGAAACAGGTATGAAACCAACGCATGCCACTCAATTCGAGCCAGAGGACTTGCCACCAAGGGCGCAGAGAGGTGAAATCCTTCAACCAGACTGGCGCAAAGATTTATTGCAAAATTATCCAGAGATGATGAGCACGTGGGTAAAGGCGCCGCTTCACTTAAAATTTAATCCGTGCTGGGGACCAGTACCACGACGCCGCTCTTGGACTGCCTTCGCTATAAAGCTACAGAACAATAAGCAGTGCCAAGACTGGTTGAACTATCCCTACTTCAAGCCACCAGTCGCGTTACCCACAGTAGGCTACATGATGGCGACGATCCGCCACTGGCTCCCTCGATTAAAGCACATGGATGATATTGCCGCGCACATGACTGTCAAAATCTTTGACATGATGCAGATGGTCTTTAAAGTCTTCCGACGCATCAAGGCTCCCCATGTTAACACCCCGGGCTTCGAGCATGGCAACTTTGATTTAGTCTATGATATGAGCACAACGCCATCGCTACGGGTGTGTTACGCCTGGCACTGCAGGATCAAATATCTACCGGCATGTTACAAGCAGACATTCGAAGAAATGTTCACCACCGGTTTTTAGGAGTACCATTCAGAAGTATTTATAAGCAGGCCCACACACTTATTGCAATTATTCGCCTGTGAACGAATGGTGTACTCCACACATTATCAGCTCCCACCACCAGACGAGCCACAACCTATCGATTGGGAGAAACTCGAGGCTGATCTAGCCCGAGGTATTCGTGTATCAGAGCACACCCTCGCTCAAGACCTCCTACAGAATTACATCCGGCAGACCTCACAACAAGGTTCTGTCAGGGACGACAGAAGCGAGAGGGAGGGGGGTGTTGGAAGCAGTCAGAGGCACAGACGCCACGGAAGCATGTGAAGACGAAGCAGGGAGCCAGGCGGATCAATTTTTTAAACAAATATATTTCTTATTAATTCTCCAAACATTCAACAGTGATTGTTATCACTAATTGTAACATATGTATCATAAGAAAACCCCATTTTGTAATCCATAGCTCCATTTTGTGCAAGTCGAGGAGTCCTCGAGCTTGAGGAGCTTAGGTAGAATACTCGTACCAAATTTCGTTATTTTTAGACATCGTTTACCCTTCCAAATAGCCTCTAGGACCTAATTTTTAACTAGGCCGGTCACTAGATGTGAAACCGGTCAAAACTAGTCTAGAAACTATAAAAAGAGCTAGAGAGCTCATTTTTGGGGTTGGTTCATTTTGGTTAGTGTGAGCATAGAGCTAGTTTGAGCTTGTAAGAGTATTCTTGAGTAATAGAGCTAATTTCCCACCTTCCATTGTGTCTTGCTTGTCTCTTCATTGTGTATGTGTATGTGTGTGTGCATCTTGGTGCTTCTCACCTTCACTCTCACATCATCTCACGTTCACGATCTTCATATCACTCCTACCTCTCCCTCGGATTGACATTAAGGAGGTGAAGCTTCTTAACGTGGTTCTCACCATTGTGCTAGAGCAACACCATTTTACATGCTGACATATTTTTAGCCAAAACCAAAAACTGTTTCAAGCACATGAACACTTCGGACTTTGTCTTCAATGGATATACCCATGCATGTCTGGAAAAATCATCGGTGAAAGTCACGAAGTAAAGCTAATTCCCAAAAGAAGGTGTCTGCATAGGACCACAGACATCACTATGTACAAGCTGTAATTTTTTAGTAGCCTGAACTGAACCATCTTTTGGAAAGGACGAACGCTGCATTTTGCCCAAAATATAGCCTTCACAAACATGTTTTCCAGGTGCCTCAAGTTTGGACAAAGGGGCGAGGGATGTAATCCTTGATTTTTTTTTCTTCATCAAAGAGAACATGCTCTTATTAGGTCTATCCATCTTCCCAACCCAAAAATCTCTTAAACAAGCAAGAGCCTGACTAGCTTCAAGATAATGTACTTCAAATTCAATATATGGTGGAGGCCAATATACTCTTGTGAGTTGGTTTTTTCTTTACGTCTATCTAGCTCAAGGATGATCTTATTTTTTCTCTTAGTTCTAATCTCTTTGGGAGGTTTTTTATTGTTAATGAAGATATCAAGGATGTTTTTTACCACTTTCTCCCAAGTTCTTGTAGGGGACGACCCTAAGTTGAACTAGTAGGTAACAACTTCTTTTCTTTTATTAATAATACAATGGTACCTAAGGACAGTGGCATCAAGTTGGGACCACCCAACCTTGTAAGAGGGGAAAACTCTTCTAAACACAAGAGTCAAAAGTTTATGGTCAAAGATCAATAGGGAATTATCAAGCTCACACTTAGAATCCCAACAATCTTGAATGTAAGAGATGTTAGCATAACACCTATCCATTCTAGCAATAACAAAGGAATCTCCACTTTGTCTATTATTCCAAGAGAAACCAGTGCTTATGGACATATCAACAAGGTCATGACTAGTAGAACAATATGGCCAAGGCATCCTTTTCATAACCATAAATGATATTTCCTTTATACTCATGTCTGTGTCTCAGGTTGGTAAATATGTTGAAATACCCTATTAGAAGGGTAAGGCCATTAGTCTTAGAGACATCTTCCCAAAACTCCCTTCTTAGATACGAAAATTGGTAGCATAAACACTGACAATAGTAAATATTTAAGGGCTCCTCAACTTTTGAAGCAATCCATTGGTGAATGCTATTGTATAGAAAACTTTTAATGAGATGCATAATAGAAGACAAAATACGAACAACAAGACCACCTTTACCAATAGAATGGTAAGAGATGTACCAATTATAATAAGTGAAATAACATTGAGATTAAATTGAAGGTCAGAGCCATCAAATTTAACTTCCTACAGACAACGAAACAAGAAAAATGGACAAAGTTTTGAGTCAGGTGCCAATCAATGTGGCTCTGGTGCAATCTATAATCCCCTTCACATTAAGAGAAATAATGTTAATGTTGCTCATCATAAAAGAAACAAAGAGATCTCGCTTTCTACTTGTTGTTGGGGGCTTAATCACAACTGAAGTCCTAACCACCTCATTTCTTTTGGGCTTATTAGAAGGTGGATGGAAGGATTACAATCCTCATATTGGGTCATAGGGACATCTTCGTGTTCCACCTCTTCATTGAACATAACATCCATTTTATGCTTATCCAAGGAATTAAGCTAGTGAGAGAGCAATATATGAGTAGTAGTCAACACTCTATTAGGATCGTAATCATAATTTGGAGTACTTAGAGATTATTTATTCCTTTTACCTACTACATTCCAAACATCTTTCTTATCCAAATTGTGGTTTGGGTTGGGATAGCTTTTACCTGCTTGGTTATCATTATGGAGATGGTTAGGGTGGTTTTTTTCTTTATAATGATCCATTTGGTCATTTCCTTCAGAGCACTTACCTTGTCAAAGGGATTGAAGACTTCTTCTAGAAGGACATCAAAAGGGTTATACACTTTAGCATTTTTCTTCTTACCATTTTTGGGGTTAGTTTTCCCATTGCCATTAATTGTCTGATTCCCCACATTTTATGGAGACGTAGGAGCATCCCCCATATTACCTTCTTGACTATGTGAAGCATTTTTTGTGGCCTTTAGAAGAGGACAATCCTTTATAAGATGGCCTTGCTTGTAGCTATTGAAACACACACTAGGAAGGTTCCTATACAAAACTTTCTATTCATGGAGAAATTTACCATCAGAGTCTTTGACGACAATGGAAGACTTTATACCTTTGGAAATATCCACTTCAATCATAATTTTGGGATCCCACTAGGGATTAAGTCCATTGCCTTTAGATTCTTGACCTAGCAACCCTATCAATCATACTGCCCAAGCTTTCAACCCAAGGGTAATCCTCTACTGGAAGATCTGAGAATTTTGCCCATATGAGCACCTTTGTAGGCTTAGGCCCTCTAGGGTTAAGGTTTATTCCATTCAAAAAATGTAACTAGAATGCTCTTAATGAGCCATTTCCTTTCTGAAAGAACATGAAAAGCACTATTGGCAGCTTCAAAAAAAGAAAAGAAAATAACTATTTGGTAGATACTCAATGTGCTTAACATAGATCCCTCTACTCTCCCAGTTCATTCTTATCTAATGCTTCATAGCTTCCTATGCAAGCCTGGGGCCATGGCACAAAGCTATGAAAACTTTTTCATACAATTGAGATCACCAATTATCTAGCAAAACTTTGTCAATAATTAGGGCATCATCATCTTTGCTGTTCACCACAAAGTCAAGAAGAATTTTGTGTGGGTTCTCATCTAGTTTTTGTTTCCCCTTAGCATCAAAAGGATTCTACGATGTAACAAGGTTACTTGGAACTTGCTGAGCATCAAGCATCGATTTGTACCCACCACCATGAAGACGAACATAGTTAGCATAGGATTTAGGGGGTCTAGATGCTTCCTTAATACTGGAAAATTAACTATGTTATCCTCCCACAAATAAATCCGAGATTTTTTTTTGGTTCTAGGGACATGAGACTATTTCTTAATGTGTCTTGAAGAGCCATGGCCCCCCTATCAGGGAGGCAAAGCACAACTGTGAGAGACCAATGACAATAAAGGACACAGCCACACATGGGGGGGGATGGGAGAATGCAACCTGAGCATAGGCGACCTACTGCATGAAGCTCATGCAAGTTCTGAGAATTCTAACGTGACTCCTTAGACTTCTGAGCTCTGTTTGAATGTGTGTCTTTCCAATTTCTTGTCACTTGGTTCATGATGTATTGTTAAGACCTTGAGCCTCAAGATTGCATGTCCAAGATTTAAATCCTACGGATGAGTTCCAACTTCCAAGTGAACCCTTGAATGTGGGGATAAAAAGAGTTCCCAAAGTGAGTGCATTGTTGTTTCAATTTTCAAGCTTATAGGAAGAGTAGGTAGACCATAGAAGAATGAACTCCCAAAAGAAAATCCTCGATATCTTTGGAATAAAACACTATAAAAGAAACCCCCAAGAAGATTCTACACGCTTTGTAAAATGGATTATGGATGTCATGAAGATATAAGATGTCTTGGTCAAGTTTTGTAGTCCTTTTCTAGCACAAATCATGATGAAATAAGCTGTCTTGGTCAAGCTTTGTAGTCCTTTTCTAGCACAAATCATGATGAGATGTTGTTTTCAAGCTGTGCTGAAAAAAACGTTTTTCTACCACGAATCGTTTTGTGTTTAGTGAAAACAAATACGATACTGAAACCATTTATGGATCATAAGAGTATCTGTTGCATAAGATTCCATCGATCTCATCAGGGTCGACTTGTAAAGTCAAATAGGGTCTACATGCTCTCGAGATTTGTCTGTTCACTGCATTCCATGAAAAAAGCTTGTGTGGAAGACGTCTTGAACAATGCACCACGACTTATCAATCACCACTCGTGGCATGTGCAATGTGAATATGGTGGAGTGGGATTCGGAAAACAGTATTGTAAGTTGAGAAACCGAGAACACACAGCACTTGGCTATGGAATTGGGTCTTGACTGCTATTGAACTCTACCACAGAAGAGAGGCAGGTCACCGGACGGAGTTGTTATGTTCATCGTGCTCTCTCTCGAGGCGCTCCACAGCGGCACGTATATGCAGTTGCATGTGTGAGAATTGATCAATGTCTTCCCAGTTCCCGCCTTATTCTGGTTTGAATTTCCTTTTTTTGGCATCATGATTTTACGAATTCTAATTTTATAGAGCAGAAGACCTCGTTGTCCGGCTTGGCGCTTGCGTACAGCTTCTGGGTTGGGAAGCTTCAGAAGAATTGCAGAAGCTTACCCAAGTACGTTGAGAAGGACAAAGAGGAGGGGGAAAGATTAGTAGGACACGGCTCAGGCCTGCACCAGAAACAGAAAGGTACTGCTTGGCCGTTCTCCTCATCAATTCGCTTTCACTCTCTCTTTCTAGATTCTCTCTCAAAACACCGATAATCTCTCTCTCTCTCTCTCTCATGTACATTTAAAAACAGATGCTTTTCTGCCGAACGCTCTCACTGCAGAAATTCGCGCGCAGAAGAACACACATATGCATTTCGTTTCCTTTGTTTTCATGCGATCTCACCGTTGTTAGAGGATCTAATCGTTGCTGATCCTCCAAGCAAACTCAGATTCGGCAATTCATGACACCAACATCGTTTCCTTTATCAAGTGCATCTGTCTGTTTCTGCGATTATTTGCTCTTACATTTGACGGTTCTTCCCCCTTGTTCCATCATTCGGTATTCTGACAGTTATGTAGGTGTAAAGCAGAGCTGTCATTCAACTCTTCGGTACATCGATGAACATGATGTACGATAGAGACGCCCGTTCCCGAATTTTCTCAAATGGAGATTTTCATGACGGATGTCAACACAATCGTGTCGAATTCGAAGCAAAGAAGCATAAGGTCCCGTCTGTGGAGAAAATTGTTCGGAGTTTGAGTGATCGCTATGTAGCTGCCGTTTCACCTTTCACATGCAAGAAAAAAACGATGAGCACGACAACAGTCACAAGCTTGCTTTCGTTGGAGCCAGTTCGTCATGCCCCTTGTAAGGCAATGGTACAGTCAACAGGGAAGAAAGGTACCAATCCAGACGGTACAACCGCAACTAACTTGCAAGTTACAGCTGCGGAGACCTTGTCAAAGAGGGTTACGGACAAGGAGATCTTCCCCTGCGTGCAGGACTCCTGCCCTTCGCAATCAGATAGTGCGATTAGATCCCAGTCAGAAGAAGTTGAATCAAAGCGGACGCCATTAAGAGATATTAATTTATTCACTTCTCTGCATTTGCAAAACATCTCTGGTGTTAGTGGATTACTCGCATCTTCAGAAGATCAGAATAATGGCGTGGATTCGCCCAAGACATTGCTCTTGGAAAGCAAAATGCCACGATGCAGACACACTTGCCATTCCTTGGAAGTTCTCCCGAGCGACTGCAAGGCTAATCCGATCAAGAAGCGAGAGCGACTTGGGACGCTTCTCAAGCACAAAGACGATGAGGTATAAGATAATCTTATGCCTGCACTGACATATTTTAAGCACGTTAGTTTTCTTTTGAGTCTTGTCGAACATTGCATCTAGGTCCTCACTTCACTGAACTTATCAAGTTCTACAGCTATACGTGGTTGTCAAATCTCAATCATCTCCCTCGATCTCATCTCACCTGCACCATTGAGGAAACCCGATCTCAGGATGCTTGTTAGGACGGTGAACATGATGCATTTACCAAAGCTTATGGTGTCGTTCTGTAAATAGATGTACAAGTCAAACCTGGAGCCTCCGCACCTCATTTCGGGAATTCACGCTGTATTAACTGTAAATCCTTAATCCGGATTGAATTGAATGTGCATGAACACTTTCTGCTCATGACCTGATATCTGGGTCCAAGCTTCAACGCCATGGTTCAAAGGACCGCTGTTGATGAGTTCAACGTTAATGCTTGAATGTTGGGGATGAAGAGGTCATTTGGGTCCGTGAGTCTCTTTCAATTTTTCAGCTTGAAGGAGATAACATTTTAAGATAGAATTCCTAGCAGAAACCATAGTCTGCTCATCACAGTACAGGGTCTCTTGGTTGTCATAAATTACATTCTTAATAAGATGATTAAAAATTTGTCTGCAGAGAAGCATTTGCACTGCCATATTCCTTCACGTAGGGTTGAACATGCAATGCTTTGTATCTTGTCCCTCTACCAAATATGCACATCTTGCACGATTTCTTTATTCCTATGAAGCTCTTGACCCCCGTTTGCGAATTAGTCACTAAGCAGACTACACTATGCAATGCTTCAGTTAAAGCTCCAAAGACTCTGTTCGGGCTTTCTCTTCTTGATATGGAATGAAGGATAGATCTGAGGTCATGGATGTTTGAAATGATCTCTCTGTAAGCTACGTTTTCTTATCAATCTCATGACATCGCACATTCTTCACTTTTCGTCTCTGTTACTTATTTCTATCACCATCTGGCTGTTTCTTTTACTTTTCAACGTGCAAAAACATCAGCTAGATGGCATACAGACGGCAGGATTCATGCTGAGGGAGCTTTGCATGAAACAAGAATACGAGATCAAGAAGCTTAAGGAGCTGATTCCTGTTACTTTAAAAGAGGTGCGCGAATTGTCGGCAATCTGCCAAAAGCAAGAGAAGGAACTCGCACAATCCCGTTCGGCGATTCCAGTGCTGCAAGCGCGGGTTGATGCTCTTACTGAGCAGCTGAGCTGTTTGGAGGAAGAACTTCGACAGGTGAAACATTGAGAAAACTGTGCATGTCCACTATATAACATACATATATCCATCGAATCGTTAACAATGGCACACTTTGTCGCAGATGAGAGCTGTTAAGGAAATACCGCAAGGAGAGGTGTCCTCCCACGTAATTCTCTTTTACCTTCGTCATGCATGTTTCTATTTGTTTTCAGGCAGAAAAAATTGATGATTTGACATATGTATGTGCCGTTGGTGGACTTAAGCAGTGCCATGAAAGGGAAGCTTCGAATTGCAGTAGCAGTTGCTTAACAATAGAAACTTCTCCTCTCAGTGGTGGATTCTTGGAACGATCGTTGCGAAGCAAAGCAGGAAAAGGCACTCCAGCGCCTCACGAAACCAGACCTAGCCCAGTAATTACGTGTCCTTTATTAGTTTTCTAAGAGAGGGACTGTATACCATTGAAGGATACCCTGATATGTTTAAACGTCCTACAGGTTTCGGCCTGTGAGTCTGGAGACGACCGGTGCTCGCGTGATTTGAGTGTCGAGCGGCATTCTGGACCAATCACGATTGCTGAGCACAAGAAGATATTCAATGCAGTGCCTTCTGCAGACCAGATCCTTAAAGGGGTACGGTGCTAGCTAGGTCTTGTGATCCGTTCTCTCCATATAAAATCAAGCTGAGCTCTTCTTTTCACGTTGAAATCAAGGTTTTTTCTATCTGAGAAACTAGTAAACCTGTTTTCTCACGCATTGAAGCCAAGTACGGATTTCTGCATGCCTTGGCAAATCTAATACTACATGTTCTTAATAGTTCCATTCACATATGGATCTTGTTACTAGTTAGTAGTGAGCACCAACTTTCGGGCCTGATTTTTAGCTGCCTGATGCGGATTTCCAATGTGCCTGCATAGATTGGGAGGAAGTCAAGTATACGGGCTTACGCAGACAAGGACATTGCCAATCGACTGCAAGAGCTGGACAATGCGGCGGAGAGGGAGCGTTCCTTACTTCAAGAAAAACATGGTAGTGCCGCGAAAGAATCGAGGTCTTCCTCCTTTAGACTGTCGAACATAGAGCCAATCAAATCAATACTGACGTGTGGAAGTCCGCAACCACTTGAAGAATATAAGTTAAACAAGGTAATTACACTGAAAGCAACCTTCTGGAAAAATAGTTCTCCTTACGCATGCCGCTCAAAGCTTGAAAAGACATCGCTCATCGTCATACAGCACAGATAACAGATACCATATGATTCATGAAGGCCGTAGTTCCTGTAGGACCTTAGCTTATCTAATCGAGAGCCTCAATGATGAAATCATAAGCGGAACGCTTACTCAGACCTTGCTTTTCCGTTGCTCGCCGTGTTTTGAACAAGGTGTAACGTTTTGCTGTGTGATCCTCAGAGACAGGTGGATCGGCATCCGACTGCGAATACGTGGAGCTTGGAACCGACGTGACACCAGCATCAAGCTTCTTCTTCGGAACGAAAGATAAGCTGAAATATGACGTGAAGTAAATTGCAGCCTTTGTATCTTTTTGCTCGAGCTGTGACTGACATTCTGTTAGGCAAAGTAAACGATGGTCTCCATCTTTACTCGAGCCATGGCTGGCATTCCATCGAGCTTGAAGCAGGCTGGCTTAGTATATGCTTCCTGAGAGATTCTAACACGACGAAGTTTGAACTAAGAGCAAAAAAATCTTGGCATTTTCTGTGATTCAAAGGCAGTTGACACGATGTACTCATGTTTTAATGCACCCTAATTTGCAATTTACTTAGCAGAAATCGCATCATAATTCAGATTAATGTCGAAATTTCTATATCTGGCCATTCGAGTAGCCTATACTGTTCATGCTTGTCATAAGAAAAGGGAGATATGTTTGAGCATATGTTGCTTTTTGGAATGATCACAGACAACTTTGAGCTTGTCATCTACTTCCAATTACAAGTTATTGTACCTTTAAAGTTGGCAAAGAAGTGTGGTTTAGTGGTAATGCACAAGCTAATGTGGTGTGAAGTTGAACAAGAAGTGTGATTTAGTGCCTTTGATAGGAGGTGAAGAGGAGCTCAAGTTTTGTTTATGTGCTATGTTAGAAGCTCGAAAGTGGGTGGGGGTAGATAAATGATCAAAGTGGGAATCAGAACCTGAAAAAATGAGTGTGGATATATAAGTCGTCGAAGTGCAAACTAAGAAAGCCAAAGAAATGTGGCCTAATGGTAACACACATAAATATTTGGTGGAAGCTGAGGAGCTCAAGTATTTCAATGTTGGGTAGCCTAGAAATGGGTGAAGGTATGCAAATGATCAAAGGGCAATCCGAAAGAAAAAAGAACGTTAGTTCATGAGTGTGGTACTTTTATTGTAGATAATACAATAGAGAAGCACGGTCGCCAAAGGAAACATAGGAGGCTTAGATGTCAATTTTATTCATGCCTTTTAAACTTTCAAGTTTCATAAGATTTCATAAAAAAGCATGAAGTTAAAAGAAGCTTTGCCTAGGGAAGTCTTTAGATGTTTGATGAAGCATTGGAATGTGATCTAGGGAGCATTATGAGAGATCTTGGTGCAAAGATATGTTTTGAACTTTATAGAAAGCCCATTAGGACCTTATGAGGTTCCCTCGCATTGCTTCATGTAAGAAACAAGAGTTGTAAAAGCAACCCTCTAGTGAAATACTTGTAAGCTCATGTAATAAGAAGCCTTCATTCAAGCACTTGTATACTTGTCTTATAAGATGCATCACTATGAGGTTTGAATGGTTGTACCACTTAGTAAATGGAAGTTTTAATAGCATTGAAACCTTTGTTTATTTCATTGATGTAATTTTGAAGTTTATGATAAAGAATAAACTTCAACCATGCTAGCTTTAGGGAAGCTACAACTTGAGATTATTGGTTATTACTTCTCAAACAACATCTCAATTTTTTTTTCATTTTTGTAAAGATTGATGGATGGAATTTTGGTACATGTTTGCTCTCATTTGCTTAAGGTAGATCAACTATTGACAATAACTTTTCTCGTCGGGGGCAACATTCTTGAAAAAGGATTTGATGTTGAAATGAGAAAGTATTGCACTTGGAAAACACTTGTGATCAACATATTCTCATAGAGAAGGAGACGCCAATGGATCCTATCAACAACTAAGCTATATACTCAGCCAATGAAATCAAGCTTTTCCTTTGATGGTGTCCATGAAGATGTTTTTGGAAATGCAACCTTCCACAAGAGATTTACAACTATGATCTTTAGTTTTGGTCACTTTTAGAAAACTTTGATCATGGAGATTTTTCGTGGATCAAAACCTAAACCCTAATTTTGCTTTTGATAGTTGCTTTTCATCTCGAAAAATATAGGCCACCTAGCTTGTCATGCCAAAAAGCAAAAATAAAGGGTGCAAAAACATGCGTATAGCTTTTCTATGATTTTTTGCATAATTTGCACCTTGTTTTCTTTTGGAGAAATCGTGGTTTTTTAGAGGAAGATTGTTCTAGATAACAAAGAGGTCCATAACACACAAGTCACTCAATTTTGAGAGCTACACAAGAGCTAGAATCAAGTGAACGTCTTCTTCAACCTTGTGGAGGAGCAAAGCTAGGGTTTCAACTTCAAAGGATGGGGAGCAACCAGCGTTTATGATTTTTCTTCTACAAGGAGGTCATGAACTTGGAGCTTATTCATATTTGGAGATCATCTACACTTCATGGAGATAGTGAAGTAATGAAGATATGTTATAGATTGATGCATTTATATGCAATCCTTATGTTTCTTTGTAACATTCATGTACTTCATATTTTGGAATGTATTGAATGTATGTGGATCTTTACTCCATCTCTCTATTTTTTTTTGTCTATTCTCTCTTATGTTTCTATTTCATTTTTATCTCTATATTGATTTTGGGCCTTAAAAACCAACAATTGATATGAGAGCAAGTGGAAATAGTGCACATAGAGCATGTTGAGAATAGTGCAACATATAGAAAGATAAGAGCAATATGGTAGACACAAGTCAAGCTCAATTTATTATTTAGCAGATGGAATCAATTCCATAGAGCGAGCAATTGTTAGAAGCTTGTTGGATACGTGAACAAAGGAAGTCAACTCGAGGAGGCATCATATCAATCCTATTCGATGGTGAAAGCAATCACATATTTTGCATATGTTTTTAAAAGGTAATATTCAAGTCTTGTATTAGATGTTTGAAGATTTGCAAAATTATTAGGATATATGGTTATAAGAACAAGGAGGGGAAACATATATTCACTCAAAACCTTATGGTGGACATGTCTTTACCTTCTTGTGTTTGTGTGCATATTTGTTTGATAGGTGTAGATGAGAGCATATGATTGATACTTGATAGGCCTGGCCAACCTTGAGAGTTGAGGAAATTTTTTTGAGTCTATACATTGTCCTATATATGGCATTCCATGTATTTGTCTCTATCCTTTCAAGTGATACTTGGTTGAGAAGAGTAGGGATGCATGAGTTCTCTTTGTGATGTGTGTTGGGGAGGACTCTTAATGACAAGGTCCTTGTGTATGTTGGTGGACACTTGCATGATACAATGTGGAAGTTAATTTCAAAATTATACAAGTACGTACAACATGATTTCAACCAACAAATATACCTAGCGTGACATATGCCCCCTGTGTCATGTTAGGAGGGGATTGTTGGAAATGCAACCTTCCGCAAGAGGTTTGTAGTTATAATTTTTAGTTTTGGTGAGTTATAGACAAAGTCGTCCATTGGTCAACCAAAGTTAAGAATGGGCGAAATTGGCCAAAGTTTCTATCAAATATTTTGAAAATACATCTCAAGAACTATCCAATTATATATTACATTACAAATTTGGAGATGTTTTGATGGATCAAAACCTAAACCCTAATTTTTCTTTTCATATATGCATTTGATTTTTGTTCTTGCTTTTCATAACTAGTTTTCACCTCAAAAACATGTGCCTAGATTTTCTTGGAGTTAGACGTCTGTGGAAGCATGCGAACAACACAAGGAACAAGAAGAAGCTTGGAGCACAACACACAATACTGAATGTATTACTAAAGAATGTACAAAGATAACTAGCCCATTAGGGCAATAGGCATATATACAAGCCAGGGGAAAAAAACCACCTAAAGAGTGAAAAAAGTGCCCCGGCGATCCTATAGTGTTTACACACATCATTAGCTAAATATATCAACAAATCCCCTTGGGAGTGATGTAGTGAACAAGTAGCTGGCACTCATGTATAAGGAATTGCCAAGCTATGTGGAAATCATTCCACAAAAGGAAGTAAGCCCAAAGCTTTGCGGAAAGCTTCAAACTTCTCCCTAGGCAGAGCCTTCATGAAAAGGTCTGCAATGTTCTCTTGCGTGGGCACATATGCAAAGCTGATCTCCCCTTCAGAGAACCTCTCCCTGACATAATGATAATGCACCTTGGTGTGCTTAGTGCGAGCATGGAACACAGGGTTCCTTGCAACTCCCAATGCGCTCTGACTGTCAGTGAAGATGGTGGTGGCAGAAGACTAACCAACACCAAAATCAGCCATAAGGTGTCAGCCTCACACTCAACAGTAGCTATGAAAGCTTCCCTATACTCATCCTCACAACTAGAAGTGGCCACAATTGGCTGCTTCTTACTCAACCAAGATATACATGAGCTACCAAGCATGAAGCAAAAGCCACTAGTGGACACACGAGTGTCATAGCAACCATCCCAGTTCGATTCAGAAAAAGCATGCAAATCTGGCGATAGTGATCCCCCCTTGGGATAAAACAACCCAAGTAGCGGAGTACCACTCAAGTAGCGAAAGATGCGCTTAACCGCCTGCCAATGCTTGACATCTGGGCAATGCATAAACCTGCTCATCTGTGAGACAACAAACTGAATATTTGGTCGAGTAATGCATAAGTAAATCAGGCATCCAACAACTTGCTGATAGAGGAGAACATTAAATGCATCTCCAACATCATGAAGACTCAATCATAAACTTATCTCCATAGGAGTAGCAATAGGCTTACAGTCTTCAAGGCCAAAACACTGCAATAATGTGTCAATATATTTCGTTTGACACAAAGCCATTCCACCATCAACTTGCATAAACTAAATGCCCAAATAGTGATGCAAATGGCCTGAATCAGACATCTCAAATGAGGCATGCGAATCAGCCTTAAAATTAGCAATATGCTTCTCAATAGGACTAGTGAGTAGATGTTGTCAACATAGACAACAATGATCAGAAGCACATCATTTGCACACTTAACATATAAGGTGCTTTCAGTTGGCTTGTTCTCAAAACCATCTGCAATCAGATAGGCATGTATCTTCTCATACCAAGCACGTGGTGCTTGCTTTAAACCATATAATGCCTTCTTTAACCTGCACACCTGGTTTTCATGCCCTTTCTGCATAAAGCCATGGGGCTGAAAAACATACACTTCTTCATGCAAGTCACCATTCAGAAATGGAGTTTTAATGTCCAATTGATGCACATTCCAAGCATGATGGGTTGCAAGTGCACAGATGCTACGAACAATAGTCATACGGCATGTAGGTGCAAAGATCTCATCAAAATCAATGCCTCTTTCCTGTGCATAACCCTTTGCAACAAGCCTAGCCTTATACATGTCAATTGTTCCATCATGCTTACACTTCAGCTTGTAAACCCACTTAGTGCCAATGGCCTTTTTGCCAGGAGGCAAGTCACATAAAGACCAAGTATCGTTCTTCATTATAACATCATATTCAGATTGCATAGCAGCCATCCAATTTTCTGAATTTTGTGCTTCATCAAATGAAACAGGCTCATTCTCATCATAGACACTAGATGCAACCATAGCATAGCAATCTGATGCAAAAGAGGCACTATGAGAGCCTGATTGAGTACGATACGACAGAAGTGCATCTAATTTGTTGTCACGCAAAGTTTGCACCAGCCATTTTGGCATAGTTTTTTCTTCCTAAATGTCAGCTCTCTCATCAACAAGTGCAGCATGTAAATCTGCATCATAAATGGGATGATCTGCATAATCATATGAAACTTGCAAAGGCTGAGAAGTTGCCTCATTAGGACCAACACGACTGTCCACTTGTAAAAAGAGGTAGCAAAGTATCATACATGTCTTTGGAGCTAACAAATGTCTCCTTAGTACATGAAAGCAATGGTTGAATAGCATCTTCCACAAATACAACATCATGGCTAACTAGAATGTGTTTAGTCTATGGATGATATAGATGACAGCCTTTACTTTCAGAAATGTACCCAACAAAAATACATTTTACTGCTTTATCATCCAATTTTATGTGATATTGTTCAGGCACTAATCCATATGCCAAACAACCAAAAACACGTAGATGTGCAACAAATGGCTTGCAATCATGCCAAGTCTCATATGGAGTGATAGATTGCAGCGCTTTAGTGGGATACAACCTCAAGCGAGAAACTATGTGGTAAAGCCTGAATCTTGACCATACACCTCACCATCGCCATGAGTGACCCGTTCTTTCGTTCAACAACTCCATTTTGTTGAGATGTATACGACACTGTACATTGGTGTTTTATCCCACGTTCGGCCAGAAATGCATTAAAATCAGAAGACGTATATTCCCCAC
The DNA here is from genome assembly GCA_020310875.1 of Ceratopteris richardii. Classification (NCBI taxonomy): domain Eukaryota; kingdom Viridiplantae; phylum Streptophyta; class Polypodiopsida; order Polypodiales; family Pteridaceae; genus Ceratopteris; species Ceratopteris richardii. The sequence continues at coordinate 53,010,187 of CM035438.1, forward strand.
CTCCATTAGAACGGAGGTTTCCCATTTACATGATGATAGATTTCTAGCCAAAACCAAAAAACGGTTTGAAGCACATGAACACTTCCGAATTTGCCTTCAATGGATAAACCCATGCATGCCTGGAAAAAGCATCGATGAAAGTCACAAGGTAAAGATAACTTCCAAAAGAAGGTGTCTGCATAGGACCACAAACATCACTATGTACAAGCTGCAATTTTTGAGTAGCCCGAACTGAACCATCTTTTGGAAAGGAGGAATGCTACATTTTGCCCAAAATACAGCCTTCACAAAAATGTTGTCCCGGTGCCTCAAGTTTGGGCAAAGAGGAAACCATTTCAGATTTCTGCAGGTGTAGCAAACTAGCAAAATTCAGATGACCAAAGCGTGCATGCCAAAGCTTTGCATCTGACATAGCCTGAGAATCATGTACTACACATGCCAAATCATTTACAAATCCTTCATAGTCTATGAGCTTATACAGCCCACGACATAGAATACTAGAAGCAATAATCACGTTTCAATTTGACAGATCATGAACTGTACATCTGTCATCAACAAATTTCACAACCAAGCCAATCTTGGCAATAGTCAAAATGATCTTACCAACTCCCATAATAGAATAAGAGGATTTGTTGGCACATGTAACAGTATTCCATCTAGGGGCAAGATCGAGTGAAGAGAAGAAACTACGCTGTGAGGTAATATGTTTGGTCGCCCCACTATCAAGGTACCAAACATCTGAGTCTACTCTAGGCATGCACTGCTCATGAGAAGATGGGTCAAAATTGCAAACAGTAGTAAACGCCCATTCTTCTTCTTGCATAAGATTAGCAAACTTTGTTTTTGGTGTAGAGGCTTCTACAACAACCATTCCAGCCTCTTTCTTCTTTGCCTCTTTAGCAGCTAGTTTTATGATATGATCATTCCCTTTATAGTACTTGCAAAACAATTTCTACTTTTCTGATTTTTTTTCTCATCTTTATCTTTGTTCTTTGAATGTGCAACATTTGCAGATTTCTGCTTACTAGTAGAAAAGCTCCATTTTCCTTTGCCCTTCTGACTAGCCAGGAAAGCTTGATCTGCAACATGCATAATGGACCTGTTCTGCCTGGACTGATCTTCCTGCAAAAGAACAGAGACTAACTCCTCAAATGACAAGGCATTTGGATTGCCTTTCATCATCAACCGAAGAGTAGAAGCAAAACTCTGATATGAATCAAGAGGACCATTCAGAACAGTCTGCACAAAAATCATAAGCAAAAATCAACTATTCCTTTAAGTCTTTGATCTTTGTTAGAAAACTGTCCATAGAATCACCTTCATTCATGTGCTCACTCTCCAACTGTTTTCGCAGGCAAGCAACATGAGCCTCATTCCTAGCTTGGTACAATGTGGTAAGTGTATCCAAGCATCCTTAACTGTCCTGCAAGAGCGAATGTGAGGAATAATGGCACGTTTGATAGACAAAGCTATCAATGCATGTGCCTGAGCATCTTTGCTATCCCAACGAATCTGCTCTGTAGTAGGTGCAGAAGAAACTGCAACACAAACAAGAATATGCAGAATATCATTATCTTCGACACCTTCTGCATCAGCTTCAGTACCTACAGTTGTAATAGTTTCAGGTGTGATAGGACGTTTTTCAACACCCTGCACAATGTTCCACAGTCCTTTTGCAACCAATACATGTTGCATCATATAAGCCCACAACGGGTAGTTGGTACCATCCAACTTATCCTCAATAGCCGACATATGAAATACTTCATTGCTTTTAGCCATGGTAGGTGACTAAAATACCTTGATGTAGAAAATTGATTGTATCTCAAAAAGTTGAACGGAACTGCCCAGACGAGTTCTACTAAACCTATAGCACACTTCGAGGCGCTTATACTGGCAAACCAAAACAGGTATATACCTTTGGCACAAAAAGGCAAAATAGCCTACACAAGCACTGTGATAGTGTGTTCAGAGGGCAAAACGAGCTCAGATCGTGATTTTAGAACCACAAAGCGAAGCTTTTTTTATCTTTGAGACTACAACTAGAGAGGTGTAGATGACACCCTATATGAAGCGACGAGCTGCTCTGATACCAATTGTTCGAGTTAGACATCTACGGAAGCATGCGAACAACACAAGGAAGAAGAAGAAGCTTGGAGCACAACACACAATACTGAATGTATTACTAGAGAATGTACAAAGATAAGTAGCCCATTAGGGCAATAGGGGTATATACAAGCCGGGGGAAAAAACCTCCTAAACAGTGAAAAAAGTGTTCCCTAGAGTGTTCACACACATCACTACCTAAATATATAAACACATTCTCATACCAAAAAGCAAAAATCAAGGGCATAAAAAACACACCCATAGCCTTTTTGTGATTTTTGCATAATGTGCACCTTGCTTTTTTGGAGAAATTATGGTTTTTTGGAGGCGTAGGCTATATACTATATAAGGAGGAGGTTCATAACACACAAATCACTCAATTTTGAGATATTGACATGAGCTATACTCAAGTGCAGGTCTTCTTCAACCTTGTGGAGAGTCAAGCTAGGATTTCAACTTCTTCAAAGGATGAGCAACAGTTAGGGTTTATGTTTTTTCCTTCCACAACAAGTAGGTCATGAGCTTGGAGCTCATTTATACATGAAGGAGATCATCTATACTTCATGGAGTCTGAAGTTATGAAGATATGCTATAGATTGATGCATTTATATGCAATCCTTGTGTTTCTTTGCAACATTCATGCACTGCATATTTCAAAATGTATTGAATATATGTGGAGCTTTGCTCTTTCATCTCTCTACTTTTTTTAATCTATTTTTTCTCATTTCTCTATTTTATTTTTGTCTCTATATTGATTGTGGGCCTTAAAAACCAATAGATGTGCTACTTGATCTTCAAAATTAACATATGCAACACTCACTTCATCTTGAACATCCTAAAAAAAAAAATCAAATGTTAATAAATCTTAATGTGCTTCATACACATTGAACTAAATAAATTTTCCATAAATCATGACCGACAGATCTTTAAGTGAAGAGTTAGTCACTGTGATTGCCCATATCATTATTGTTGTTGCAACATTTTTCTTAGCTTTCTGCTACAAAAAATGAATGTTTCTTTCTTTTGTCCACTCTAATCGATCACTTCAATCCCAAAGGTAAAAGCATTATTTCGTTAGGAGAAAAAAAATGAACCTTGCATGGGCCTTGTAAGGAATCCTAATTTTAAGGGGTTAATCCTATTTTTTTTCTTGTTTGAAGGCACAAAATGCATTTAATAGGCACGTTTAGTAGGACATAGTCTTTTTTAAGGTTGTAGGAAACTCTTCTTTCTCTTCTTGAAAAAAGAGATGAGAATCTACTTTCCACATCATCAAATTTGTGCCAATGTCAAGGAGCTCCACCTCGTACTTGTTAATCAAAAGAGACATGAGGAGAATATGATTACATGAGATAGTGATATCAATGAAGGTGAAGGTGAGAAGCATGCAAGATGCACACACACACACAAGGAAGAGGTAAAGAGTACAAACAATGGAATGTAGATTACTTCAATTACAAGAGCTCTCAATGATCATACAAGCAAAAATCTCCCAAAATTCTAACTAAGATCTTACCTCGAAAATGAGCTCCCTAACTATATTTATAGTTTTTGTCTAGTTTTGGCTGGTTTCAAACACAATGTTTGGCATAGTTAAAAATTATGTCTTAAAGCTTATTTGAGGGCTCAAATGAGCTCTAAAAAAAATGAATTTAGTACAGGCTTTCTATCTAAGCTCTTGAAGCTTGAGCACTCCTTGGCTTGCACAAAATGGAGCACATGTTTACAAAATTCTTTTTTTTTGTACAAAGGATTAGTGATAAAAATCATTGTTTTGTGTTGAGTTGTATGAATTACTAATCTTACTTAATATTGATCTTCAAATTTGATTTGCACGTCTTGAATTATATAGAGTTTTGCATTCTCCCTCTTGTTTGGCCTTGGCCTTGAGTGCCAACACTTCCTTTCCTCTTGCATATGTCGTCCTTGACAAACCCTTTGTGGATGGGAGTGGTAAATGCATTGCTAGAGAATGTCATTGGCGAGGAAGTGTTCAACTATGCAAATACCTTTCACAAAGTGAGCTTCAAGCTTAGGCTAGTCGATGGCACCAAGAATGTCAAGCTGTGTTGTAGGTGATAGTGTGTGGAATATTGCAAGGTCTCACAAGTAAAAAGATGAAGCAAATGAGTAGGTTTTGAAAAAAATATCTCGTAGTGGTATTTCCAATATTTGGTTGTGAACATTTGTTTGTAGTAAGCTGATAATTATTTAATTTGACAATGCCATGCATAGCATATATTCAATGAGGGGGTCATACTCATATCATAGAATGAATCCAAATTTCCATGCTTGAACCCTAGAGTTGAGACATGTGGCACTTTCACTTTTCTGAGTACTTTGAAAGTTGTTTGCATCATATCAAAGATCTTTATTTGCATGTGCTTCAACATTAGGCATTTTATGTAGTCAAAGTAATTAGTGTCATATCATGGCCATCATATATGCAAGGTCGGGGGACCCTTGTGGTGGTTCTAGGTATGGGTAATTTAACCAATCTTGGCACTTTTTTTTGTCATTCTTAACTTTGATTGTGAAAGAAGGTCATGTTGTTTATGGGAAATTGGATCGTAACACAGGTTATATAAGATGTATAGTAGAGCCTTGGAACAAGTTTGCACCAAAGGTGTGTAGTTTTCTCATGATCTACTTGATATTAGCATGGTAATCGAATATGATAATGAAAGATGGTGTATGTTGCATCTCATTAGTTGCAATGTATTTTGTGGGTGCAAGTTCTTGGAAATATGCATACTTGAAGATTGATTTCTCTTTAATGGCCATAGCTTGTAGTTATGACTTCATGCATGCTAAATGTGTCCTGCCCAAATCTTTCGCTTGCTTTGTCCAAACTGGCCCCTATAAAGTTCAAATGTGTCTTGTCCTTCTTCTGTAACCCAATCGACAATTGCAAGTTAAGGTTTGTACTCTTCAAATGATTGTTACCCGAATATTTACACGATTTCTTTCGATTCAAGGATGTTTGGTAGTGATGCAGGCTGTCTAGGGACAATCTTGATGTCAATTCATATTTCATTTCTATAACCTATCTTTAGAGATCCTCTAGTTTCTTTGGGGATGATGGATGGGGACAATGCGACAGTAATTGTATTTGGAGAGGTGCTTGCATGAGTAGCTTGTGGCACAATAAACTCCTTATTGAGTTTTTCATGTGTCTCCAAAAGATTACTATAGTCCTCTAATATTATCTTGATGCTTTTGGATGCCACTGCTTGGAAACATGAAGGACTCATAAGGGCACTAGGCATGTCTAGTGCTACTTCAAATTTTTTTGTGATTTGGACTTGCCATCATTGGTTCTCTTTTGTAGTTGCCAATTGTCTTCTTGATAAGCCCATGTTTCAAGTGAGTTTGGCATTGCGGTCCCTTTATACTCATAGTTTTTCTTCCATTTCCTCTATTGCTTGTTTATTTTGGGCTTCAAGTTGTAATTCTAACGTGTTGTGAGCTTCTTTTAAGGTAATGTACCTGGCATTTAGTGAAACATTTTCTACCATCAAATAATTAAGTTGCGATTGTAACCGATTGGATTGCTCTTGGAGATGGTTGTGTCATTGACTTAGCATGGCACATTGTTCTCAAATCTGGTTCATACAATTAAACATTTGAATCAAAGATGAGTCAATCACTAATGAGATATATTTAGGGTTTATATGTTAAAATGCAATTTGACGGAAGTTTGATGCAATGGGGAACACAGATGGGATGGGGAGAGTGGATGCAAAAAAGGTAAATACTCTCATGAGTGGAGGTGATGTTAGTGGTGGGGGGATTCGGAATGGTGGTATTGTGGGCAATGGTGATGTTGTGGTGGGAGGTGAGATGTCCATTGGTTTGGATGTGGACATTTGTGATGTGGTATTTGTGAACAATGGTATTGGTGTGTGTTCTGAAGTGTGTGCAACACTTGAAAAAATTGGAGTCTTGGCATAAAGATTTTGAGTGTCTGATGCCACAGGCTGAAAGCTAATATCAAAACGGGATGAAAAAATGTTAGCCCAAGGGTTTATGGTGGTGGTGGGTAGCTCTGATGTTATTGAAAGAATTGGGATTGGAGGGCCGATCCATGGTGGAATAGGAGCGATTATAGATAGTACGGAGGTTTGCATGGGGAATGAGTGAGTAACTGGTGCTAATCAGTGGAGGTACTTCAAAATTAAAGACAAGTTTTTGCAACATCTCACAAGTAGCTATGGGTGGTGAGTGAGGTGGGGAAGAGAGGGGTACATGAAATGGAAATGTTGATGTGGGAAATTGGTGGTGGCATGTGTCCTCATAGCATGGAACAACAAGAAAGTTTGGGGGGAACAAGAATTTGGATTGTTTGATCATGGCCAAGCTATGTTCGTACCCTTTCGGAGTCATAACAAGTTGGGGGGTGCTTCATTAGGAAATTTAGAGCCCCTACGACTTCCACTACATCTAACAACAGATGCATCATCTCTATAAAGGCTTCATCAAACCACTTTGTTCCAATTCTTTCTGAAGGATGGCATGACTTCGCTCTTTTTCTGATTGCTACCATGCTTGTAATGCTTCAGTCTATGCATGTAAGCTTTGTAATGTTGATGTGTATGCAGACTGATCTTTTTTTTCATCCTCTAGTGTCTGAAGGCACTCTTCATGTTGCTCTCGTTGTCGTTCTTCCTCTTCCTTTGTATGTAATTGTTCTTCCCCTTCTTGATGAGTCTGTGTGTGGCCTCTTCTTGATTGGTTTGAGAAACGAGGTATCTAGGTCACTTGTAATCTTGTAATACATAATGCACAAAGCTATGTGGAATCAATCCACAAAAGAAAGTAAGCCCAAAGCTTTGTGAAAAGCTTCAAACTTCTCCCTATGCATAGCCTTTGTAAAAACGTTTGGAATGTTCTCATGTGTGGGCACATATGCCAAACTGATCTCTCCAACAGAGAACCTCTCCCTGACATAATGATAATGCACCTCAATGTGCTAAGTCCAAGCATGGAACATAGGGACCCTCGCAACTGCCAATGTGCTCTGACTTTCAATAAAGATGGTGGTGGCAGAAGACTGACCAACACCCAAATTAGGCATAACGCGTCTGAGCCACACACTCAACAATCATTGTGAAAGCTACCCTATACTCAGCCTCACAACTAGAAGTGGCCACATTAGGCTACTTCTTGCTCAACTAAGATATGCATGAGCTACCAAGCATGAAGTAAAAACCACTAGTGGACACACGAGTGTCATAGTAATCAACCTAGTCAAAGTATAAAAAAAGCATGGAAATCTGGTGGTAGTGATCCCCCCTTGGGATAAAACCATCCAAGTAATCGAGCACCACTCAAGTAGAAAAAGATGCACTTAATTGCATGTCAATGCTTGACACTTGGGCAATGCATAAACCTATTCATCTGTGAGTCAGGAAAGTAAATATTAGGCCGAGTTATGCATAAGTAAATCAAGCATCCAACAACCTCCTGATACATAACAACATCAAATGCATCTCCAACATCATGAAGACTCAATCGTAAACTTGTCTCCATAGGAGTCGCAATAGGTCTACACTCTTCAGGACCAAAACATTGCAATAATGTGTCAATATATTTTGTTTAAAATACATTTATTCCTCCACCAACTTGCATAAACTGAATGGCCAAATAATGATGCAAATGCCCCAAATCTGGCATCTCAAATGAGGCATGCAAATCAGCCTTAGAATCAGCAATATGCTTCTCATTAGGACTAGGGAGTAGCATGTCATCATTATGGACAACAATGATTAGAGGCACATCATTTGCATGCTTAACATATGAGGTGCTCTTAGTTGGATTGTTCTCAAAACCATGTGCAATCAAGTAGGCATGTTCTAATATTGGACGAGGATTTTCTTGGGTGCATAACTAAATTTGCTTGACTAGGTTTCCACAATCAATGTGTCTACAGATTCCTCTGGCTAACTCCACAACCAACTAGCCACTAATATTTGATGAGGATTTTCTTGGGTGCATAATTGAATTTCCTTGACTAGATTTCTATCGATCAATGTGTCTACAGATACCTCTCCAACTTGAATTTTGCATCCATATTTATTAGCTAAAAAATACTAACCTCTATTTTGATATATTTGAATAAGCTTGAACCCTCATATCCTTTAAGAGCATGGGCTCTATTTGACTATTCAAACTCCTCTCGAGCCCTGCTGAATGCATGCCCAATGACATCACTAGTAATTGTAAGCTCTTCTTGTTATCATGTATCTTCACATGTAGTGGCCTTGTCCTCGGATGTCCCTTTGCCTTTGTTCAATCCAATAGTGGTCTATGTATATTTGAGCTTTTCCTTTGCTCCTTGTCTACATAACAAAAGATTCTATTTCTTCTAACTTCACTACCCTAGCAGATGGTGAAGGTACACTAACTTCTTTTGCAACTTTTTCTTTGTTCACAGAGATCATTCGTATGTGAGGCCCAGATCTAGATGCCTTGTTCTTTGGACAACAATTGGTAAAATGATCACTGGCTTCTGGGTAGTTTTTGTAGGGAGGGGCATTTTCTGGTAGAGGGCACTTGCTTTGATAATGCCCATATTCCGCATACCTGAAACAAATGATTGGCCTCCTATGCCCATTTCAAAGGTTACCCTAAGGTCGTGGGCTATAAGTGTTACCTTGACTGGGTGTAGCCACCATCACATTAGTTGGTGGTTGGGATCCTTCTTGTTCCAAATATGTTTGTGTAGGCATCCCTCTTGAGTGATACTCATGAGCTTCATGTCCGGCTTTCTTGTATAACTAGAAAGTAATGCTTAGAAGATGGAAATCACTTACCACATGTCCTTGTTTGCTACACATGGTGCACTAAAGTCCATTTTTTATGCCCCTCCACGAAGTTCCTATAGTTCTTGTTGTAGTTGTGCTAACTCCTCTACTTGGGCCTCTTCTTCTTTTTATGACTTTAAAGCTTTAATTTCATGCCTCAATTGAGTTACTACATTTTCTTCTTCTTTTTGGGGCTTGTTCCTAACCCTCTCAAGTTCTTTCCTCAACTTTGTCACTGGGTCCTCACCTTCCATATGATATGGTAGACTAGAAGAACTTGTTCCATATTGGGATCTAATTTTCTATATCCTTGTTGCTGTAGAAATAAATTCCTCAATTGTTATTATAGGGAGCAACAACTCCTTAATCTTGCATTGTGTTGAAATTGGAAGTGATTTGACCAGCCACTTCTTGACAAAGAAGTCATGAGGGGGGTCTAGTAATTTAGCCATGAGGGCTTTTGCTCTAGTGAAAAATTATGGAAATGTTTCCCTAGTACCTAATCTTAAGTTCTCTAATTCTTCAATAATATTCTCTGTTGTATTCCCTTGCTGGAAGTGTGCCTTAAAAGTATCCTTCATTAAGTCCCATGTAGTAAAATGATTATCAACAATTGACTAAAACATGTATTTGCTAACCCTTCTAATGTTGTTGGGAAAAGAATTAAAAATGCATCTCCCCTTCCCATTAGTCCCCTTGTTTTGCATAAGGCCAAAATATTCTAACATGTTCATCAGGGTCTTTGTGCACTAGTCCTCTGAAAGAGGGAAAGTTGATATTTAACCTTGAAAGTAGAGTTTCTAGGTCTACCTGAGTTGCCATATTTCTTACTTAGGATGTTGATGACAGAGGGCTAGTTGACCGTAAAATATATCTTCTTCTTCTTCTTTTCCAAGTGACCCTCAAAGTTTTAGATCGGGTTGCAGTCATGAGCTGTGCATTCTCCTTGTTAGGCTAAGAGAGTTCCAAGTAAAAGAAAAATTAGCTCTCATTCCAACACTGTTGATACCTCACTTCTTCTACACTTTATAATATTGGTTCTCCTATGCTCAAGCCACCTTGTGGTCCCATTGGGTGTGCCAAATTTTTTTGGGGGGTTCTTAAACAAAAAGGTACTTGAGTATTTTTAGGATAAGAAGAAGAAGAAGAAGAAGAAGAAGAAGAAAAGGAAAAAGAAGTAAAACACTTGCACCGAAAGCTTTTGTATCTTAATTACAATGAGAAATACAATGGGTGTGTTTAGAATAAGACAAAGCGTTCTCTGTACAAAGTGCTTAAACCCAAAAATCACACACACACACACACACACACACACACAAATTCCTTGTCCAGTCAACCTTCTCTATACCGGACATCCACCCTCTTATCTAGCTTGTTCTTGTGCACACCTTGCACTCAAGCTTCCAATAAGGAAGGAGGAAGGGCCACCTTTTGTCGATGTGCAACACCTCCTCACTGGTACCTTGGTCCACCTTGATTGCCTTCCTCACTGGTTCGCTATGCATTCTCTCTATGCTCATTTGATCACCTTCCTTGCACACTTGTTTCTCCCTTTACTTCTCTATGTTGCATTGGTTCAATGTGTCTTTTTGTCTTCTCTCTCTCTCTAGTGTTGACTATGCTCTCTATTGCTTAATCTAACTTCAAGAATGTTCATGCCTTGTGGTGAGTGTCGATTCCACTCACATACATAGCTTCTAACTGATAGAGTATCTTTGTGCTCACTTTGATGTCCCAAGAATCACTTAATGTGTAAAGCCAATGGCTCCCTATTTTGTCCTATAGTGACTTTATGAGAAAAACAAAAATCTAAATGGGGGGACCATACATACACTTTTGTGTGCCTCTTATCTTGTTATGAATTCACTTTTGGTCTTCAATTCTTCAAAATGTGTGCATAAGGGAGGGTTCACCTGAACCTTCCAAAATACTTAAAAACCTCTAAAACCTTTCAAAAAGATCAATTCTTGACTGAATGGCTCTTTAGCTCCTTTACTTTAGGTGTAGCGTTTACCGTTACGGTATAGGTTTGTACCCTACATTCAACTTTTCCTACAAGTCCATTGTGAATAAACTGTTTGTGCACTACCTATGCACCTTGTTCTTGGCCACTTATGCACCACTTTGCACTTTTTCACCACCTGTGCATCACTCGCAAAGTCATCACTTTGACCTTTGATGAGATCCATAGTTGACCACTTTCACTTTGACTAGCTTGACATTTGACTAGATCAACAATATTGTTGCATATGATACTTTACATTAGATTTTGAATGCATAGATAATGAATTGAAATATCCTAAGAGTTCAATTTCACCATCATCAAGGAGTTTAAGAAATGTGGAAATGTTATGGATTGTATAATGATAAGAAGATATTGGATCATGATGTTACTATTGGATTTTAATGTCTACGAAAGCACACGAATAGTACAAGAAGGGAGAAGAATCTTGGAGAAAAACATAACACAATGAATTACCAAGTGAATGTACAAGGATAGCCTTTGTGGAAAGGTCTACAACATTATCCTATGTGGGAACATAAGCCAAGATGATCTCTCCAATAGAGAATCTCTCCCTCACATAAAGATAATGGACCTCAAAGTGCTTTGTGCGAGCATGGAACATAGGATTCCTTGCAATTACTAATGCACTCAGACTATCAATGAAGATGGTGGTGGTAGAAGTCTGACCAACACCCAAATCATCCAAATTAGAGCCACAGAGCACTCAACACTCATTGTGAAAGATTCCCTATACTCAACCTCACAACTAGAGGTGTCCAAAGTTGGCTTCTTCTTGATCAACCAAGATATGCATTGGTGGACACATGAGTGTTATAACAACTAGTTTAGTTTGACTCAAAAAAAGCATGTAAATATGGCAGTAATGAACCCCCTTGGGATAAAGCAATCCAAGTAGCAGAGTACCATTCAAGTAGCAAAAGATGGGATTAACCACCTATCAATGCTTGACACTTGGGCAATGCATAAACCTACTCATCTAAGAGACAACAAACTAAATATTAGGTCAAATTATGCATAAGTAAATCAAGCATCTAGACCTTGCTGATAGAAAACATATCAAATGCATCTTGAGCATCATGCATAAGTAAATCAAGCATCTAGCACCTTGCTGATAGAGAACAAATCAAATGCATCTTGAGCATCATGACGACTCAACCATAAACCTGTTTCCATGGGAGTGCCAATTGGTTTGGAATATTCAAGGCAAAAACATTACAATACTATGTCAATGTATTTTGTTTGACACAAAGTTATTCCCCTATCAACTTGCATAAATAATGATCCAAATGCCCAAAATTTGACATCTCAAAAGACATGCAAATCAGCCTTAAATTCACCAATATGCTTCTTATTAGGACTATCATCAACATATACAACAATGATAAAAAGACATCATTTGCATGGTTAAATATAAGTTACTCTTAGTTATATTGTTCTCAAAATCATGTGCTAGCAAGTAGGCATGTATCTTTTCGTACCAAGCATGTGGTGCTTGCTTCAAACCACATAACACCTTTTTCAACATGCACACCTTGTTTTGATGCCCTTCCTACACAAAACCATGGGGCTAAAATGTATACACTTCTTCATCTTAGTCACCAATTAAAAATGCAATTTTAATGTCCAACTGATGTGCATTCCAACCATGATGACCTACAAGTGCACAACTGTTATGAACAATGGTCATTCAGAATGTGGGAGCAAAGGTCTCATCAAAATCAATGCCTCTCTCTCGAGCATAGTCTTTGGTAACAACCCTAGCTTTGTACCTATCAATTGTTCCATCAAGCTTATGTTTTAGCTTTTGTATACACACTACAAGAGATTAAGGGGCATATCAACACCCCCAATCGAAAACAAAAATGGAAAGTGTCACATATGTGATGCTATGAAAAAAAAATATCCCATAACCGATGCACATAAAAGAAAGGTCACCATTGCATAATTGATGATAAACATTGCTTATGCCATGGTTATTAATTAGCATCACTACCAAAGTTGCACACCAAAGATGCTGACAAATTGTGTACAACACAAAGCATCACATAAGCAATGCTATATATAAGACAAAAAACAATTGATTTCTCTTAGCACATTTCTTCTAGGATTCATTTGAACCCACAAGAAGGCAAGACGATCAAGAGAGAGAGAGAGAGAGAAAGATGCAAGAACACAAGAAGAGAATTGATAGAGAGAGAGAGGTATGTATATACACACATACATACACATTCATATGCATACATACATGTTAGAGGTGATGGGGTATAGATAGAGATGAGTAGGTGTTTGCAAAAACCTACTCAAAACCAGCCAAGATAGCTTATTGAATTTCTAATATAATCCCTTAGCATCTAAATTATGCATAAGGAACAACTAAGTCCTTTGGATCATCACTCTCAAATGATTGCATTAAAACAAATAACTTTGTTCTTCACAAGACTTAGAAAACCTTCTATTTTTGGAAGTGAAGTTCTCAGTAAAATGCCTAGAGCTCAAAACTTGGTAGCAATTTACAAAAGGGATTTTTCACACATTCAATTAAAGTGTTTAGCTAACTAAACCAATTTATTTCATGAATTTAGCCTCACTATACAAACATAAATAAGTTTAACAAGTATGGGGGGTAACCCTGACTTTTTAGGAAGAAGTTCACCATATGGTATGGAATATATAAAGATCATATGATAATTCACATTTATACAAAGTTTCAAGAATATCAGAGCTTTCTACACACCTTAATGTCACCTTGCAAACTTCCAAATGTAGTCAAACTTGTGTATGAGAGATTTAGATTGGAGTTTTTTCTACATATTTTTAAAGGAGAGTTTTGGAAACATAGAATTATAAAGTTTCATCTCCATCAAAGCACATTTGGAGGGTCAAAGAACACAAAAACCACTTTTCAAGGTCACCACAATTTTCTAGATTAAGCAAATTGAAGGCTTGAAGGACTACCACATGGCAAAAAAATATTGATCCATGTTGTATAGTCAAGATGAGCTCACATCCAATGGTGGAGATGCACCAAAGCTAAAATCAAGTAGGGTCCATGAGTTTTTTTCACTTGGATAAGCTTAATTTGATCGTTAAGAGCAATAATGCAAGGTTCTTTCAAAAGCAACTATTAATCTTATCCAATCCATGTCAACATTGATTGGATGGTCCATATCTTCCCATATTCAAGGGTGGAGATGCATCAAAGCTAAAAAATAAGAAGGATTCAAGTTTGCTTCACTTGGATAAGCTTAATTTGATGGCCAAGGGCATTAATGCAAAGTTCTTCTAAAAATAACAACTAATCTTATCCAAATCCATGTCAGCATTGATCCAGCAGTCTAGATCTTCCCAGATCCAAGGGAGGAGAATGAAGGTGACTTTTTTCTCCTCTTTTGCCCTAGATTTTATGTAAAGAATCAATCCTAACCATCCATTTGATGAATCCAATGGTTCTGATCAAAAGTAATTGATCTTAGCATTGAGATTTGATTTCTTCATGATTCAAGGGCTCAAATTCATTCAAAAAACTATAAAAACCCCCTCCAAATTCTTGGGGGACCATTGTTAGGCATCCATAGGGTCTTGCTAGCACATGGTTTCCTTGTGATGATCACCCTCAGTTGAGCATGTGAGGATCCAAGGTGGGCTAGTAGGAGCATACTTCCTATATTCAAATCTAGTTAGAATTTCAATCTAGGATAAACTTATAAACTCAATGGTTTCTCTCTATTTTCTCACCCTTAGTGGAGCGTATGAGTGAGTTAGGATTGGTTTGATCACTCTTAGAATGCTTTAGATAGACGTTGCATTTCTAAATAGATAAGGTCACTGAAGTGGTTCCTATCCTCTAATGTGTGGCATTCGGCTCAATTGTCATGGTGGGAGGGTCGTGCAGACTACCTTTAACCATTAGATTGCCTAGCTTGACATACCATGATGCTCATGTAGATATATTACATTACAAAATCTTTTAATTCAAGTCACCATGTCTCTTTTCTCCTAAGTGTTTTTACATGTCTCCTCTCAAATATTTTTGTGTGAGAAGGATTTACAACTTTCCATCAAGCCACTGAGTATTTTCTATTGAGTTGTTAGGATAATACTCTTTATATTCATAATTTAGGACCCATATGCATACATGTCATCCACAAGCACCTATGCATATGTATTAACCTTGAAAGTGTCTAAGAATCTTCGTATGGTCCATTATTCTTCTTAAGATTGATTAATATGTATGTTTTTTATTGTTATAATCATCCATGTGCATGTATTGAACTTGAAAGTGTACAGGAAGCTTCTTTTTGGCCATTTTGCCTTTTAAAATTGATTCATGTGTATGGTCTTTTAGTATTATCATCATTCATGTTCATGGATTTATCTTGTATTCATACATTCCCATTCCGAAACTTAAATCATCACATCTCTCCTCTCCATACCCAACTTCACCTTCACTTTCACATTCATATCACATAAACCTTTCAACAATCATTAGCTTCATATACCCTACGTGTGTCGTCACTGAACCGGATCCACCCGGATTATGAACACCTCCACATTCGAACTCAATGTGAAACAAACATGCAACCTTGTGATCGTGTTGGGAGGTTGTGATCCATATTTTTTGTTGCATTATTTTCATCATCATCATCATTGCATATTCACTCAAGATGGAGGAAGGATTCAAATGCCTCATTGCTAAGAAACAAGACCAAAGAATAGTCTCTTCTATGTTGAGAGACAAGGGAAAATTCAATGACATTAACATCAAAAGATACTTAGATGTGTTTCAAGATCAAGCTATAATCTTTGAGCTTCTTGAAGATCTTTTGATAACATTCTTTGAATGAGTTTTTGAAAGGTCTATCATAAACTGTCACTCAATATGATAGTCTTTCTTGGAGTGATTTCCGGAAAGGAGATGCTCAAAGAATTCTCTCTTGAGGACTATAGCCAACATAATTGGGAAGGATTCTTAAGGTGGGTTAATTCCATAAATCCTAGTAACTCTATCACTCACTTACAAAATGAGTATAATAGATGCTATGGACAACTTCCTAATGAGGATAAGATAGCTTTGGAACCTGCTCTTGTGATCAATTTTCTTAAGCTTCTTGATCCTAAAACTCATAAGGAAGTTAAATGATGACTAGAAGATCCGGATAATGTTGATTTATTTAGATACTGATGTGTGTGAACACACTAGGACTGTCAGGGCACTTTTTTCCCTCTTTAGGAGGTTTTTTTCTCCCGGCTTGTATATACACCTATTGACCTAATGGGTTACTTATCTTTGTACATTCTAGTGGTAATACATTCAATATTGCATGTTATGCTCCAAGATTCTTCTTCTTCCTTGTGTTGTCTACGTGCTTCCGCAGACCTCAAACTTCAACAATTGGTATCAGAGCAGGTGGCCGCTTCATCTAGGGTGTTGTCAACACCTCTCTAGTCAAAGTCTTAGAATCGCATGAAATTTGGTGAGCATACTCAAGGTGATTAGGAGATCAATACAACTTTGCCATGTCAGGCCAAAATCGTGATTTGAGCTCGTTTTGACCTCCAAATGCACTATCACACTGCTTGTTTTAGCTATCTCATCTTTTTCTGCCAAAGATATATACAGGTTTGAGTTTGCCAGTATAAGCATCTCAAATTCTGCTACATATTTAACAAAACTCGTTAAGGTAGTTCTGGTCAACTTTTTCAGATATAGTCATTTTTTTGCATCAAGGTATTTTAGTCAGTGGCCATGGCTAAAAGTAATGATGTATTTCGTATGTTGGTTGTTGAGGATAAGTTGGATGGTACGAATTACCCATTGTGGGCTTATATGATGCGTCATGAATTGGCTACAAAAGGGCTATGGAATATTGTGCAGGGTGTTGAAAAACGTCCTATTACACTTGCAAATACAGGCACTTAAGTTGATGTAGATGGCGTCAAAGATGGTGATATTCTGCAGATTCATGTTCATGCTGTAGTTTCTGTTGCACCTATTGTAAAGAAAATTCGTTGGTATGGCCGAGATGCTCAAACACATGCATTGATAGCCTTGGCTGTCAAATGTGCCATTATTCCTCACATTTTCTCTTGCAAAACAGCTAAGGATGTTTGGGATACACTTACGACATTGTACCAAGCTAGGAATGAGGCTCGTGTTGCTTACCTCTGAAAACAGTTGGAGGGTGAGCATATGAATGAAGGTGATTCGATGGATAGATTTTTGACAAAGATCAAATACTTGAAGGAATAATTGATTTCTGTTGATGAAGTTATACCAGATAGCTCATTTTTGCAGACCATTTTGAATGGTCTTCTTGATTCATGTAAGAGATTTGCTTCTACTTTTATGATGAAAGGAAATCCAAATGCCTTGTCATTTGAGGAGTTAGTCTCTATTCTATTGCAGGAAGATCAGTCTAGGCAGTGTGTTGCAGATCAAGTTTTCCTGGCTAGTCAAAAGGGCAAAGATAAATGGAGCTCGTCTACTAGTAAACAGAAAGCTACAAATGTTGCACATTCGAAGAAGGAAGACAAATATGAGAAGAAATAAAAAAACTAGAAATTCTTGTTTAAGTACTATAAAGGAAAGGATCGTGTCATAAAGAACTATCCAAAAGTGGCTGCAAAAGAGGCAAAGAAAAATAGGTTGGAATGGTTGTTGTAGAGGCCTCTACATCGAAAACAGAGTTTGCTAATCTTGTGCAGAATGAAGAATGGACATTTACTATTGTTTGCAGTTTTGACCCATCTTCTTCTGAACAGTGTATGTTAGATGCTTTATTTGAGCCAGGGTCAAGAAGAATCTATTATCAGTTTCAACTTTAGCCAAGATTGTCTTGGTTGTGAAATTTATTGATGACAAATGTATAGTTCATGATCTATCAAATGGTGATGTCATTATTGCTTCTCGAATTTTATGTCGTGGGATCTATAAGCTCATAGACTATGAAAGATCTATAAACAATTTAGCAAGTGCAGTACATGATTCTCAGGCTATATGAGATGCAACGTGTTGTCAGGATCTTGCTCACGCGCATACAGAGATTACAGACGCAGAAAAACACACAGAAAATAGAGGCAAAAAGAGATGAGACCGAACGCAAGATTGGGTGCAATCTCCCCCCATGCACTCTGTTTCGACAGTCCACAGAGTGCATGTATTTATAGGAATTTTGATTACGTCGAAAAGAGTGGTTACAAGAGGGCGGCTTTGAAAAGCAAGCGTGAAACTAAAAGTTGATAACTTTTACAGAAAGCCATTGCTTTCAATAACAGAAACTACGGTCTACAACGACCCTTATTCTAACCATTACTTTTCTAACAATAGAACCTTCTATGCAGGTTTATTTACAAGCTAAATAATAATTATTCGGATTATTGATGTCCGCCCTTTCACGCCTTGCACGTTCCTCACAAACCTTTAGCTGCTATAACCAAACATCAAAAACATATTAATACATTAATAATATAACACTTTAACAATACATTGTTCAATAATATACAACATGCCTCTCAATTGACAAGCAACTGACCTCAGTTGATAAAATAATTCAACACTCTAACAATTATAATGCAGTGTTCAACATATTCCATGTGACAATCCAACAATGCATTGGCTATTCTATATTTCAATCCAACAATGCATTGGCTATTTTATATTTCAATCCAACAATGCATTGGCTATTTTATATTTCAATCCAACAATGCATTGGCTATTTTATATTTCAATCCAACAATGCATTGGCCAACATTTTCCATAATACATTAATAATTTAACACTCCAACAATTATGTGTTCAACATATTCCATAAGTCATAACATGCCCCTCAGTTGAAAAGACAACTGACCTAAGTTGATAAAATAATAAACATGGATAGCCAGTCACATGTTTCATCACTGAACGAAAAAATCATAGGCATGTTCCATGTAAAAACACATGCATGGAAATATTCATGGAGGTGTTAAGTTATTAAAAGTATCTGGGAGATGCGGACATAGTCTTTCTAATGAATTTGGGCAAGCAAAACTTGAATATGCTCCTATGGACTAAATTCAATATATAAATGCATCACAATTATCAAACATGTAGGGTAAACTTTAAAGGTAGAAATGAATCCTTAAACTCTTCTTGAAAAGCCTTCCAGGTGCGTGGACAATCTGCACTATGACAAAGATCATTCCACCATTGTTGCACTCTTCCTACCAAATAATTAGTGGCAAACTCGATTTTCTTATT
Organism: Ceratopteris richardii; assembly: GCA_020310875.1. NCBI lineage: Eukaryota > Viridiplantae > Streptophyta > Polypodiopsida > Polypodiales > Pteridaceae > Ceratopteris > Ceratopteris richardii. The sequence continues at coordinate 53,029,358 of CM035438.1, forward strand.
TTCTGAATATAACTCGTCGGAAAAGAAATCGTTGGATAGGGATAGCCATGATAAGACAAAGCGGCCATCTTTTCGTCCGTCGAATTGAAGCATAGCATAACGTCCTTGTATGGCTTGTTGAAGTGCTTGAAGTTCTTGGTTCATAATCTCTAACTCTTGCTCGAATGAAACTCCAGGTAAAGGTGAATTACAGAAATCTTCCATGGTGCTCTTGGACCCTTGCTCTCAACCTTGGTGTATTGAACCTTCTTGTTTGCAACCTTGGTGTCTCGATCCCGTGTTCTCAACCTTGCTTGGTATCTTGAACACTCAATCAAGTGCTACCCAAGGATTTTGAAGGAATTCACACTTCCAAGCTAGCTCATTGGAAAGTTCGTTCCGAGAGCTTTCCAATGGTATATTATACGCCTCAATCCGACCTACGGATTGAGAGATACACTTGATTCTTTCTTGGGTCCAATCTTGAAATCGACGCGCACGCCTTCCACAAGTAAGAAAGAGAGAGAACTTGAGTACAACTCCAAGAGATGGTGGAGTGGTCAAAGTACTTCCCTTGAAAGTAGGAGGTTGTGGGTTCAAATCCTTCTACCTTAGGGACTCTAAACCTCTCTATTACCACTCAAAAATTAAAATTTCCTCGCGCGTAGCCAACGGTCGCCAAGGGAGCCTTGGGTGCCAATGTTGCCAATGTATTGCCTAAGTTATTGCCTAAGTTCTTTGCCTTAGTCGACGCCTTGGAGTAAGTCGAAGGAGTAAACGTAGGTGAAAACGTAGGTGAAAACGTAGGTTCTGGTTCTGGAACAGAAACAGAAACCGAAGACGAAACAGGAACAGGAACAGAAACAGAAATCGAAACCGAAGGAGTAAACGTAGGTGAAAACGTAGGTGAAAACGTAGGTTCTGGTTCTGGAACAGAAACAGAAACCGAAGACGAAACAGGAACAGGAACAGAAACAGAAACCGAAACCGAAACCGAAGACGAAGATGGAGACGGAGATGGAGATGGAATCGGAATTCAGAATCACGAACAGAGAACAGAACCCTCTGTATTGACGCGTGCAGAGCTCTGATACCACTGTTGTCAGGATCTTGCTCACGCGCATACAGAGATTACAGACGCAGAAAAACACACAGAAAATAGTACACAGAAAATAGAGGCAACAAGAGACGAGACCGAACGCAAGATTGGGTGCAATCTCCCCCCATGCACTCTGTTTCGACAGTCCACAGAGTGCATGTATTTATAGGAATTTTGATTACGTCGAAAAGAGTGGTTACAAGAGGGCGGCTTTGAAAAGCAAGCGTGAAACTAAAAGTTGATAACTTTTACAGAAAGCCATTGCTTTCAATAACAGAAACTACGGTCTACAACGACCCTTATTCTAACCATTACTTTTCTAACAATAGAACCTTCTACGCAGGTTTATTTACAAGCTAAATAATAATTATTCGGATTATTGATGTCCGCCCTTTCACGCCTTGCACACTCCTCACGAACCTTTAGCTGCTATAACCAAACATCAAAAACATATTAATACATTAATAATATAACACTTTAACAATACATTGTTCAATAATATACAACACAACGCTTGGGCATCTGAATTTTGCTAGTTTGATATGCCTACAGAAATCTAAAATGGTGTCCTCTCTACACAAACTTGAGGCACCGAGAAAACATGTATGTGAAGGCTGTATTTTGGGCAAAATGCAGCGTTCCTCCTTCCCAAAAGTGTTGGAGTTAGACGTCTGCACAAGCATGCTAACATCCCAAGGAAGAAGGAGAAGCTTAGAGTACAACACACAATGCTGAATGTATTACCACTAGAATGTACAAAGATAAGTAGCCCATTAGGGCAATAACGTATATATAAGCCAGGGGAAAAAAACATCCTAAAGAGGGAAAAAAGTGCCCCCACAGTCCTAGAGTGTTCACACATACCAATACCTAAATATATCAAAAAATCCCCCCTGGGAGTGATGCAATGAACAAGGAGCTAGCACTCATGTATAAGGAAGTGCCAAGCTATGTGCAATCAATCCACAAAAGGAAGTAAGGCCAAAGCTTTGTGGAAAGCTTCAAACTTCTCCCTAGGCACAACCTTCGTAAAAAGGTCTGCAATGTTCTCCTATGTGGGCACATATGTTGAGCTAATCTCCCCATCAGAGAACGTCTCCCTGACACAATGATAATGCACCTCAATGTGCTTAGTGTGAGCATGGAACATAGGGTTCCTCGCAATTGCCAATGCGCTCTAATTGTTAGTGAAAATGGTGGTGGAAGAAGACCGACCGACACCCAAATCAGCCATAAGGCGTCTGAGCCACACACACTCAACATTCGCTATGAAAGCTACCCTATACTCAACCACACAACTCAAAGTGGCCATAATAGGCTGTCTCCTGCTCAACCAAGATATACATGAGCTACCAAACATGAAGCAAAAGCCACTGGTGGACACATGAGTGTCATAGCAACCAACCCAATCACTGTAAAAAAAAGCATGCAAATCTGGCGGTAGTGATCCCCCCTTAGGATAAAACAATCCAAGGAGCCGAGTACCACTCAAGTAGCAAAAGATGCACTTAACCGCCTACCAATGCTTGACGCATGGGCAATGCATAAACCTGCTCATCTGTGAGATAGAAAACTGAATATCTGGCTGAGTAATGCATAAGTAAATCAAGCATCCAACAACCTGTTTATAGAGAATAGCATCAAATGCATCTCCAACATCATGAAGACTCAATCATAAACTTGTCTCCATAGGAGTGGCAATAGGCTTACAATCTTCAAGGCCAAAACACTGCAATAATGTGTCAATATATTTTGTTTGACACAAATCCATTGCACCATCAACTTGCATAAATTAAATGCCCAAATAGTGATGCAAATGCCCCAAATCAGACATCTCACATGAGACATGCAAATCAGCCTTAAAATCAACAATATGCATATCATGAGGACCAGTGAGCAGCATATCATCAACATACACCACAATGATCAAAAGCACATCATTAGCACGCTTAACATATAAGGTGCTTTCAGTTGTACTGTTCTCAAAACCATGTGCAATGAGATAGGCATGTATCTTTTCATACCATGCACATGTTGATTGCTTTAAACCATATAATGCCTTCTTTAACTTGCACACCTAGTTTTCGTGTTGTATCTGCACAAAGCCATGGGGCTAAAAAATATACACTTCTTCATGCAAGTCACCATTCAAAAATGATATTTTAATGTCCAACTAATGTACATTCCAACCATGATGAGCTACAACTGCACAGATGCTACGAACAGTAGTCATTCGACAAGTAGGAGAAAATGTTTCATCAAAATCAATGCCTCTTTCCTGCGCATAACCCTTTTCAACAAGCCTAGCTTTATACCTATCAAATGTTCCATGAGGTTTATGCTTCAGCTTGTATACCCACTTAGTGCCAATGGCCTTCTTGCTAGGAGGCAAGTCACATAAAGTCCAAGTACCATTTTTCATGATAGCATCATATTCAGATTGCATTGCAGCCATCCAATGTTCAGAATTTTGTGCTTCAACAAATGAAACAGGTTGAGTCTCATCACAAATACTAGAGGTAGCCATAGCATAACAATATAATGCAAAAGAGGCACTATGAGAGCTTGATCGAGTATGATATGATAGAGGTTCTTCTAATTTGCTGTTACGCAAGGTCTGCACCAACCATTTTAGCATAGTTTTTGTCTGCTCAAAATCAACTCTCTCATCAACAAGTGCATCATGTAAATATGCATCAGAAATGGAATGATCTGCATCATCACATGAAACTTGCAAAGGTTGAGTTGCCTTATTAGGACCAACACTAGACTGTCCACCTATACAAAGAGGTAGCAAAGTATCATACATGTCTTTGGAGCTAATAGATGTCTCCTCAGTACATGAAAGCAATGGCTGAATAGCATCTTCCACAAAAACAACATCACGGCTAACCAGAATGCATTTAGTCTGTGGATGATACAGACGATAGCATTTACTTTTATGTACTAAGGAGACATCTGTTACCTCCAAAGACATGTATGATACTTTGTTGCCTCTTTTTACAGGTGGATAGTCTAGTGTTAGTACTAATATGGCAACTTCTCAGCCTTTGGAGGTTTCATGTGATGATGGAGATCATTTCATTTCCTTTACTTTTAGAATTGTGCCAAAAACAAATACATTTTACTGCTTTATCATCCAATTTTTTGTGATGTTGTTTAGGCACTAATACATATGCCAAATAGCCAAAAACACGCTAATGAGCAACAGATGGCTTGCAACCATGCCAAGCCTCATATGGAGTGATAGACTGAAGCCCTTTAGTGGGACACTTGTTCAGTACATATGTTGCACACATAACAGCCTCAAGCCAGAAACTATGTGGTAAAGCCTGACTTTTGACCATACACCTCACCATCTCTATGAGTGATCTGTTCTTTTGTTCAACAACTCCATTATGTTTAGGTGTATATGGCATTGTACACTAATGTTTTATCCCACATTCAGCCAAAAATGCATTAAAGTCAGAAGACATGTATTCCCCCCTCAATCAGAATGGAGGGTGCTGATTTTACATGCTGACAGATTTTCAGCCAAAACCATAAATTTTTTTGAAGCACATAAAAACTTTAGAGTTTGCCTTCAATGGACATACCCATGCATGCTTGGAAAAATCATCGATGAAAGTCACAAATCAAAGATAGTTCCCAAAAGAAGGTGTCTGCATAAGACCACAGACATCACTATGTACAAGCTGCAATTTCTAAGTAGCTCGAACTGAACCATCGTTTGGAAAAGAAGAATGGTGCATTTTGCCCAAAATACAACCTTCACATACATGTTTACGGGTGCCTCAAGTTTGGGCAAAGAGGACATCATTTTAGATTTTTGTAGGCATAGCAAACTAGCAAAATTTAGATGACCAAAGCATGCATGCCAAAGCTTTGCATCTGACATAGCCTAAGAATCATGTACTGCACATGCCAAATCATTTATAGATCTTTCATAGTCTATGAGCTTATACAACCCACAACATAAAATGCTAGAAGCAATAATGATGTCGCCATTTGACAGATCGTGAATTGTACATCTGCCATCAATAAATTTCACAACCAAGCCAATCTTGGCTAATGCAAAAATTGATAATAGATTTTTCTTGATCCCTAGCACAAACAAAGCATCTGAGAAAGTGAAAGAACTACCATTAGCAGTAGTCAAAATGAACTTACCAACTCCCATAACAGGATAGGAGGAGTTGTTGGCACATGTAACAGTATACCCTATAGGGGCATGCTCGAGTGAAGAGAAGAAACTGCATTGTGAGGTTATATGTTTGGTCTCCCCACTATCAAAGTATCAAACATCTAAGTCTACTACAAACATGCACTGCTCATGAGAAGATGGGTCAAAATTGCAAATAGTAGTAAACGCCCATTCTTCTTCCTGCACAACATTAGGAGAGTATGTTTTCGGTGTAGAGGCCACTACAACAACCATTCCGGCCTCTTTCTTCTTTGCCTCTTTAGCAGCCAATTTTGGATAGCTCTTGATGAAATAATCATTTGCTTTACATTATTTGCAAAAGAATTTCTGCTTTTCTGATTTCTTCTCATCTTTGTCTTCCTTCTTCGAATGTGCAACATTTGTAGATTTTTGCTTACTAGTAGAAGAGATCCATTTACCTTTGCCCTTCTGACTAGCCAGGAAAGCTTGATCTGCAACATGTATAATAGGGCAATTCTGCCTAGATTGGTCTTCTTGCAATAGAACAAAGACTAACTCCTCAAATGACAAGGCATTTGGATTGCCTTTCATCATCAAATGAAGAGTAGAAGCAAAACTCTGATATGAGTCAGGAAGACCATTCAGAATGGTCTACACAAGTGGCCTATCTTGTATAACTTCATCAACAGAAATCAATTGTTCTTTCAAATCCTTGATCTTTGTGAGAAAATTGTCCATAGAATCACCTTCATTCATGTGGTCACTCTCCAATTGTATTTGGAGGAAAGAAACACGAGCCTCATTCCTAGTCGGGTACAATGTGGTAAGTGTATCCTAAGCGTCCTTAGTTGTTGTGCAAGAGAGATGTGAGGAATAATGGCACATTTGATAAACAAAGCTATCAATGCATGTGCCTGGGCATCTCTGTCATCCCAATGAATTTGCTCTACAGTAGGTGCAATAGAAATAGCAACACGAACAGGAATCTGTAGAATATCATCATCTTTGACACCATCTCCATCAGCTCCAGCACTTGTATTTGCAAAACCTGTATTCACAGGTGTAACAGGATGTCTTTCAACACCCTGCATAATATTCTATAGTCCTTTTGCGACCAATACATGACGCATCATATAAGCCCATAATGGGTAGTTGGTACCATCCAACTTATCCTCAATAGGCAACATACGGAATACATCATTGCTTTCAGCCATGGCCAGTGACTAAAATACCTTGATGCAAAAAAATGATTGTATCTCAAAAAGTTGAACAAAACTGCCAAGATGAATTCTGCTAAACTTGCAGCAGACTTTGAGACGCTTATGTTGATATATTTAGGTAGTGATGTGTGTGAACACTCTAGGACCGCTGGGGCACTTTTTTCCCTCTTTAGGAGGTTTTTTTCCCCGGCTTGTATATACGCCTATTGCCCTAATGGGATACTTATCTTTGTACATTTTCTCTAGTAATACATTCAGTATTGTGTGTTTGTGCTCCAAGCTTCTTCTTCTTCCTTGTGTTATTCGCGTGCTTCTGCAGACATCTATCTCCAAGAATTGGTATCAGAGCAGGTCGTCGCTTCATCTAGGGCACCGTCGACACTCCTCCATTTGTAGTCTCAGAAGAATCGCACGAATTTTGGTGAGCATACTCAACGTGTTTTTGAGATCAAAATAGCTTTGCTATGTGGTGCCGAAATCAGGATTTGAGCTCGTTTCGACCTCCGAAGGCACTATCGTAGCGCTTGTGTAGGCTATTTTGTCTTTTTGTGCCAAAGGTATATACCAGTTTCTGTTCGCCAGTTTAAGCGTTTCGAAGTCTGCTATAGGTCTAGTAGAAGTCGTCTGGCTAGTTCTGTTCAACTTTTTGAGATACAGTCAATTTTTTGCATCAAGGTATTTTAGTCACCGGCCATGGCTGAAAGCAGTGATGTATTCCGTATGTTGGTTGTTGAGGATAAGTTGGATGGTACCAACTACCCATTATGGGCTTATATGATACGACATGTATTGGTTGCAAAAGGATTGTGGAACATTGTGCAGGGTGTTGAAAGACATCCTGTTACACCTCTGACTACATGTACTACAAATATAGGTGCTGGAGCTGATGAAGATGGTATCGAAGATGATATTCCGTAGATTCCTATTCGTGCTGCTGTTTTTGTTGCACCTATTGCAGAGCAGATTCGCTGGGATGGCATAGATGCCCAGGCACGTGCATTGATAGCTTTTTTTGTCGAACGTGCCAATATTCCTCATATTCGCTCTTGCAGAACAGCTAGGGATGCTTGGGATATACTTACCACATTGTACCAAGCTAGGAATGAGGCTCGTGTTGCTTACCTCCGAAAACAGTTGTAGAGTGAGCACATGAATGAAGGTGATTCTATGGACAGTTTCCTAACGAAGATCAAAGACTTGAAGGAACAATTGATTTCTATTGATGAGGTTATACCAGATAGCTCACTTGTGCAGACCGTTCTGAATGGTCTTCCTGGTTCATATCAGAGTTTTGCTTCTACTCTTCGTTTGATGATGAAAGGCAATCCGAATGCGTTATCATTTGAGGAGTTAGTCTCTGTTCTGTTGCAGGAAGATCAGTCCAGGCAGAACATGTCCATTATGCGAGTTGCAAATCAAGCTTTCCTAACTAGTCAGAAGGGAAAAGGAAAATGGAGCTCTTCAACTAGTAAGCAGAAATCTGCTAATTTTGCATATTCGAAGAAGGAAGATAAAGATGAGAAGAAATCAGAAAAGCAAAAATTGTTTTGTAAGTATTGTAAAGGGAATGATCATATCATAAAGAACTGTCCAAAACTGGCTGCTAAAGAGGCAAAGAAGAAAGAGGATGGAATGGTTGTTGCAGAGGCCTCTACACCAAAAACAGAGTCTGCAAATCTTGTGCAGGAAGAAGAATGGGCGTTTACTATTGTCTGTAGTTTTGACCCATCTTCTCATGAGCAATGCATGTCTGTAGTAGACTCAGATGTTTGGTATTTTGACAGTGGGCCGATCAAACATATTAACTCGCATCACAATTTATTCTCTTCACTCGAGCCTGCCCATACAGGGAATACTGTTACATGCACCAACAACTCCTCTTATCCTGTTATGGGAGTTGGTAAGATCAATTTGAATACTGTTGATGGTAGTTCTTTCACTTTGTTAGATGCTTTATTTGTGCCAGGGATAAAAAAGAACCTATTATTAGTTTCTGCATTAGCCAAGATTGGCTTGGTTGTGAAATTTGTTGATGACAGGTGTACAATTCATGATCTGTCAAATGGCGATGTGATTATTGCTTCTGGCATTTTATGTCATGGGCTATATAAGCTCATAGACTATGAAAGATCTGTAAATGATTTGGCATGTGTAGTAAATGATTCGCAGGCTATGTCAGATGCAAAGCTTTGGCATGCACACTTTGGTCATTTGAATTTTGCTAGTTTGCTACGCCTGCAAAAATCTGAAATGGTGTCCTCGTTGCCCAAACTTGAGGTACCTAGAAAACATGTTTGTGAAGGTTGTATATTGGGCAAAATGCAGCGTTCGTCCTTTCCAAAGGATGGTTCAGTTCGGGCTACTCAAAAATTGCAACTTGTACATAGTGATGTCTATGGTCCTATGCAGACACCTTCTTTTGGGAATTATCTTTACTTCGTGACTTTCATCGATGATTTCTCCAGGCATGCATGGGTATATCCATTGAAGGCAAATTCTGAAGTGTTCATGTGCTTCAAACAATTTTTGGTTTTGGCTGAAAATCTGTCAGCCTGTAAAATGGGCATCCTCCATTCTAATCGAGGGGGGGAATATATGTCTTCTGATTTTAATGCATTTTTGGCTGAACGTGGGATAAAACACTAGTGTACAGTGGCGTATACACCTCAACAGAATGGAGTTGCTGAACAGAAGAACATGTCTCTCATGGAGATGGCGAGGTGTATGGTTAAGAGTCAAGCTTTACCTCATAGTTTCTGGCTTGAGGCTGTCATGTGTGCAGCATATGTACTAAACAGGTTTCCCACTAAAGCACTGCAGTCTATCACTCCATATGAGGCTTGGCATGATCGCAAGCCATCTGTTGCTCATCTGCGTGTTTTTGGTTGTTTGGCATACACATTAGTGCCTGAACAACATCGCAGAAAATTGGATGATAAAGCAGTAAAATGTATTTTTGTTGGGTACAGTTCTGAAAGTAAAGGCTATCATCAGTATCATCCACAGACTAAACGCATTCTGGTTAGCCGTGATGTTGTTTTTGTGGAAGATGCTATTCAGCCATTGCTTTCATGTACTAAGGAGACATCTGTTAGCTCCAAAGACTTGTATGATACTTTGATGCCTCTTTTTACAAGTGGACAGTCTAGTGCTGATCCTAATGAGGCAACTTCTCAGCCTTTGCAGGTTTCATGTGATGATGCAGATCATTCCATTTCTAATGCAGATTTACATGATGCACTAGTTGATGAGAGAGCTGATA
>CM035438.1:53049082-53051582 GCA_020310875.1 Ceratopteris richardii
TTTGATGTGTCTAATTCCTTGAACATCATTTCCTGTAATAATGATGTCATCAACATAGACACACAAGTATATTACCTCTGAATTGTTCTTCTTTATAAACAATGAAGTATCTGCTTTACTCATCACAAATCCTTGATCCAAGAGATAGGTTGTCAACCTATAATTCCATGCTCTAGGTGCCTGTTTCAATCCATATAGAGCCTTCTTCAATTTACACACATGATTTACCTTATTGGGATCCTCATAGCCAGGTGGTTGTGACATGTAGACCTCTTCAGATATCCATCCATTCAAGAATGCATTCTTTACATCCAATTGGTACATGTTCCAATTCTTGGATGCAGCTACACTCACCATAATTCTGATAGTTGGCATCTTTGCTACAGGAGAAAATGTCTCCTCATAATCAATGCCTTGGGTTTGTGCAAAACCCTTGGCTACCAACCTAGCTTTGTACCTGCTTATTGTACCATCTGAGTTCCTTTTGAGTTTGTAGATCCATCTGGATCCTATCACCTTCATGGAGTCCTTCTTGGGTACCAAGTCCCAAGTATCACTCTCCTTGAGAGCCTCCATTTCTTCATCCATTGCTTCCTTCCATTCTGGTTTAGTAATAGCTTCCTCAAATGTACCTGGTTCTTCACTTAAGATATCCTTTGCAAGATATACAGAGTGCTTGGTTACAAGTGAAGTATCATAACCATACCTAATTGGTTTCTTCTTTTCTCTTGAAGATCTCCTCATAGCTTGAGTTGAGGATTCTGGATTGTCTTCAAGTTGCTTCATCTTCATCTTCCCTTTGGATTTCCAAGCTTTGAATTCTTCAATGTTGATGGTGTCTTCATCATCTGAACTTGTGTCCTCATTCTGAGTTGGTTCTTGCCTGACAAGCTTTGGAAAGTCTTCTTCCATATCATAAGGTAGGCTAACTTTCCTGCACTCATTATCATACCATGAATCATTTTCATCAAAGATTACATCTCTGCTTACCTTGAAGCCTTTGTTTGAGGGGTTATAGAACCTGTATCCTTTCTGATTCAAATCATAACCAATAAAGATACACTTTTCAGCCTTAGGGTCTAGCTTTCCCCTTACCTGTGAGGGAATATGCACATATGCAACACACCCAAAGATCTTGCAATGATCCAGAGATGGTCTCTTACCATGCCAAGCCTCATAGGGTGTCATTCCATCAAGTGTCTTTGATGGCAACCTGTTGATCAAGTATGTGGCAGTAGATACACTCTCTGCCCAAAGATAATTTGGTAATTTTTTCTCATTAAGCATAGACCTAGCTGTCTCCACAATGAGTCTATTCCTCCTTTCTGCTACCCCATTTTGTTCAGGTGAGTACCTTGTGGTAATCTCGCTCTTGATGCCTCTTTCCTGCAAGAACTCTTCAAAGTCATTTGAGAAGTATTCTCCACCACCATCAGACCTTAACCTCTTCAAATGTCTACCTGTTTGATTCTCAACTAATGCAAGATACCTTTTGAAACAATTAAATACTTCATCTTTATGTTTCATGAAGTACAAGACAGTCCATCTACTATAATCATCTATAAAAGATACATAGTACCTTGATCCAGATATGGATGGCTCCTTGCTTGGTCCCCAAACATCTGTATGCACCAATTCCAAGTAGTCTTCATGCATAAAACCTTTTTTGGTATATGGCAATCTGTGTGACTTACCAAATTGACAAGCCCCACACTTGTATATCATGTGTTGCTTGGATACATTAGGTATCCCAAGCACACATTGATCCCTACTCATTTGCTTTATGGTCCTCTCTCCAATGTGACCTAATCTTTTGTGCCACATCTCCAATTCTGATAGAGTTTGGTCCTTATAATTGTACAAGGCAATATTCTTAGTATCCTCAAGTTCAAAGGTAAATAGTCTACCTGATTTCTCTCCCTTGGCTATCCTTCTGAATCCATGTCTTGGATCCTCCACATATGCACCATGTTGAGTGAACCTGACCTGTAGACCTTTTTCAACAATCTGACCTACACTCATCAGATTCTTGGTGATTGTTGGAACATACAATACTCTGCTTAGCAAATTCTGATTACCATCACTTGTTTTGACATTACCTACTTTAACCACTGAATGTTTAGTGTCATCACCTGTCTGCACTTGATGCTTGCCTTTAGGTTCTTCCAAATCAGAGAGTAAGGCAACATTCCCAGCTACATGGTTAGAGCAACCTGAGTCAATATAGAACAAATGATCATCATTGATAACCTGATTTAGATGTCATGTTCATAATCAACAAGGAATCATCTTGATCCTCTGCATAATTGTTGTAATCCTTTCTGTTCCTGTATCCTCCTTGATAATTGCCATTGTGATTGTAGCTATTGTTGTTGTAATTATTGTTGTAGCCATGGTAGCCTTGAGATTGATTGAATCTGCCTCTGCCTTGGGAGTATCCTCCTCTTTGGTGACCTCTTCCTCTTTGATTCTTGTAGTTCTTGTAGCATTCATCTGTAGT
>CM035438.1:53059082-53266582 GCA_020310875.1 Ceratopteris richardii
TGATTTTTGAGCTTCTAATCACCTTGAGTCTGCTCACCAATTTTCATGTGATTCTGAGATTGTGAACAGAGGGGTGTTGATGACTCCCCAGATGAAATGACGACCTACTTTGATACCAATTATTGTAGTTTGAGGTCTTTAGAAGCACACATACATCACAAGGAAGAAGAAGAATCTTGAATCTTAAAACACAATACTAAATGTATTACCAAGTGAATGTACAAAGATAAGTGATCCATTAGGGTTATAGGCATATATACAAGCCGAGAGGGAAAAACTCCTAAAGAGGGAAAAAAGTGCCTCGTTGATCCTAAGTGTGTTCAAACATTAGTATCAAAATATATCACTAGTAAGGAAATAGCATGGGCCTAGCACTTTGAAAGAAAAGAATATGAGGGATACACCTTTGGTTAAAGATTTCAAACCATCTATATTCATGGAGAATGATTAAGATAGGAACAAGGATGTGTTCTACACTTTTTTGCAAAAGTGGATAGATTTGAATTAATTGAAGGGAACCCCACACAAGTATTGAGCACTCAAAGAAATTATTTCACTTGGACCATGCACATACAAATGGTGGATGAGCTTTAAATAAGCCAATACTATTCCTATAGATTGGTCTTAGTTTGAAACTCTTTTTCTAAAAGATTTTTTACTTGAGAATGTGTAGGAGTGTAATTGGGATGAGTAGGGAGGTAGACCATTGTTTATTTACCTTTCACATTATAGAGAGATCATCATTAAATTGAAAGGCTCATGTGATTTTAGAAGATCTTAGACTTTATTAATGGGCTTGACAAATCAATAAAGATTGAGGTTAGAAGAAATGCTCCTAAGAATGTTGAAAAAGCCATTAAGTATGAAGAAAAATATGAGTATCATAGCCATATACCTATGGATATGGATCAACCTCTTAGACCCACTCAAGTGACAAAGTTTATGATATGACTAGTTCCAGGAAAAGGTAAATTCAAAGTTAAAAAAAAAAAGATTTCAAGGGCCAAAATTGAGTAGAAATGAATTTGAATGGGCCAAAAAGGAAAACGTATGTTTCAAGTTCTATCTCCTTACCACTCATTGTAGAATTGCCCAATACATAGGGGGAAGAAAAAAATCAAGACCAAGGACCAATACAATTGTGGAAAAGGACAAGAAAGCAATCCTCTACTGCAAATATGTCTTATTCATGACAAAAATAGCTACAAGGTTGTGGAAGTGATGCATGAGGGTAGTCTATGTGCTTCTTATTTGACATAGTCATTGTGGTCAACACCTTTTGGTCCACCTGATTTGGTGAGACTGCATGGTACTATACAAAGGAGCCAAGTGCAAGTCATGATATTGACTCTGCTAACTTTGGTGGCCTTTCACCTAGATTAGGGAACTTAGCAAAATAAACATAAGGCTCGAATGCCATATGAAAAGAAATCTTACATGCCATAAGTAAAAAAGGTTCGCAATCCATAACCTACAAAAAATACTTTTGACTTTCAAAAGACACTCTACTTGCAAAAAATGTATTATACCTGTAAAAAAACATTCCATATGCATAAAAAAACATTCCATATGCATAAAAAACATTCCATACACAAGAAAAATACATATGCATGTGTGTGTTTGTATGTGTGTATGTATGTGTGTGTATTTATGTGTGTGTGTGTGTTTATGTGTGTATGTAAGTGTGACTATGTGTGTATGCAAGTGTGTATGCTTATGTCTTTGTGTGTGTATGTTTATGTCTTTGTGTGTATATGTGCTTGTGTATGTATGTAAACATGTTTGAATGTATGTATATGTGTGTATTTATGTATATTTGTGTGATTGTATGTATGTATATGTGTGTAATTATTTGTGTATGTGTATTTGTATATGTATATGTGTGTGTATAAGTGTGTATGTTTATGTCTTTGTTTATGTGTATATATTTGTATGTAAGTATGCATGTATGTAATCACATGTGTAATTGTGCAAGTATGTGTGCATGCAAGTATGTTCATATGTATGTAAGTATGTTTGTGTTGAGGTTGTAGCAAGGAAAGACCGAAAAACCCTCACCACCTTGCATGGAAGCAAGAAGGAAAGCTCAAGAGTGACTCTCCTCTCATCCACCCCTACCTCCCACATGTTCAAGCCATTGGCATCAGCCCCATGCTATGCCACATGCTTGAAGAAAAGGAGAATAGGGAGTCCAGGATCCTAGTCCATGAGGAAAATACAAGAAAATGCAACTACTCTACTCACACAAAGGAGAGACATGCATAGGCACACACACACCACTCTCACACACTCACAAAGACATAATACATGTAAATGTAAATAGTCTTCGAGTAAATGAGAGCCTTCTTCCATTGATAAGAGATATTACATGAGAGCACATCCACCAAAAGCTCCCCTCTTTACAAAAATGAGCTTCTATATATAGGCTGAGCTCTATTCCCCATGTGCTTCTTTGAAAAGTCAAAAAGTGAATCTCTCTAAATAACATATCTTCTAGGATATTCCAAGATCAAATGTGTAACAAACAAGTCCCAAAAAAGACATGCATGAAATTTTCTACGTGGGAATTCCTTAGAAGGGCAAAAAGGGTGAAATATGAAGAGTCTTCTATACTAAGGCATAAAGAAATATTAAAAAGTTCCCTAAGAGAGTGTTCACATGTGACACTCAAGTATATACAAGGAGGGTTATTCTTATGGTCTAAGGAGGGTTTCCATGCACAATTGAGGATGTATGCATACCCTACAACCCAACACTCTCCCCCCCTAGACTTTGTCATCCTCGACAAAGCTAGAAAGGAAGAACATACGCAATTGAACGTCTTCAAGTCCGAAAATCTTCAGGTCTTCAAAATCTGCAACTGCAAAGCTTCAGGAAGCAATTCTTCAAGTCTTCAATGATCTTCAAATGTGCAGCACTTCTATCTTCAAGCCTGAAGTCCTTCCTTCAATCTGCAAATCTTCAGTCTTCAGAGCTAGGTGACACCATCCCCTTAGGGGGCATTCAGCCCAGCATACATCCCATTGTGTAGTCCTATGTAGGATGGGAGATCCTTCCCAGGGAGCTCCCAAACCTGAAATAAAACATTTACAACAAGTAGATTGTTTTTTGAGAAGAAGTAGACAATAACTTTTAGTCTAACTTTTAGTTTCCACTTCAGGGAGCATCGAGTCATTCAAGACTTTCTCATCTAGAGACAAATCCTTATGAAGAGGAGGTTCCTGATTCTTGTAATGAATATTCGAAGGTTTGCACAACCAAGACCTCACTCTCCACCTGTCCTACTGTCACTTAGAAGACTTAAAGCTTATTTGATTGAAGAACAGTAATCCATGGGCCTCTGAAAAAGAGCTATTTGGAAATCATTAAAGGTGAGTGGATTCATTAGTGCATAGTGTCCAAAAATTTTGTTAAGGTTTGATGCATAGAGGGATGTATGGCGATATATTTGTTTGTGAGAAATAGCAGCCCTCAGAACAACATTCCAAACACCACAGAAATTCATATAGATTTTCATGACACCCTAAGGCAAAACAACCCCAAAAGTTCCTGTGAACAACAAAACACCAGTAATTTAAACCATCAAGATCATTCCATTATCAAAATTATTTACTATGTCCTTTGAGTGATAGCAAGAAGTGAGGCAAAAATCATTGCCACGCCCCAAGTGCCTTGGTACAAGAGCCTTCAACCTGATGCACAAAAATAGAGAAGGCAACATTTTTCAGCAAGTGTTGCTACCCAAAACATTCCTTGGACACATAAATACTGCATTTCAAATTTCCCTCTAAGATCGAAGAGCTCAATAATGTATTTCAAATATCATGCCACCCATTGGAAAAGTCACACAGCAAGTCAGCACATCATTGGAGCACCAGGTCTAAACCAAACATTATAAACTTCTCAAAGTCTAATGAACATGTGTAGCATCTAGAATTGATGGTTACTCTTATATAAGTGTGAAATCAACATAAAATATGACTCAGAGATATGTGCCATAATGCATTAGATTGGCTGAAAATTATTTGGCAACCACACATATAAATATTGAGTAAATGATAAGTAAGTTGCAACCCCCCACTACGTGAGGATCATAAGGACACCAATACCTACAAAACAAGTTTCAAATAGCAATAAGCATATTAGGGTTTGTGTTGCACCTGCACAACTTTCAGTCACCTATGTAGAGGAGTGGAGAACCATGTGAGCATGAGCATGTCAGACATTGATGATGATTCCTATTCTCCTTTACATGCATAATACCATGATCAAATTTGAAAACATTTAAGTCATGTAGGTCAAACAAGTTCAGGCATCTGTACATAGCTAAATAGTGAAATATTGAGTGATGCCTTACTGAGAGACTTCACTAATCTCAAATCCTTACCGTCTATGATTTCCACATATAATGCGAGTGAGTGGTGTTATGACACACAATATAAATGTATCTGCAATCCTTTACCTCAGAGACATGTAGAGAATATTAGTCTGAGAAGTGCTCTAAATCCCTGCACATCAAAAAATAGCTCCAAGGAACTCAAAAGCCACAACCCTTTTTTTGACAATATTTCGTTCATCTTAAGTATGCCATAAAGCTGATGTGTTATCTCGCAAGTGCGTGTGACAGGTTGTACATGAGATAATTGTTTCCCTTTTAGTGCCTCTAATGAATGTGCATGGGCCTATGAATTTTCCATGTGAACATGAGTACAAAGAATGATATGAGCAACCAAACGAGTCAATTAGCATATGATAGTAAAAACATAATCATTTGATCATGGCCTGAGCATACAAACATACAAATAATATGTGGCCCAATTCAAGAGGAATCCTTTTTGGACACAATCACCAAAAGGCCATCTAGAGTCAAAGTAAACTTTAAGTGAACTATAAACCAAAGACAACCCCTCAAGCATTGCAGCCATTTCTGAGTATCTTCCCAAATTCTCAGCCTTAAAACGGGGCACAAGATCGACCCAGAGAAGAAATCACAAGTACACCAGAAAAGCCTAGCTCCCATTGTCATGCAGATGAGGGAGTGTGTGCCTATAGGCAATGAAGCAGAGCCTTGCAAGCCAATCATGATTTAGAGAGTCAATTCGCCAAGTCTTGGGATTTGTGCGATTGGAGAAATCAGAGGGCAAAAGCACTAAGGTGCATAGGGGAAGCCTTCGAATACATGCACTCATGCACAGCAGAAAAAAGATGGGGAAGCTCAGCGGAGCTCAACCCCACCATAGCTATTCGCAGGTGGAAGCATGATGGGGGGGAGCACACCATGCTCTACCACGAAATGGGAGAGGGAAAGTAATGAATGGGGTTGGAGGAGATAACCTTCCCCCAACCCAGCCATCTTCAAGCCAAGTGGACCCGTGCATTTAGAGCCAAGAATAGGTCCCTTTAATGTTTTCCTTCACCAACCTCCCAATTAAGAGAGTGGATAGTTTAAGTGGGAACCCTGAACGACATCCTTGTCAGATTCGTATGCCTATCAGAGTGTCACAGAATTTAGATATGAAATTTATAGAGGGGAATCCAAGAAAGCTTCACGTATATTTTTTTTTTCTCTTTTTTTTCTTGAAAAATGGATAGAGGTAGGGACAAGGAAGTCTACGCATCCCTCTACCCAAGGCAAACACCAAATTCAATGAAGAAAATGAGGGGTGATGCCAGAGTGAGTACGTGTATGTGGAAGTGTGAGAGAGAGAAGAGGGGGTTAGGGGGTGTTTTTGTGCATCAAATAGAAATGAACTAAAACTACTTACTAAAAACAAGAAATGGGGAGCAAATGGCCCAATGGAAGGGTGAAAGTGCCAAGCAAGAACTCAAATCCTATGTAATTGAGCAAAAAAAAATTGCAAAACAATACTTTACCACATGTTCTTGAGCTCTCCAAGTGATGAAAGGCCGACCATCCCCGGCAACGGCGCCAAAAAGTGTTGAGCTTGTAGCAAGAAAAGACCAAAAAACCCTCACCACCTTGCATGGAAGCAAGAAGGAAAGCTCAAGAGTGACTCTCCTCTCATCCACCCCTACCTCCCACATGTTTAAGCCATTGGCATCAGCCCCATGTTATGCCACATGCTTGAAAACAAGGAGAATAGGGAGTCAAGGATCCTAATCCATGAGGAAAATACAAGAAAATGCAACTACTCTACTCACACAAAGGAGAGACATGCATAGGCACACACACACCACTCTCACACACTCACAAAGACACAATACATGTAAATGTAAATAGTCTTCGAGTAAATGAGAGCCTTCTTCCATTGATAAGAGATATTACATGAGAGCACGTCAACCAAAAGCTCCCCTCTTTACAAAAATGAGCTTCTATGTATAGGCTAAGCTCTATTCCCCATGTGCTTCTTTGAAAAGTCAAAAAGTGAATCTCTCTCTAACTAACATATCTTCTAGGATATTCCAAGATCAAATGTGTAACAAACAAATCCCAAAAAAGACATGCATGGGATTTTCTACGTGGGAATTCCTTAGAAGGGCAAAAAGGGTGAAATATGAAGAGTCTTCTATACTAAGGCATAAAGAAATATTAAAAACTACCCTAACAGAGTGTTCACATGTGACACTCAAGTATATACAAGGAGGGTTATTATTATGGTCTAAGGAGGGTTTCCATTCACAATTTGAGGATGTGTGCATACCCTACAACCCAACAGTTTGTATGTATGTAAGTATCCTTTCAAGAAAGATCAAGGTTATCCAATTGGAATGCCGTAACTAAATCAAACATCCTAGATAGATGTTGTGTACAAGAACCCATTCAATCTTCAAAAGATGTTAAGTCAAAGTTGACATATTCATTTGAGTTTGCTTCAAGTACTTAGCATAACTCTAATGAATTTCATAGAGTTCAATACATTCCAGAAAAGACAAGTTAGGAATTGCTCATAAGATTGACAATTCCCAAAAATTCAAAGCTAAAGTTTTTGAGAAAAGTGTCCTAACTTGGACAATTTTCATTTTGGATTTGACTTGGTCAAGTTAAAATAAGGTTGACCAATAGTAAATCTCAAACGTTCTCGTACATTTTACATAAGATTTTTCAAGCCCATTAGGACAAGATAGTCCTCTATTTGGGTAATAAATCAAGTTGGAAGTGAACCATAGTATAAACATGGAAGTTAGATGTTTTGGACAATCAGGCTTCTAGTTTTCCAAATCAAATGTAAGTGAATCAAGATTCTCAAAGTCTTGTTAGGTATAGAAATCCCACCTTATTTACTGCATCCATGCACCAATGATGCCCGAAAATGGACTAGTAATTTGAATCCACTTATTTCAAATGTTAGTGCATAGATAGCACATATTGAAAATAATGCATTGGCCAAAGATGTTTTTTGATCCACCCTCATTATCCATTCCCTATTTCGCATTTAGATAAATTTATCAAAGTGCAAAGGTAGATGGTGTTTTGAATCACTTGGGTAGGGATCCCACAACATAGATGAAACATGTTCTTCAAGGTTAGAACATGAGGCTTGGGAATATGCCTATAGTTATTATACATATTGTAGCTCAGTGATGAGTAGCACCTCCTTTAATGTCAATCCGGGAAGACGTGAGGATGGTATGAAGACCTCGAGCAAGTGGAGGCACAAGTGCGTGAGTGAGAAGCACACAAACATGCACACACATACACACACACGCGCACACACGGCAAAACAAAGAGTGAGAAGCAATGGAGTTCTTAGATCACTTTCAAGAAGCTCTTACAAGTTCATTTCAATTACAATCTAATCTCAAAAATGAGCTCTCTAGCTCTATTTATAGTTTCTGACTAGGTTTTGGCCCTATCCAGACCTAGTGTCCGGCCTAGTTAAAAATTAGGTTCCAGGGCCAATTTGAGGGCTTAAACGGAGTCTAAAAAATACGAAAATTGATATGTAGGCACTTATAAGGCTCCTCAAGCTCAAGGACTCCTTGGCTTGCACAAAATGGAGCTACAAAAATACGAAATGGTATTTACAATGGTTTTTAGTGATTAAAATCACTATTTGTGTAGGGATTTTCTCTGTTAATTTGTCGTACACATCTTTGAGCTCCCTACTTGCTCTTTCTTCTTGTGTGCTCCACTCCTTGATGTCTAAAAAATTTATATGGCCTACTTTCCTGATCTTCTTTGGCTACTGTGTCTGCTTGTGCTATCTCTTCGTTCCGACCCTCTTTGTCTTGTGGCTCCTTCGGTTCCCTGACTGTTGCCAACACCCCCCCCCACTCTCGCGTCTGTCGCCCCTGACAGACCCTTGTCTAGATGCTCATTGAACGTAATATTGGACAACGTCGAAAGCGAGGTGATGTTCTTCTAATCTGAGCCCCCGTGCTAGATCTGTTAATAATGCATCCCAATTCACTGGTCCTGGTACGTCCGGATGTGGCACCCGTAGTTGTTCTGAATAGATGGTTCTCTCCATAGCGAATAAGTGGAGGAGATGTGAGGGCCTGGGTACAAATATTTCTGAGTGATATTCCCAAAATCCCGTTATGAACATCTCCTCGAATGTCTGTTTAAAACAAGCTGGGAGGTACTTTATTCTGGCGAGCCAAGCATATATTACCTCTATGGATGGGGTTGTGCTCATGTCGTATACCAGATCTTGATTTCCTGTAAGAAATCCGACACCTGAGAAGTGGGGGTCTTTAATATTATTGAACGTCCTGAAGGTGAGTAGCATTAGTCCAAAGATTTTCATACACATTTGTGCCATCACATCGGGGGTATTGCGTAGTCGAGTGCTCCAGTGTCTGATGGTAGAAATCATGTAATTTACAGTGGGAGGGCCTTGTGGCGGTGCTAGATAAACATAATTTAACCACTTCGCGCAACCCTTGACGTTCTTGACAGCAATGGTAAACTCTGGCCAAGTGCGTCGGCGGAATACTGGAACATAACAAGGATTGTATTTAATAAAAAGGGGCATGTTAGTCCAGGTACGAACCATTTCCGGGTAGGTTTCAAGAAGAAAGATTCTCCAGGTTGGTTGATAAATGGAGCCTTTCTTTGCACTTTCTGGGACATCCTCTGGCCCAAATTGTGTGGCAAAAGTTGGAGGTTTGCCACAACTGCGTTGAATCTCTGCATTGTAATCCACAAGGAGCACACAATATGGCACATATTGATCATCATTGGTGCCGATCCATCTATGATGAGACATGCTTCGAAAGTATTCAGACTTAATGATGGTGTCTTCTAACTTTGCCATAGATTGGATTTGAATGGCCACTCTATCTTCATGGGTTGTTGCTGTCTTTTCGAGTGTTTGTAGCCATTCAGGTACTTCAACTTCTAATGTGTCCAGTCCTTCTGAGGTCTGTGCACCACGTGGCATCGGCATAGGAACGTATGGTTCCTCATAGGTTTCATCCACCTCAATGGGTACTAAATCCTCCGGTTCGGGTTCTACAACTGGGGAGGGCTGCCTTTCATATTCTAATAACTTTTTCTAGAGTTCAGCCACCTTCTCTGTCAATGCCTTTACTTCCTCTGAAGTCGAGGCCGTTTCTATGACCTTGGTTGGAGCCTCCTTTTCCCTGAGCTGGCTACGTAGCTCATCTCGTTCCCTTTCCAAATCATCATGTGCGTCTAATAAATCCGCATAACTTTCCAAGATGGTTTTCATTGTTTCTGTGGGAACCGCTTTGAACTGTTCTGGATCGATCTCATGGGGGACCCTTCCATGGCCGCTTCCAGGTTTTCTTCATTTTGTTTCTGCAACCGTTTATTTTCTTCAAGTGCTGTAGCCATATGCTTGCGAAGTAGAGTTAAATTACGCCGGACTCTCAGGTTATCTGTTTGGTACACCTCCAGCAAGGCTTCAAGTTGTTTGACACCGGGTTCTGCTGATGGTTGGGGTGTCTCGAGGAGTGTTTGATGGGCTTGCTCGAGAGTTGTGTAGCGTTGGTTGAGTTCCGCATTTTCTTCTTCTAGCATTGTGAGTCGTCTTTGTAGGTTCTGATGATTCGTTGTCAACTGTTGATGGCAGCCTTCGAGATCCCTGTACTCACGCTGAAGTTGATATACACACTGATGTAATGATAGGAATATACTATTTACATTAAAGGATGCAGGTAAAGATGAAGATGCAGGGGGAATGGGGAAGGGGAAGGGAGTTGTGAATGAGGTGGAGTCAAGTGGTGAAGTAGGTGGAGGGGGTATGGGAGATTGAGGTTGTGTGGGGGGTGGGGGTGGTACTGTGGCGGGTGATGTTTCCATTGTGTCAAATGTGTGTGTGACTGTAAAGATGGGGACAGTGGGTGGGGTGGAAGTGATATTTGTGAAGAGTGTCGTGAAGGTGGGCATGGAAACTCCTCCAAATTGGATACCGGGAGAGAGAGGAATTCCCATGACAACTGTGGTAGTGGTAGAAAAGGGCGTGGTTGTGCCGGTTGGTGAGGTGAATTGTGTAGCGAGAGGTGAGGTGGGTGGGGAGAGTGGTTCCTCCTGATGTTCTTCTGTTTGCGTGTTGCCTTCTGGTTCTGATACATTGATGTGTATTTGTTTTCCAGATCGCCTAAGGCGGGCAGGCACACGTTTCTCAAATCGATTAATGTATGTCATGGCCTCATGTATGGCCTCATCCAAGCCGACTGCCTCTACGTGCAGGTTCATGGATTCGATAAACATATCGTCCACACCTTCCTCAGCCAATAGTTGGCTCATGAGCACCTTGCCTGATTCAAGTGACATTTTGTGTTGTTCCTGAACTCGGTTCATGGTTTGGTACAATCTTTTTATTTGTGCCGAATATGCTGGGGCACTTGCTAGCTCTGAGAGTTCATCATATTGTTGATATTGTTCTTCGTCGGCTTCTTCTTCTTCTCCTCCTGCCTCTTGTTCATCTCCTTCGACTTCTACGACGACTGGTTGTGTCGGGGCTGGTGTTGTTGTGGTGGGGTGTGGTTCCTGGGTCTGGTCTGCTTCTGTTTCAAGATTAGATTCGTAGATCAGTCTGGCAACTTCTTCATCCGTGAGGTCATTGAGAGTAAATCCCTGTGGAAATTCCAAGTCTGATGGAATGGGGGGAAACACCAAGTTGGGTCCTTCTGTACTTGGTCTGGGAAGACAAATGGTGAATGGCCGAACACGCCTAGTTTGAGGAGGAGTCACCTCAGGTGTGGTAGTGGCTCCCCTTGGTTGAGCACATGGTAATTGGACGCCCCCTCTCATCTTCTTCGATGGAGGACCCGCTGTTGATAGTCGCCTTTGGAATTCTTGGGCCCTGGACCACACTAGTGCTCTTTGAATGGGCACGTCATATGCTAGGCACCTGTAAATTATTCTTGTTAGGGCACAACAGCCATGAAGTACATTTTTCTGCTTCTTATTCCAGCGCTGATGGGCTAGGTGTATCTGATCGATGACCCAGTGCAGTATGTTGAGGGTGAGGTTCTCTGTTTCTGCCAAGTATAAGCTGAACCATATTTTCTTAGGGGGCATAGTGAATCGTTCTTGTGCGGGAAAAGCAAAATGTTGCATAACAGTTCGTAAGTGGAGAGCAATGGTAGGCGTCATTGCCACCATGTCCTTCAATTTATTGAGATCCTTATGCTTCATCCTACCCGGAACCATTGTTTCTTTCTCGGTGGGAATGTGCATCCCTTGCATGTTCAATGCCTCTTGTACCAGATTGAGGGTCAGTTTAATCTCTTGAGTTCATGTCCTGGCAACAATGATGGTAGTACAAAAGTAGTATCGCCTCCCTTGACCCTGCTAGGAGTTATGGTACTTATGAAATAGGAGCATCGTAGAAAATCAGGTTTAGGCACGTGTGCTCTGAAATATCTATCCAGGCCTGCCTTGGTCCAAACTGATCGAAATACCTCTGCATTCTGATAGTTCTCGAATTCGCGAGTGAAAAAGTGGTAGCGTCCCCATTTGCCATTAAATTCAATTTCTGCTTCCCAGAAGTAGGTGTCGTCACCCAATGGCCCTGCTACATCACTGAACCAATGAGCATGTTTCCCCACTTGAGAAGTGTGTCCCTGAGGAGGGTCCTGGATAGGAAGGACATGCACCGCTTGAAGTTCTTGAGCCCTTTCGGTGAGTGGCGGTTCCAAAAGAATAGTTTCAATGTCCACAATCTGTGCGCTGGACCCTGCCTAGGAACTAGTGCCTCCAGCTTATGCCATAGTTATTGCTTGCTACTGGTTCTGTCGAGAATATAGAGCATGCGTTAATATTGTAATGGACAAGATAGAACACGTTTTGCCCCCGTTACAATATTATCGTGAGGTGAGTAATGGGTTAGTGGTCCGTGAGTGCACGATGACAGTGTGTGTTGTTAATGCTTGGATAGTCCTAGGAGCTAGATGGAAAGATGCAGTGTCTGACTAATGTAGTTAGTAAGTGGAGATGAATTCACCAATTGGGGTCGGGGGGTTTATTACAAGTCTTAGGTTGCCAAACACCATGGCTGGCTTTTGGTCTTGGTTTTGTGGAGACTCGGGAGGGTTGCATGAGTAATTCCGCTGGGGGTTGTGTCTTTGGGACCCATTTACGAGTGAGTCTGTGCATGCTTCTAGGTGGCAGTGTGTTCGAGCGTATCAGACAAGAGTGGGTGGCGGCTGCTTGAGCGAGTGGACCCTGTCGTGTATGATGTGAATTGTGTGGGACTAGTTGAGCCCGCAAGCAAGCCTTAGGCACCCAAATTTGTCTTGGTTGTGGGTCAGCCTTCATCGACTTCCTGGGCACCCAGATAGATTTCACTTTCTCAACAGAGGTTTTAGAAGTACTCTTATTAGTATCATGTCGTTGATTACTAATAGGTGGTTGAGACAGTTGTCGCGACTTGGCTATAGTTGGCAGCTCATCTTTTCGCACTCACATTTGTTTCACTGGTTGAGTTGTTTGGCTTCGCGCGTTCTTTTGGTCTCCCGCATAGATAGTCTTCAGTAATTGATCTACCCTTAGTTGCTGCCTCCTTCTGGCCTTTGGAAAAGAAGGGAGTTCCGCCAATACCTTGACTTTTCTATTGAGATCTCCATTCCTCTGCATCACATAGCTTTGGACAAGAACAGCATGGTCAACTTCATGTGTACCCCTGGAAGGACCAGGAGTCTGTGCCTTTCCTAGTTCCTGGAGTGCTCCATTATCTAACTCAACGGTAATTCTACTCTGATTCACCCATACCTGAAGAAGTCCACTTCTTAGGTTTAAGTTGACTACTTGGTCATAAATCCAGTCTTGACCCAAGACAAGAGGTTCGGTGAGGTCCTCGTCTTGACACACTAGTACTCTGACTGTCAATACTTCGTCTTGAATGGAGATGGGAAGATCCACCTCGCCCAGGCAAGGGGTTTCCACACCTCCCTTATATGAGATATGATTCTATAGGATTGACAATTAATTTCAACTCTTGTCAGTAAGACAATTGAACAGCACTAGTGGCTGCACCTGAGTCAATCAAGGCTCTTACAGTCTTTGCACTTTTTCCTTGTCCTATATCTAAGGTTATAAAAGGACGTCGATCAATTATCCTATGAGAGCTGATACGTGAAACTTCACACATAGCCATATGATATCCTTGGTCTGCATATGCATCTGGCCTAGGTTGCTCTCTACCTTGTCTTCTTAATTTCATTCTCCGTATGCACTCTAAGGCTTCTACTTGAGCTTCTTCTCGAATCCGCTTTTCTTCTTCTTTGCGTTTCTTAGCAGTGTTGAGTCGACTTAGCATTTCCTCTGTGAGTGGTTCCTGATACAACTTGACCCTGCATCCACTAATGTAGCTTGGAAGAACATCACCTTCTAAGGTGGCCAGCTGTACTGCTCCACTCGTTGAGATCCTATTAATTATCATGGGTCCGTAACCTCTTTTCTCTAGTTTCCTCGCATGTTGTTTCAAAGTGTAGACTAGTACCAGATCTCCTGCTTTCAAGCCTTTATCCTTAATATGGGCATCAAAATATGTCTTCTATCGTTTCTTAGCTGCATATATCCCTGCTGCCGCCCTCAGTCTTGTTTCTCCTAATTGTTCAAGGTCAAAAAGTCTAGAGGAGAGTTCATGACCCGTCCATTCATGCTCTTGTGCTACTTTCAGTGTAGGTATTAAGAAGTCCAATGGTAGCACTGCATTTTGGCCAAATACCATCTGAAAGGGGGTGGCTTGGAGTACCGTTTTGTAGGCGACTCGGTATGCCCAAACAGCATGGGATAGCTGTTTGTCCCAATCAGAGCGTTTATTGTTCACTAATTTCGTCAGTACATTGCATAAGATCTTGTTGGTGCTCTCAGCCTGGCCATTTGCTTGAGGGTGGTAGGGGGCAGACTTTTTATGTACTACCAAGAACTCTTGGAGTAGATTTTCAATTACTTCATTCAAGAAGTGAGTGCCTCTATCACTTACTAACTCTATAGGTAGCCCGTATCTTGTGAATACATTCTCAAACAAGAATTTAGCAGTTGTTTGAGCATCGTTTTTTGTCGTGGCTTTTACCTCTATCCACTTTGTTAGATAGTCTGTCGCAACAATGATATATTCTGCATGGGAACCCTTAGCTGGGGGATTAATAGGACCTACGAAGTCTATTCCCCACTTAGAGAATGCACGTCCACCCATCATAGGTTTCAGTGGCATCTCATCTTTACGTATAGGATATTGAGTTCTCTGACAGACATCTCATTGTTTCACATAGGTATGTGCATCCATGTGAAGGGTCGGCCACCAGAAGCCCGCAAATAGTATTGCCTTGATCACTCGATCTGGTCCAAAGTGTCCTCCTGCTACATCGTGTCCAAGATCTTGAGATATTCACTCTCATGGACACATAGTCTCAGGTAACCGTCTTTACCACGTTTGTATAGATTATCACCAATAAGTGAGTAATCCTGGGCTTCTTGTTCTAAACTCCTTTTCCTAGCCAGAGTCATGTCTGGACGGAATGTTTTCGTCCTCAGAAAGGATACTAGTGGTTCACTCCAATCCCGCACTATGGACACTTGATAAAGAGTGGCATGTTCCACAGGTGGTTTAGTGCAGCAGATTGGGCATCCCTTGCACAACTTTTGGACATCAGCTTCCATAGTCGGCCAATGCACTCCGAGTCTTCGTAGTGTCTGTAGGGTTCGTCGCTTTGAGTAGTGTTGCTCTAAGGCACCTACATGTGCTAATTGCAACCACTTCGCATACTCGTCCTCTTCTACACAACAAGCCAAGATCCCTTGATCTGTGTGCTTGTACATACTTCCAGCCATGATGTGGTACTTTTGGGCTTTTACTACCTGTCTATCTTGTGTGGCTATTACTGGGTGGTTAGGCCCGTACGTCAATACTGGCACTAATGGCTTAGCCCACTGCGGCACCACTTCCAAATTAAACAAGTAAGCATCAGGAAGGTCATCTGACACTCCTTGTGGGGCTTCTCCTGATGTGAGCCTAGAGAGATGATCTGCTCTCAAATGAGTCCTCCCTTTTCTCACCACTACCTCAAAGTCATATTCCATTAGTAAGAGAAACCATCTTACTAATCTACCTATATTGCATGGTTTGTTTACCAAGTACAACAATGCTTGATGGTCAGTAAAAAGTTTAAACTTATTTGCAAGCAAATAATGTCTAAACTTTTTAACTGCATATACCATGCCTAATCCTTCTCTCTCTGTAGTGGTATAATTTCATTCAGCTGCGTTCAATTGTCTACTAGCATAGGCAATTGGGAGATCCATATTACCTTCACCAGTAGGTTGTGCAAGCACACACCACCCAATAGCATAATTGGATGCATCAACATGAACATGGAAAGGCTTATTCCAATCTGGTGTGGTCAAGATCGGTGCTAAATATAATCGCCGTTTAAGCTCATTGAAGGAATTCTCACATTCATCAGTCGACTCAAAGTTAGTCAAGAGTCCGTACAGAGGCTTTGCTATGATGGCATACATGTGTATAAACCGTCGGTAATAACTGCAATGCCCCATGAAAGCTTGTACTTCCTTGACATTCTTTGGCCTAGGTAGCTCTGCTATGGCTCTCACTTTCTCTTCATCCGTGGATATGCCATTCTTTGACACTATGTGTCCTAGAATCTTGCCTTGCCTGACCATAAAAACGCACTTTTCTGGGTTTAGGCAGACTTGATATTCTCTACATTTGTCAAAGATTTGTCTAAGTTTAGGAATATGGATTTGTCTAATGTTGGAATGAGCACAAAGATCATCAACATAGACTTCTAAGTTCTTCCTCAGGAACTCTTTAAATACATGGCACATTAGCCTCTTGAAGGTTGCTGGGGCATTGGTAAGCCCAAATGGCATTACCCGAAAGGCGAATATGCCCCATTCTGTGGCAAAAGCTGTCTTATGCTGATCCTCTGGAGCTATGGCTACTTGATTGTAGCCCAAAAATCCATCAAGGAAGTTGTACACTTCCTTGCCTGCTACTCTTTCTAAGAGATGTTCTGTGATGGGAAGCGGATAATTATCTCGAATTGTGGCTGCATTAACCTTCTTTAAGTTAATGCACACATGCAGCTTTCCATTTTTCTTGGGCACCACTACGATGGGGGATACCCACTCAGTGTGCTCAATTTCATAGATGAATCCAGCTTCGACCAGTCTATCTATCTCCTCTTTGATCTTAGCAGCATAATTATCATTATATGTGTATGGCTTTTGCTTAGAAGGTTTGGCATCCGAGGTCATGGGGATAGTGTGTGAGCAGATGTCTGGATCAACACCCTTCAAATCCTTGTAACTCTAAGCGAATACATCTCTGTATTCTCTTAGCAAGGCTATCAATTCTTGCTCTTCTTCTTCCGTCAGGTCATGGCCTATGTAAGTGCATCTCTCTTCTCCTTCTTCCATGGCTACCACAATTTTCTTTGTGGTCTCTTTGTTATCATAGGCCTCCCCTGATTGCGCCTCTCGTTTAGGCATTCTGATCATGACTCTCCTATCATCTATCTCATACTTCTTAAAATTTTCTGGGACCTCAAACAAAGATTCTTCCTCTTCTGGTGTGATTTCTTTCTTCTTCCTTTTCTTTCCTTCTTCCTTAGGGGTTACATGTGTGGCTAGCCTTACGTCTTTTGTAAGCTCTCCATGCCTCTGGGGTTGAAATTCTACTTCATAGAAGTATTCTTCATCTGATGCAAAAGGTAGGTCCATAATGATTGACTCTAGATCGGAGTCACTTGCATCCTCAAATGCATCAGGGCTAGGTTCGCACTCTTCTAACACCGCCTCTCCCATGATTGGCTCTATGGAGAAGACTAAAATGTCATAGCCATTTTCATCACAGTGAGGTGTCCATTGTTCTTCATTGATGGCTACATCCATTGTTGCTAGGATTTCTGCCCAGCCGTGGGGTTCAAATTCTTCGTCAGGAAAAACTACACGCGCATAGGCTGGGTCTTGAATTGATCTATGTGTTTCTTTTGCACCTATCTCTCTGGCCTTTTCTCTTTTCTCCTCTTCTACTGCCACTTTGCACATCCATAAGTGGGTGTCTTCATGCATCCATGAGGATCCTGATCCTATGGAATGCACGGATTTCGTATCATCTTTGGCTCTATGGATGGGATTCCATTGGATAGGGGGGACATCTCTATGAGAGTAATCTTTGAGATTCACTTTGGTCGTAACACCTAAGTGTTGCAGGTACAAAGAATTGGTTCCCCAATCCTGTACCACTTGCAACTGTCGTATAAAAGGTCGTCCCAAGATCATTTCATAGGCATGGTTCTTGCTAAAATC
Organism: Ceratopteris richardii; assembly: GCA_020310875.1. NCBI lineage: Eukaryota > Viridiplantae > Streptophyta > Polypodiopsida > Polypodiales > Pteridaceae > Ceratopteris > Ceratopteris richardii. The sequence goes on from CM035438.1 coordinate 53,076,793, forward strand.
ACATATAGCAAATGTATGCTCAAACTCGACACCACAGGTGGTGAGAGTTATTCCTTCTAGCAATCCTAAGGGCCTCTCAATATGACCATCGACCATCTGCAACTTCATTCTCGTTGGCCTGAGTGCTAGCTTGCCCCAACGCTTCCATAGGGAAGTGGTGGCAATTGCAACTCCTGCACCTGAGTCCAAAATTGCCTTGGTGGTGTACCCCTGGTAGGTAATGGGAAGATAGGTGTTCCCTTCTTCACCTTCACACATGTCTCCTATCTTATCCAAGGGTATCTCTGGCACTGTCCTATGTGATCCTACCTGGGAATGAGGTTTCACTATCGCTGGTACTTGTTTGGCGGTATGTTTCCATAATTCAGGTCTAACCTTGAGTAGCTCTTCTAACTTGAGGTTGCACTGCACTTTAGTGTTTTTCACTACCTCTGTGTTCCTAGGTAAGACTGAGTCCTCATTTCGTACCATGACCGTGGGTGCTCTCATACAAGTAGACTTAGCTTCCCATGGGCCTGTGAAGTGGGGTAATTCTTGTAGAGAGTTAGACTCAAAGTCTAGTCTTTCCTGAGAGTGGGTGCTCTCCTGCTCCTCATAAATGGATGGGATGTCTTGTGGGAATTGGTCGTGTGCATCATCCACCAGTTCAATGGGAGGAGTACTTCACTTTCTTTAGCCCATTTGTCTTCTTGAATCTCTCGTAGGAATTCTGGTGTGAATCGATTCATAGAAGATGGTGTGTCTGGCTCCGTAGAGTTAGGCACATAAGCTTCAGGCACATATGCTTCCTGGGTAGGAAGACCTGCTCTTTCACTTGCCTTGTCCTTATGTTGAGAGGAGGGTTCCTTTTCTGATTGTGCAATTAGCTTCTCTATTCTTTCTAACAGTCCATCAAAGTGCAACTGTGTCTTCGTTGAACTAGAGATGTTAAATAGGCGACTGGCTTCAAACATGGTCTGAGCCAATTCCACCATCTTAGCACAAATTTTGGTTCGTTCAAGCTCTAGTTCTGCTCTAGGGTAACACTTTTCATGATCAGTTACGTTTGGCCCTTCTTGGATTCTGGCCTGATATGCTTTAAGCATCATATTAAGGTCTTCGGGAGTGGGATCTGCTAGGACTGATCCTACTCTACGGGGTGGTGGAATTAGTTGAGGCGGGTTGGAAGGTGGAGGGTCGGATGGAGTTGGGAATGGTGGAGGTGGGGTAGTGTGAGAGGGAGTTTGAGATGTGAGTTCAGTTATCCTGGCCTTTGTTTCTCTGAGGCTTTCCTCGAGTTCACTCATCTTTTTTGCCCATTGCCTTTTCATTCTTTCACGGCTATCTCTCCAAGCTCTAGTCCTCTTCTTTGTCATGCTCTCTGTTTCACTAACATCTGGGCTCTTTTCCTGGTCTACCCCTTGGTTTTGCTGCAATGCTTGAGCTCTAGTGATCACTTGCACTGGTGTAGTGGACATCACACTTCCTGTGGAGTCTACAACTAACCCAATAACATTAATGGGAGTTATTTTTGGCATATTGTTGGGATTCTTTGGACAATCTCGTAAGAGATGCTCCTTTCCACATTCCTGGCAATAGCTCTGGATCGTCACTAATTGGGGTTGTGGAGGTGGAGGCAAGGGACAATCACGAATGAGATGATCTCCCTGACATCTGTAGCACGGTCCTCTAGGAAATGGGGGTTTTACCTGCCTCAGTTGAGGTCTAGGGTTGGGGTTTGCATACATGACGTTAGTGTAATCAGACTCCCAACTAGGTTCATTTGGGTCTTCACTATAGTAGGACTCCCCATGTTCAGGAGACTGCATGTAGTAAGCCTGGGGGCTATCAACATGTGTAGAATCAAAGCTATGATCGCTCGGGTCACTTTCTGAAAGCAGTGGTGTTACTGGCACTATAGCTCTATTCAAGTTTTCCTCAGCCGTTGTATACTTTACAGGAATCACATTAGCTGGGTTTGGAGGTTGTTGAGCAAGTACTGGCTGGGGTCTCAGTTGGGCCTGATATTGCGGTTGGTAATTTTGAGGCCTAGTATACTGTTGTGGTGGGTACTGACTCTGGTATCTACCTTGTTGAGGGTATGGCTGAGGGTACGCCTGTCTAACGGTTTTCTTATTGTAGGGGCAATCTTGCGCGGTGTGATTGGTGTACCTTCGTTCTATGGTGCAGTACTGGCTACTAGGATTTACTTGGGGTTGAGCCACAATGGGACATACATTCACCAGGTGGTCGCCACCGCAAGTATAGCACCTTTTGACTGGGGCGAATCTAGGAATTTGTTTACTAGAGACGCCTAGTTTTTGAGCTACTTTCTCCGCAAGCTCCTCAATTGATGTGGATTGCGTGGAAGAGAGGCTAGAGGCACTATCTGAGTCCTTATAGATTTTGGAAAGCTCTAGTTCTTCCCCTAGGTTATCCTCGATGTCAATGCACATGCGTACGCACTCTTCTATGGTCTTAGGGTCCTTCAAGTACACATATGATCTTAATTTGGTACTTAGCAGTCCATCCAAGAATAAAGCCACTTGCTTAGCTGGTGTGGGTAGCTCCAAAACAGGGCATCTTTCTAAGTATTGCCTAAATCTTCTTCCTGCAAGTCTCACGGTCTCTTGAGGGGTTTGTTTGAAGCTATGAATCAATGAGGAGGTATTATGTCTTATGCCACTCTTAGAGAATTCAATAATGAAAGCCTCTAGGAGTTGGTCTATGCTCCTGAACTGTCTCTCATTCAATGGTTGGAACCACGTAAGGGTTGTGTTCCTAAGGGTTAGACCAAAGGCATTGTATTGTGTGAATAGGTCCTCCACTTGTTCTGCTCTCAAGACTTGCCTAAACTCTGCCACATGATCGTATGGGTCTCCTGTGCCATCGAAGTAATTTTTCATGGACTTGACTAACTGAGTTGGTCTCAAAATCCTGGTGTGTTCTCTAGGTCGTGGTAGAGGGAAGTCTTCCATATTCCTTTGATTCCTGGGAGCTCTAAGTACCTCAGGTTCTACTCTATTTGTTTCCATCCTCATTCGTTCTCTGCCCCCTGGGTTGGCAAAGCTTACTTCTGGCCTATCTCTACTTCTGTCTCGTTGAGTTCCATGAGCTTGGGATGTTCCAGCTCCAGGGTGACCATAGGACACATTAGATCTCGGTTGGGGGAAAATAAATTCTCCCTTCCAAGTGTAAGCATGCCTATCATTCTCTGTCACCACAAAGATCCTCTCGGAAGCGTGATCTAAGTAGGTCACTCTGCCTAGGCTATCAGGATCCTTAAACTCATAGATCATGATTGTTCCTATATCGATTGGCCGATCAGATTTATACCTCCAAAAGGCTTTGTCAGTTTCTCGGTTCCGAAGCAGATCTATGCTCTTGTTGTCCTGGGGAACCCATTCTGGTGTGATAATCCTAGTGAGAACAGATTTGCCTCGGGAGGTCCTCAGTTCTACACCCATGTTTCCCTGCTCTAGGTCACCTAAGTCCGATTCTGGGACTACATTTCCAAATTCATCAGTCCTTTCTGGATGACTGGTGACTACATATATTGTCCCTTCCTTGTCCAAGTACGCTCTGTTTTCGAACTTGACAGCTGGGCGCTCTAGTCCAATGGATTGATCAGGATTCTTAATCTGTACCACAGATCTTCCTAGGCCATCCTCATAGATGCTAGCACCCAATCGGTTGGTCCTAAGGTATTCCAACTGCGTTTTGTAAGGGCCTTCTACCCTGTGCAAGTATGGCACTCCTGAACTTCCCGTAGGTCTGTCCATGCCTTGAGATATCTCTGATTCACTAGTCTTAGAACTAGGGTAGTATGAGTGGTGGCTCAACTACTGGGCCCAAGACCTAGCAGTATGGTTGACACTGGCCTCTGAAGACCTAAGGCTTTGTCTATCTCTCCCTAGATGTCGCCTTGATCTAAAATTCATAAGCCTAATTGAATAACCCAAATTTGCCCAAGTACAACCTCGTTGCGGAGTTCTTTTATATCAGTTACTTGATTCTTTTTAGTTGATTACCGTGTTAACATTCTTGTCTGATATCACGTCGTAAGGTATATTTGAGTGTAGTTCCGCACTTAAAGTTGATCGTTCCACGTTAAGTTCTTTTCCTTTAAAGTTCTCGACAGTACAAAGATTATGTTCCTAGCTTGAACTTGAAAGTTTAGGTATTCTTCAACTTGATAATTGCCTATCGTCACCCTGACTTACTCCTACCTCTAGTCGTTCTTAGCCTAAGCTAGGAATTGACGAAGGGGAGTTGAGAATATTCCGACCTTTCTTGCTTATCCTTGTTCTTTAGTGCTCGAGAAGTTGATTCTCAAGCTTGCACAAAGCCCTTGCTTGGATGCTCTCAATTGCTTCTCAATAGACCTGCATCAGTCCCAAGATTAGTTCCAGAGTTAAATTCAAATGACAGACTAGACCACTTTCATGCATGTAACTCATCGACCAAGTTATCCCTTGCCTTTATAAAAAACAATCCCCAGGATCCCTAAGTTCTCCTACCTCGGGTATGGTTAACTTCAAAAAACCCTATCTAATAATCCTGATCTTAATTTTCACATAACCAGTGGAAGTTTTGGTTGTACTTCCCACAAGCTTTCCAACAAAACAAGAATCACAGCAATTGGATTTTGTATGAGGAAGTTATGTCCGATCAGGGTTTAGGTGCTAAAACAGGGTTCAAAATAGTTTACTCAGGCAGACAGGAATTCTTCAATTACTTGGGTTGCGGCCTCACAATGTAATGCTAAACCCTTAGAAGTTCCCCAAAAAATTAGACCATTATTTTTTTGCCCTTAAAAATTGGCCAAATTTGCCCTTATATCGCGTTCGCAAGTTTTGTCAGTCGCGATTGACAGGTCAGTCGCGATTGATGTGTCGATCGCGATTGACAAGTCCGTCGTGGCTGTCAGTCACGATTGATGGGTCAATCGCGATTGACACGTGGCTCGAAAAGTCAATCAGTCGTGGTCAAAGGGTCGTTGACTCTGTCAGTCGCGATTGATGCGTCGATCGCGATTGACAGGTCGGTCGCGAGGGTCTGTCCGTCATGGTCAAACAATCGTTGACTCTATCGATCGCGATTGACAGAGCCGTCGTGGGCTATCAGTCGCGATTGATGGGTTGATCGCGATTGATGACTCGATCGCGATTGACACGTGTCACATGTATGACCCGTCAGTCGTGGTCAAAGGGTCGTTGACTCTATTGGTCGCGATTGACAGAGCCATCGTGAGCTGTCAGTCGCGATTGATGAGTCGATCGCGATTGACAGGTCTGTCCGTCGTGGTTTGTCGATCGCGATTGACAGAGCGATCGCGATTGACAGAAATCTGATTGAATTTCAAAGATCTAAACACAGTTTTGGGAAGCTCTAGGCCTGTAGATCATGGTTTTGTACTTTGTTTGGCAAATGGAGCATTTTTTCTGTCAGTCGTGATTGACAGAGATCGGCGACACAGAGACAGTTGCCAAGATTTCCGTACCTGCGCGGAGTGCTGGAGAAGATGATGCAGCATATACCTGCAAGACAGCTCAAGAAACATGCAAAAACTACACACACAATATCGCTCTCTCGCTCTCTCTCACAAGTGGAATGAGGGAAATGGAAGGAGGAAGGAAATATAGTCAAAAAACTGAAATTTTTGCGATGATGGAGATGGAGGTGGGAGATGGTGATGATGATGATGGTGATGAAGGAAACAAAAGGAAATAGATAAAAGTGAAGAAAATACCTATGACTCCAACGCTTCAACTCTACGTCTTACCATCACACGCTCGTCCTCAAAGCTCGATCCCGGCAACGGCGCCAAAATTTGGTGTAGCTCAGTGATGAGTAGCACCTCCTTTAATGTCAATCCGGGAAGACGTGAGGATGGTATGAAGACCTCGAGCAAGTGGAGGCACAAGTGGGTGAGTGAGAAGCACACAAACATGCACACACATACACACACACGCGCACACACAGCAAAACAAAGAGTGAGAAGCAATGGAGTTCTTAGATCACTTTCAAGAAGCTCTTACAAGCTCATTTCAATTACAATCTAATCTCAAAAATGAGCTCTCTGGCTCTATTTATAGTTTCTGACTAGGTTTTGGCCCTGTCAAGACTGAAAAATTTATATGGCCTACTTTCTTGATCTTCTTTGGCTACTGTGTCTGCTTGTGCTATCTCTTCGTTCCGACCCTCTTTGTCTTGTGGCTCCTTCGGTTCCCTGACTGCTGCCAACACATACCTTTATTTTCGAGGATGAAAACCTTTCCCAATGAGGCAAGAATGTATAAAGTAATTCTATGACCTAAATGTTTGGTTGGTTCAGACAAATATAAAATAGGAGATCATTTGGTCACTCATGTGTATGGCCAAATATCTTGAGAATAGACTTAAGCATAAGTTCATGTGCTCTCTAAAAAAACTAATGCACTTATCGTAGTGGTTAAGTCTCAAGGATGTGAAGGAGGGGGTCTTGGACCCCCATGGGGAGCATTGGGAGAGATTTTTGCCCGAAGAGCTCCAAAGAAACTTAACTTGATTAGCAAGTACACCAACCACTAGTGGACTCTACTCGAAGGTGCTAAAGCAGTGATGAAGACCAAAACAACCACTAGTGGATTCTAGTGGAAGGTACTAAAGGTGTGATGGAGATCCCACATGCACTTGTGGAATTTAGTTACATTTGTGGTCCTCGTTGATTCAATCAGCTATATATAGAGCCACAAGGCTGGGAGGAGAGTCATCTCTCAAGCATGTGGTGGTCCTAATAGTTAGTTTGTTGCAAGCCCCACCAGCATGTGTAGATCCATGCTATCAAATTTATATAGCATGTATAGAGAATTTCCTACATATAGTTGGCCTCCACTAGATATTGTTGCGGGATGGTTCATTAATGGACTTCCCCCTAACCTTGGTGATATCATGTGGATTTATAGTGTGGGAGAAGTTTCTCAGATGATGTCATTCTAATTTTTTTAAAAATAAACAGTAAATTAGGATTAACTACATCCAAGGCAGGAACTAGAAAATTAATGAAATACTTGGATCCTATATAAATGAAACTTGAAAATGTCAAAATCCAGTCTTTCTATTCCTTTAAAAGCAAGTCCAATGCACTCATGGCAGAATGCTAGACAAATGGCCAACTCTTGTGCTTTAAAGCATATGTATTGTGCAACATGTGAGGTTACTGGTCACATTACAGCAAAATATATTCATAATGGTAGGCTTCAAAGTCAAACTTCAGTAATGCATCAAGTAAGCATGAACTAATATGCTCCTCCCTAGCCCCCCTACTGCTCCTTTGCCACCACCCCAACCATCACAATATCCTCAAAATACTTTCGAGTAGTATCCTTACCCATTGATTCCTAATCCTCCTTATCAACCATATGTCCAACCACCACTAGAACCTACATATCCTCCCATAAAACACCAATATGCTCCCCTCCAATATACCAGAACAATTCAACCTGCAAGGACAATGGAACCAACAACACCCTCAAGCGCAAAGAGCCAATTTTCCTACTTTCTATCTTTGGAACTCGTGTAATCAAGATTTCATATATATATATATATATATATATATATATATATATATATATATATATATATATATATATATATATATATATATAAGACACACCCAACCCACAACAATACTATTGATGACCAAGGTCATATTCGAGCAAATCGCTTACATGCTTGTGAATTTGATCAACAAAGATAGCATGAGGCACCTATGACTAATATGGTAAAATTAAACTATCCGAAACCTTAAATTATAATAGTGTGGACTCAATCACATAGGAAGGTTCAACTTCCAGAGCACCAACTAAGATCTTCATGACAAAGGCAATATGATTTTGTAGTAAAAGAAACCAAATGGTTGCAGAATGAACCTCCACAATTTACATTCAATTTAGGAGAAAACTCTCATATGAACAACTAGGAGATGGTTTTTAATACCCCAAACAACATCGGAGTGACACTAGAGTCTAGGCTTAAGTAAGTAAAAGTAGTACAAGATTTGTCTAGCAATCATCTTTCCTTCTCACAGGCAAATCATACACATACAATTGCCTTTGATGAAGTCAATAAATATCAAAAATGCCATATCCCAAAGTTTGTGAAACCTATCCATTTAGTAAATGACCTCACGAAAGATGAGGAGTAGTCATTTTTGAAGGCAAATCAAGATTTATTCAGACTCTACATTATTAATGTTCATAACATCAAGATATTTGTTGCCCCATGCACAACCATCTATAACCAATATCACACTAATGAAACCACCTCATCCACCTACTCAACCTACTGAGACTCACCAGTATCCTCATATAATTGTCACTAAACACTGGATTGAAACTTGTAACTTAGGAATATAAATAAATCCTTTTCCTATCAGAATTGGTGTAGGGTTGCTAGAACCCTTCTGCACCTAACTTCTTTAGTTCACCATAGAATTCCAAGATGTTTTTGCTTGGGAATTTGCAGATATTCAGGGTCTAGATCCCAAGCTTTATTAGCATTGTATTGTTCTTAGAGGTGAGGCTATCCCTGTGAATCCAAATTATGCAAAACTTGTTAAATAGGAAATTGGCTAAATATTAAAGGTGGGATTCACAATTCCTATGGAAAATCCGAAATGGGTATCACCTATTGTGGTTATTCCAAAAAAGAATAAATACTTACACATTTGTGTAGACTACAAAAAACTCAATGTTGCTACTATCCTAGATGCATTTCCCTTGCCTTTTTTAGATAGTATGCTCGATGAAGTTTTTGATCGCAAGATGTATTCTTTTATGGATAGGTTTGGTTTCTATAATCAAGAATGCATGTCAAAATTTGCTTTCACTACCAATTAGGATGTTTTTGCTTATAAATTTATGTGGTTTGGATAATGAAATGCACATGGAACCTTCGAGACATGTATAGAGGAAATCTCCTCTCCATAGCTCACATATTTTATGAATTTTCCTATATGATTTCTTAGTATCAAGAATTATGCATTTACATCTTCACTAGCTACAACTCTATTTTCAACGTTGTCAGGAAGTAAAGCTCCACTTAAGCCCTTTGAAGTTTGCTTTCATAGTTAGTTGTGGAAAAATCTTGGGTTATATTATTTATAAAGCAAGTACTGATATTGCACTCACTTAAGAAATTTGCATGATGTAGTAGTTCCACTTAATAGAGATTATCGCATGTATCTCCCAATCAATTTAATTGGACTCACAAATGTATAGTAGGCTTTAACAAACTAAAGCAACTCATTTCATGTCCTTTTTTATGCTTTTGAATTAGGAATATGTAGTGTATTGATGTAGATTGTAGCAACTCATTTCATGTCCTTTTTTATGCTTTTGAATTAGGAATATGTAGTGTATTGATGTAGATTGTAGGTATGGATGGTATCAGCCAATATATTATGCAGGACGTTAATTATCTATAGCACAATGTAATTATGTTGTTACTATGCAAGAAATATTAGGAGTAATTTAATCAATTAAAAATTTTCACCATTATCTCCTTGGAGAAATATTCACATTTCATGTGGATCACTCAGTTTTGCCTTATTTGATATGTCACCAAGCATTTATCAGATGACTTCCTCGATGGATTCTACTTCTATAGAAATTTGACTTAAAGTCGTCATCGATCAAGTGCATCTCATAGTATTGGAGATTCTTTATCTCGACTAAGTTCTGGAGAACCAGTAGAGGGCATCAAAGACACTTTTCCAAATGTAGAAGTATATGAAATTGTTGGTCATTTACCAAATCCTGATCCCCTAAATCACTCTACCAATTTTACATGGTATGAATTACTTTACACTTTTATGCAAAATGGGATCATGCCTTCATACTTTTCCAATATGGCCAAGAATTTGCTCTACATGAATTCAACTTTGAGATTAAACATTGATCAAGTGGCGCATCTCATAGTATCACAAATTATTTATCTCAACTAGATTTAGTTGAACCATTGGATGGCATCAAAGACATTTTCACAGTTGTAGAATTATTTGAAATTCTGACCAATTATCGAATCTTGATGGGTTCTACTTCTATAGGAATTTGACTTTGCAATTTTATGGGCTCTACTTCTACAAGAATTCGGCTTTTTTGATACATTTTGGTATTGATGTGTGTGAACACACTTAGGACCCTCAAGGCACTTTTTTCCCTCTTTAGGAGGTTTTCTCCCCGGCTTGTATATACACCTATAACCCTAATGGGTCACTTATCTTGTCAATTCACTTGGTAATACTTTCAATATTGTGTGGTGTGCTCCAAGCTTCTTCTTCTTCTTCCTTGTGTTGTTTGTGTGCTTTCGTAGACCTCAAACCCCAGCAATTGGTATTAGAGTAGGTTGTTGCTTCATCTTGGGCATCATCAACACCCCTTCGGTCACATTCTCAAAACCCCATGAAAACTGTTGAGCATACTCAAGGTGGCTAGGAGTTCAAAACAACCTTGTTGTGTGGAGTTGAATTTTTTGATCTGAGCTTGTTTCGGCCTTCAAATGCACTATCACATTGCTTGTGCAAGCAATTTTATCATTTCGTGCCAAATATATATACAGGTTTTGATTCACCCGTACAAGTGCCTCAATGCTATAGGTTTAGCAAGGCTTGACTGGGTAAAGCAATTCAACTCTTTAATATATTGTCATTTTTTTGCATCAGTGTATTTTAGTGAGTGGCCATGGTTGAAATCCATTATGTAATCCATATGTTGGTTCTTGAGGACAAGTTGGATGGTACCAATTACCCATGATGGTCATATATGATGCATCATGTATTGGTGGCAAAAGGACTGTGGAATATTAAGCATGGTGTTGAAACATGACCTAATACACCTCTAAATACATTTATTGAAGGTGATGTATATGGCATTGAAGATGGCGATCTTCAAATTCATATTCATGCTTCGTTTCCTGCTCCACCTATAGTAGAGAAAAATTGATAGGATGGTATAGATGCTCATGCACGTGCATTGATAGCTTTGTCTGTCAAATGTGCCATTATCCCTCACATTTGCTCTTGCAAAATGGCAAAGGATGCTTGGGATACATTCACCACTTTATACCAGGCAAGAAATGAGGCTCATGTTACTTACCTCCAAAAACAGTTGGAGAGTGAGCATGTGAATTAAGGAGATTCTTATATGGAGAGCTTTTTGCCAAAGTTCAAAAATTTGAAAGTGCAATTGATTTCTATTGATGAAGCCTTGCCATATAGTTCACTTGTGTGACCTTTCTTAATGGTACTGTGAATTCATATCAGAGTTTTTGCTTCTACTCTTCAATTGATGATGAAAGGCAATCCAAATGCCTAAATATTTGAGGATCTAGTCTCTCTTTTATTGCAAGAAGATCAATCTAGACAGAACACGTCCATTATGCATGTTGCAAAGAAAGTTTTCTTAGCTAGTCAGAAGGACCCAGGTAAATGGAGCTCATCTACTAGTAAGTAGAAATCTGCTAATTTTACACAGCCAAAAAAGGAAGACAAAGACAAGAAGAAAACAAAAAATCAAAAATAGTTTTGCAAATATTATAAAGGAAATGATCGTGTCATAAAGAGTTGTCCAAAACTGGCTACAAAAGAGGCAAAGGAGAAAGAAGCTTGAATGGTTATTGCAGAGGCCTCTATACCTAACATAGAATTTGGTAATCTTGTGCAAAACAAAGAATGGGCATTTACTACTCTTTGTAGCTATGAACCATCTTCATGAAACACTGTATGTTTGTAGTAGAATCAGATGTTTGGTACTTTGATAGTGGGGCAACCAAACATATTACCTCGCAGTGTAGTTTCTTTAGTTCACTTGAGCCCGCCCCTATACGTAATACTATCACATGTGCTAACAACTCCTTTTATCTTATAATGGGATTTGGTAAGATCATTGGTAGTTCTTTCGCATTGTCAGATGTTTTGTTTGTGCTAGAGATCAAGAAAAATCTATTGTTAGTTTCAGCATTAGCCAAGATGAGCTTGGTTGTCAAATTTGTTGATGGCAAATGTACAATTCATGATCTATCAAATGTCAATGTTATTATTGCTTCTGGCATTTTATGCCATAGGTTATATAATCTCATAGACTATGCAAAATCTATTAATGATTCAGCATGCATAGCTCAAGATGATCAGGCTTTCTTAGATGCAGAGCTTTTGCATGCATGCTTTGGTCATCTAAATTTCTCTAGTTTGCTACACCTACAAAAATCTCAAATGGTTTCCTCTTTGCCCAAAATTGAGGCACCTAGTAAACATGTTTATGAAGGTCATATTTTGGGCAAAATGCAACATTCCTCCTTCCCGAAAGATGGTTTGGTTAGAGCTACTTAGAAATTGAAGTTTGCTAGAGTGATATTTGTGGTCATATGTACACACCTTCTTTTGGTAGCTACCTTTACTTTGTGATATTTTTTTATGATTTTTCTAGGCATGCATGGGCATATCCATTGAAAGCAAAATCCAAAGTGTTTATTTGCTGCAAACAATTTTTGGTTTTGGCCAAAAATCTGTCAGTATGTAAATTGGGCACCCTCTGTTTTGATTAGGGGAGGATATACGTCTTCAGATTTTAATGCATTTTTTGCTAAATGTGGGATAAAACATCAGTGTATAGTGTCATATACACCTCAACAAAATGGAGTTGTTGAAGGAAAGAACAAGTCTCTGATGGAGATGGCAAGGTGTATGATCAAAAGACAAGCTTTGCCACATAGTTTCTGGCTTGAGGCTATTATGTGTGTAGCATATGTACTTAATAGGTATCCCACCAAAGCACTCCAATCTATCATACCATATGAGACTTGGCATGGTTGGAAGTCATCTATTGCTCATCTACATGTCTTTGGTTGTCTAGCATATGCATTAGTGCCCAAACAACAATGCAAGAAATTGGATGATAAAGCAGTGAAATGTATTTTTTTGGGTACCATATGATAGACAAGGCTATCATCTGTATCATCCATAGACTAAATGCATTTTGATTAGTCGTGATGTTGCTTTTATGGAAGATACGATTCATCCATTACTTTCATGTACTAAGGAGACATCAATTATCTCCAAGGATATGTATGACACTTTGCTATCTGTTTCTATAGGTGGACAATCAAGTGTCAGTACAAATGAGGTGATTTCTTCATAGCATTTGTGCACTTGCAGCTCATCATGGTTGGAATGTACATCAGTTGGACATTAAAACTACATTTCTGAATGGTGACTTGCATGAAGAAGTGTATGTTTTTCAACCCCATGGCTTTTTGTAGAAAGGGCATGAAAACCAAGTGTGCAGGTTGAAAAAGGCATTGTATGGTTCGAAACAGGCACCACGTGCTTGGTATGAAAAGATACATGTCTATCTAATTGCACATGGTTTTGAGAACAGTCCAACTGAGAGCACCTTATATGTTAAGCATGCAAATGATGTGTTTCTGATCATTGTTGTCTTTGTGGATGACATCATGCTGACTAGTCCTCATGAGAAGCATATTGCTGATTGTAAGGCTGATTTGCATGCCTCATTTGAGATGTCAGATTTGGGGCATTTGCATCATTATTTAGGCCTTCAATCTATTCAAGTTGATGGCAGAATAGCTTTATGTAGAATCAAATATATTGACACATTGTTGCAACATTTTGGCCTTGACGACTGCAAACCTATTGCCACTCCTATGGAGAAGGGTTTACGATTGATTCTTCATGATGCTAGAGATGCATTTGATGTTGTTCTCTATTAACAAAGCTATTGGATGATTGATTTACTTATGCATTACTCAGCTAGATATTCAGTTTTTTGTCTCACAAGTGAGCAGGTTTATGCATTGCCCAAGTGTCAAGCATTGGTAGGCGGTTAAGTGCATATTTCACTACTTGAGTGGTACCCGACTACTTGGATTGTATTATCCCAAGGGGGGATCACTATCGCCAGATTTACATGCTTTTTTTTACTTTTGCTATGACACTCGTGTGTCCACTAGTGGCTCTTGCTTCATGCTTGGTAGCTCATGTATATCTTGGTTGAGCAAGACGCAACCTACTGTGGCCACTTCCAATTGTGGGGCTAAGTATAGGGTAGCTTTAACAGTGACTATTGAGTGTGTATGGCTCAGATGCCTTATGGCTGATTTGGGTGTTGGTCAGTCTTCTACCACCATCATCTTCACTGATAGTTGCAAGGAACCCTGTGTTCCATGCTCACACTAAGCACATTGAGGTGCACTATCATTATGTCTTTTTTTAATAAAAAGTAAATTAGGATTAACTACATCCAAGGCAGAAACCAGCAAATTAATGAAATACTTGGATCTTGTAGAAATGGAACTTGAAAATGTCAAAATCGAGTCTTTCAATTCCTCTAAAAACAAGTCCAATGCACTCATTGCAGAATGCTAGACAAACGTTCAACTCTTGTGCTTTAAAGCATATGTATTGTGCAATATATGAGGTTATTGGTCACATTAGAGCAAAATGTATTCATAATGGTAAACTTCAAAGTCAAACTTTAGTAATGCATCAAGTAAGCATGAACTATTATGCTCCTCCCTAACCCCCCTACTGCTCCTTTGCCACCACCCCAACCATCACAATATCCTCAAAATACTTTCGAGTAGTATCCTTACCCATTGATTCCTAATCCTCCTTATCAACCATACGTCCAACCACCACTAGAACCTACATATCCTCCCATAAAACACCAATATGCTCCCCTCCAATATGCCACAACAATTCAACCAGCAATGAGAATGAAACCAACAACACCCTCAAGCAGAAAGAACCAATTTTCCTACTTTCTACATTTGGAACTCGTGTAATCAAGATTTCATATATATATATATATATATATATATATAACTTGTGTCTCGAACAAGGTCATATTCGAGCTAATCCCTTACATGCTTGTGAATTTGATCAACAAAGATAGCATCAGGTAAAGCTATGTGAAACCTTAAATTATTATAGTGTGGACTCAATCACATAGGAGGGTTCAACTTTCGTAGCACCAACTAAGATCTTTATGACAAAAGCAATATGATTTTGTAGTAAAAGAAACCAAATGGTTGCAGAATGAACCTCCACAATTTACATTCAATTCAGGAGAAAACTCTCATATGAACAAGTAGGAGATGGTTTTTAATACCCCAAACAACATCGGAGTGACACTAGAGTCTAGACCAAACAACACTACACCAATTTGGGAACGCCTTCTAGCAAACATCAAAATCCTTCCCAGCACGGATCCACACTCTATGAAAGACTCCTTGCAATCATATAGGGGATCAATCACAAGTGCAGTCACTGGATATTATCATAGAAATCCTTGTCACCATGCAAGGGGCTACTTTTAAATTGACTTTCATGGTTCTGGACCTCATCCGAGTGGAAGTTGGTTATAGTCTTCTTATTGGGCATCCATGGCTTAAGTAAGTAAAAGTAGTACAAGATTTGTCTAGCAATCATCTTTCCCTCTCATAGGCAAATCATACACATACAATTGCCTTTGATGAAGTCAATAAATCATACACATACAATTGCCTTTGGTGAAACTTGTAACTTAGGAATATCAATAAATCCTTGTCCTATCAGAATTTGTGTAGGAATATCAATAAATCCTTGGACCTATCTTCTTTAGTTCACCATAGATTTCCAAGATGTTTTTGCATGGGAATTTGCAAATATTCAGGGTCTAGATCCCAAGCTTTGTTAGCATTGTATTCTTCTTATAGCTGAGGCTATCCCTATGAATCCAAATTATGCAAAACCTGTTAAATAGGAAATTGGCTAAATATTAAAGGTGGGATTCATAGTTCCTATGGAAAATTCGAAATGGGTATCACCTATTGTGGTTATTCCAAAAAAGAATAAATAATTACACATTTGTGTAGACTACACAAAACTCAATGCTACTACTATCCTAGATGCATTTCCCTTGTCTTTTTTAGATAGTATGATCGATGAAGTTTTTGATCACAAGATGTATTCTTTTATGGATATGTTTGGTTTCTATAATCAAGAATGCATGTCAAAAATTGCTTTCACTACCAATTAGGATGTTTTTTCTTATAAATTTGTGTGGTTTGGATAATGAAATGCACATGGCACCTTCGAGACATGTATAGAGGAAATCTCCTCTCCATAGCTCACATATTTTATGAATTTTCCTATATACTTTCTTAGTGTCAAGAATTAAGCATTTACATCTTCACTAGCTACAACTCTATTTTCAACGTTGTCAGAAAGTAAAGCTCCACTTAAGACCTTTGAAGTTTGTTTTCATAGTTAGTTGTGGAAAACTCTTAGGTTATATTATTTATAGAGCAACTATTGATATTGATCCTAATAAAGTGGCGGCTATTCAAAAATCCCAACCCCCCCAACTACTCCTAAAGAAGTACAAAGATTAGATGGTATTGCACGCATTTAAGGAATTTGCATGATGTAGTAGTTCCACTTAATAGAGATTATCGCATGTATCTCCCAGTCAATTTAATTGGACTCACAAATGTAGAGTAGGCTTTAACAAACTAAAGCAACTCATTACTCAGGCACCAATTGTACAAGCTCAAAACTAGGAACACCCATTTCATGTCCTTTTTTATGCTTTTGAATTAGCAATATGTAGTGTACTGATGTAGATTGTGGGTACGGATGGTATCAGCCAATATATTATGCAGGACATCAATTATCTGTAGCAAAATGTAATTATCTTGTTACTAAGCAAGAAATATTAGGAGTAATTTATTCAATTAAAAAATTTCACCATTATCTCCTTGGAGAAATATTCACATTTCATGTGGATCACCCAGTTTTGCCTTATTTGATATGTCACCAAGCATTTATTAGATGACTTCCTCGATGGATTCTACTTCTATAGGAATTTGACTTTAAAAGTCGTCGTCGATCAAGTGCATCTCATAGTATTGGAGATTATTTATCTCGACTAAGTTCTGGAGAACTAGTAGAGTGTGTCAAAGACACTTCCCAAATGTAGAAGTATTTGCAATTGTTGATCATTTACCAAATCCTGATCCCCTAAATCACTCAAACAATTTTACATGGTATGAATTACTTTATACTTTTATGCAAAATGGGATCATGCCTTCATACTTTTCCAACATGGTCAAGAATTTGCTCTACATGAAGTCGACTTTGTGATTAAAACATTGATCAATTGCATCTCATAGTATCACAAACTATTTATCTCAACTAGATTTAGTTGGACCACTGGATGGCATCAAAGACATTTTCCCAGTTGTAGAATTATTTGCGATTTCTGATCAATTATCAAATCTTGATGGGTTCTACTTCTATAGGAATTTGACTTTGCAATTTTATGGGCTGTACTTCTACAAGAATTTGGCTTTTTTGATATATTTTGGTAGTGATGTGTGTGAACACACTTAGGACCCTCAACTCACTTTTTTTCCCTCTTTCGGAGGTTTTCTCCCCGGCTTGTATATACACCTACAACCCTAATAGGTCATTTATCTTGTTAATTCACTTGGTAATACTTTCAATATTGTGTGTTGTGCTCCAAGCTACTTCTTCTTCCATAGACCTCAAACTCCAACAATTGGCATTAGAGTAGGTTTTCGCTTCATCTTGGGCATCATCAACACCCCTTCAGTCACATTCTCAAAATCCGTGAAAAATGTTGAGCATACTCAAGGTGACTAGGAGCTCAAAACAACTTTATTGTGTGGAGTTGAATTTTTTTTATCTGAGCTCATTTCGCCCTTCAAATGCACTATCACATTGCCTATGCAAGCAATTTTATCATTTTGTGCCAAATATATATACAGGTTTTGATTCACCAGTACAAGTGCCTCAATGCTATAGGTTAAGCAAGGCTTGATTGGGTAATTCAATTCAACACTTTAAGATATTGTCATTTTTTTGCATCAGGGTATTTTAGTGAGTGGCCATGGTTGAAAGCCATTATGTAATCCATATGTTGGTTCTTGAGGACAAGTTGGATAGTACCAATTACCCATTACGGTCATATATGATGCATCATGTATTGGTGGCAAAAGGACTGTGGAATATTGTGCATGGTGTTGAAACATGACCTAATACACCTCTAAATACAATTATTGAAGGTGATGTAGATGGCATTGAAGATG
This sequence comes from Ceratopteris richardii, assembly GCA_020310875.1. Lineage (NCBI taxonomy): Eukaryota > Viridiplantae > Streptophyta > Polypodiopsida > Polypodiales > Pteridaceae > Ceratopteris > Ceratopteris richardii. The sequence goes on from CM035438.1 coordinate 53,094,925, forward strand.
GCGATCTTCAAATTCATATTCATGCTTCGTTTCCTGCTCCACCTATAATAGAGAAAAATTGATAGGATGGTACAGATGCTCAAGCACGTGCATTGATAGCTTTGTCTGTCAAATGTGCCATTATCCGTCACATTTGCTCTTGCAAAATGGCAAAGGATGCTTGGGATACACTCACCACTTTATACCAGGCAAGAAATGAGGCTCATGTTACTTACCTCCAAAAACAGTTGGAGAGTGAGCATGTGAATTAACGAGATTATTATATGGAGAGTTTTTTGACAAATTTCAAAAATTTGAAAGTGCAATTGATTTCTATTGATGAAGTCTTGCCATATAGTTCACTTGAGATGAACTTTCTTAATGGTACTCTGAATTCATATCAGAGTTTTTGCTTCTACTCTTCAATTGATTATGAAAGGCAATCCAAATGTCTTAACTTTGAGGGTCTAGTCTCTATTTTATTGCAAGAAGATCAATCTAGGTAGAATAGGTCCATTATGCATGTTGCAAAGAAAGCTTTCTTAGCTAGTCAGAACGGCCTAGGTAAATGGAGCTCATCTACTAGTAACTAGAATTTTGCTAATTTTACACAGCCAAAAAAGGAAGACAAAGACAAGAAGAAAACAGAAAAGCAAAAACAGTTTTGCAAATACTATAAAGGAAATGATCATGTCATAAAGAGTTGTCCAAAACTGGCTACAAAAGAGGCAAAGGAGAAAGAAGCTTGAATGGTTATTGCAAAGGCCTCTATACCTAAAATAGAATTTGGTAATCTTGTGCAAAACAAAGAATGGGCATTTACTACTCTTTGTAGCTATGAACCATCTTCATGAAACAGTGTATGTTTGTAGTAGAATCAGATGTTTGGTACTTTGATAGTGGGGCAACCAAACATATAACCTCGCAGTGCAATTTCTTTAGTTCACTTGAGCCTACCCCTACAGGTAATACTATCACATGTGCTAATTATAATGGGAGTTTGTAAGATCATTGGTAGTTCTTTCACTTTGCCAGATGTTTTGTTTGTGCTAGAGATCAAGAAAAATTTGTTGTCAATTTTAGCATTAGACAAGATGAACTTGGTTGTGAAATTTGTTGATGACAAATGTACAGTTCATGATTTATCAAATGGCGATGTTATTATTGCTTCTGGCATTTTATGTCATGGGTTATATAAGCTCATAGAGTATGCAAAATCTATTAATGATTCAGCGTGCATAGTTCAAGATGCTCGAGCTATCTTAGATGCAAAGCTTTGGCATGCACACTTTGGTCATCTAGATTTCTCTAGTTTGCTACACCTACAAAAATCTCAAATGGTTTCCTCTTTGCCCAAAGTTGAGGCACCTAGTAAACATGTCTATGAAGGTTGTATTTTGGGCAAATGCAGCACTCATTCCCAAAAGATGGTTTGGTTAGAGCTACTCAGAAATTGAAGTTTCTTTAGAGTGATATTTTTGGTCATATGTACACACCTTCTTTTGGCAGCTACCTTTACTTTGTGACTTTTATTGATGATTTTTCCAGGCATGCATGGGCATATCCATTGAAAGAAAAATCCAAAGTGTTTGTGTGCTTCAAACAATTTTTGGTTTTGGCTGAAAATCTATCAGTATGTAAATTGGGCATCCTCTGTTTTGATTGGGGAGGGAATATACATCTTCAGATTTTAATGCATTTTTTGTTGAACATGGGATAAAACATCAGTGTACAGTGTAATATACACCTCAAGAAAATGGAGTTGCTGAAAGAAAGAACAAGTCTCTCATGGAGATGGCAAGGTGCATGGTCAAAAGACAAGCTTTACCACATAGTTTCTCGCTTGAGGTTGTTATGTGTGTAGCATATGTACTTAATAGGTGTCCCACCAAAGCACTCCAATCTATCATACCATATGAGGCTTGGCATGGTCGGAAGTCATCTATTGCTCATCTACATGTCTTTGGTTGTCAAGCATATGCATTAGTGCCTGAACAACAATGTAAGAAATTGGATGATAAAGCAGTGAAATGTATTTTTGTTGGGTACAATATGATAGAAAAGGCTATCATCTGTATCATCCACAATCCAAATGCATTTTGGTTAGTCCTGATGTTGTTTTTATGGAAGATGCAATTCATCCATTTCTTTCATGTACTAAGGAGACATCAACTAGCTCCAAGGATATGTATGACACTTTGCTATCTGTTTTTAAAGGTGGATAATCAAGTGCCGGTCCAAATGAGGCAATTTCTCATCCTTTATAGGTTTCACATGATCATGCAAACCATTCATTTTTTTTTATAGATTTACATGATGCAATTGTTGATGAGAGGGTTGACATAGAGGAGGAAAAAAGTATGTACAAATGGTTGGTGCAAACTTTGTGACATAACAAATTAGATGCACCTTTGTCATATTATACTCATTCAGTCTCTCATAGTGCTTCTTTTGCATCAGATTGTTATGCAATGACTGCCTCTAATTTTTGCGATGAGAATGAGCCTATTTCTTTTGACAAAGCACAAAATTAAAACAATTGGATGGCTGTTATGCAATCAAATATGATGTTATTATGAAGAATTGTACTTGGCCTTTGTGTGATTTTCCTCCATGCAAAAAATCCATTGGCCCTAAATGGGTATACAAGCTGAAGCGTAAGCCTGATGGAAAAGTTGACAAGTATAAGGCTAGGCTTGTTGCAAAAGGTTATGATCAACAGAGAGGCATTGATTTTGATGAGACCTTTGCACCCACATGCCAAACAACCACTATTCATAGCATTTGTGCACTTGCAACTCATCATGGTTGGAATGTACATCAATTGGACATTAAAATTGCATTTATGAATGGTGACTTACATGAAGAAGTGTATGTTTGTCAGCCCCATGTGTTTTGTGTGGAAAGGGCATGAAAACAAAGTGTGTAGGTTGAAAAAGGCATTATATGTTTTGAAGCAAGCACCACATGATTGGTATGAAAAGATACATGCCTACTTGATTGCACATGGTTTTGAGAACAGTCCAACTAAGAGCACCTTATATGTTAAGTGTGCAAATGATTTGTTTCTGATCATTGTTGTGTATATTGATGACATGCTGCTCATTGGTCTTGATGAGAAGCATATTGCTGAATTTAATGTTGATTTGCATGCCTCTTTTGAGATGTCAAATTTGGGCATTTGCATCGTTATTTGGGCATTCATTTTATGCAATTTTATGGGGGAATAGCTTTGTGTCAAACAAAATATATTGACACATTATTGTAGCATTTCAGCCTTGAAGATTGTAAACCTATTGCCATTCCTATGGAAATATGCTTACGATTGAGTCTTCATGATCTTGGAGATGCATTTGATGTTGTTATCTACTAACACGTTGTTGGATGCTTGATTTACTTATGCATAACTCAGCCTAATATTCAGTTTGTTGTCTCTCATATGCGCAAGCTTATGCATTGCCCAGGTGTCAAGCATTGATAGGCAGTTAAGCACATCTTTTGCTACTTGAGTGGTATCCTGCTACTTGGATTATTTTATCCCAAGGGTGTTAACTAACTCTAGATTTACATTCTTTTTCTAACTCTGACTCAACTGGTTGCTAAGACACTCATGTGTTCACTATTGGTTTTTGCTTCATGCTTGGTAGCTCATGCATATCTTGGTTGATCAAGAAGTTGCCTATTGTGGCCACTTCTAGTTGTGAGGCTGAGTATAGGGCAACTTTCACAATGACTATTGAGTGTGTGTGGCTCGGACACCTAAATTTGGCTAATTTAAGTGTTGATCAATCTTCTACCACCACCATGTTCATTGACATTAGGAGTGCATTGGCAGTTGCAAGGAACCCTATGTTCCATGTTGGCATAAAGCACATGAGATGCATTATCATTATGTCAAGGAGAGGTTCTCTACTGGGGTCCTTGTTCATTGCATTGCTCCCAGGGGGGATTTGTTGATATATTTCAATATTGATGTGTCTGAACACACTTAGGACTGTTTAGACACTTTTTTCCCTCTTTACAAGGTTTTTTCTCTTGGCTTGTATATATGCCTATAACCCTAATGGGTCACTTATCTTGTACATTCACTTGGTAATACATTGAGTATTGTGTGTTGTGGTCCATGCTTCTTCTTCTTCCTTGTGTTGTCCACATGCCTTTGTAGACCTCAAACTCCAACAGACTTTGAATTTTGCCATTGATCAAATGCATATGATAGTATTGCAGATTATTTATCTCAACTAGATTCTCGAGAACCACGAGAGGGAACCGAAGACACTTTCCCAAATGCACAATTAATTGCAATTGTTGACTAATTACCAAATCTTGATCCTCATCCCCTAGATCACTCATCCAATATTACATGGTATGAATTACTTTAACTTTTTTGAAAATTGGATCATGCCTTTAGACTTATCCAATATGGCCAAGAAGAACTTGCTTTATGCCGTAGACAATTCTGAATTGATAATTATATCATCGAGACATCACTGGTGCATGGATGAGATGGGTGTAGCCCCACAAGCAATTAAAATTTATTTCAAAAACAAATCATCATCCTACAGCAAGACATTTTAGGGTTGATTTAATTAGTAGAAAAATCACACAATCTAGCCTCTAGTGGCCTACTATGCAAAAGGATGTTCAACATTCTATTTTAACATATGACATGTGCACAGACTAGGAGAACCAGTATTGCAACATATATTTACACCTCAACGTATTCCACCACTAGAACCTTTTCAAAAATTGATTTTGGATTTTATTGGTCCTGTTCATCTTACTATAAATTTTAGTAATATGTATCTTCCCACTTGTACTAATTATGCTGCAAAATGGACAGAAGATTGGCCTCTTAAGAAGGAAAATGTAGTAGTAGTGGCTCAACAATTAATGAAGCAACTTTCCCCTTGCTTTGGGTTACCTTTATAATTTTTTTCCCATAAGGGAACACATGCTAAGAATTTACTTATCTAACAGATTATGGACCATTATAAAATTAAGCATAAAATCAGCTCCCCCTACTATCCTAAAGAAAATGGTCTCACATAAAGTACTAATAAGGTCTTCACATACTCCAAACTATGATCATATAAGACTTCATAGATTGGGATTAATATTTACCAGCAGCACTTTGGGCTTATCATACTACATATAAGGCTACAGTTGGGTTTACTCCTTTTACATTAGCCTTTGGCTTAGAAGCAATTCGACCCTTAGAAAATGTGGTACCGAGTTTATAGGTAGCAATATAACATTGATTTTTTCCTAGTGAACTCCCTCGGGCATCGATTCAAAGCTTTGTGCCATTTGGAAGTTGATAGATATGAGATTTTTTTTTTTGAGAGTACAATGAATTAGAAAGATGCACACACCTCACCTCGTAAGGTAGAGGCACCCATCTTGGGGAACTTTGAGGCATCCAGCCCTAGGCAGGACCTGAACCCTAGCCATCTGCTTAGCAATACAAGGCACATCTGCTAAACCACACCCTCTGGAGTTTTTTTATTTTGCAAGCCATGCATGACAAACAGAAAAAAATGGCACGATTTCAATCTAAAAATGCCCTTTTTTAGTAAGTGCAATATGGTTCTATTTTTTTACTCAAAACTTAAAAGAAAAATAAGAAAATTTTAAATTTGATGGATGGGGACCTTTTATCATCAATAAAGAAAATGGAACTACCACCTTCATGCTCCAAACTTTAACCGAACAAATAATTAAAGTTCTAATTAACGGTTCAAGAATACACCCCTCCCACCAATGATATGTGCACTCTTCCTCTATCTCCCATATATGTACATTTTGCACAACCTCTTATCAGAAGAGCATGACTATCTTCAAACCTATAGACTCCTCAACTTTGTCAGACACAACTGGTATTAGGTCCCCTCCATCCTTAGGCCTTGGAGATAATCAACCAAGTGACTCAACACCACCTAGGCCAACCACTTTGGACTATTCATCTTAATGTCATTACCATCCAAGTCACTACAGAAATAATCATGGTCTATCTTCACCTTCCATCCTATCCCATGAGCAAATGAATCACAAATTCGGTCAAATGAGTAGCCGTGAATACCCACTATTTGGCAAGAGAGGCTAGGATGGAAATATCATCTGTTTTCTTTGTGATACTCTCAAGCTTCAAGGAGAAAAATTCATGATCAGCCCATCCCTTTACACTTGGATTTGTTTTTCGGCTTGACACTCCATCAGTTGGGTTGCCTCTGTTCACCACAAAATAAATAAGGAATGCCACTGCTTAATTGATGGCACTAGGTGCCACCTAAATCAATGTATAAACACAAAAGTAGGGTATGTTTTTTCTTTACTCATTACCCCACCTAGTGTCGTTATCATAATCATCTGAATCCTCCTCCTATCTCCCATTATCCATGCACCATAGCCACGAGTCCTCCCAATTGTCGAAGAATCAAAAGAGCCAGATGAACTGATTAATAACTTTTTTTCAAGGCTAAGATATCCTCTACAGAAGAAAGATCAATCCCAATGGTCTCACAAGCATCAACGTGTTCCATCCACACATACGATAGACTCCTCATTGGGGAACCAGAAGCATAATCTAGGAATCAACAACAACCCACTCCAAGAGAAACCTCCCAAAAATCTCAATAACCCATTGTGCCTCTTGTCCCTTCCATGCCATAATCCATATGACCTACTGCCTCACAACCTAAAGACCAACAATCGTTACCCACTAGGGAATCTTAATGTAAGCAATCTACAGATGTCAAACATGATTCACATTGGGAATCACTTTCATACTCATCCCCACCATGGTCGCATGCAACCCATTCCATCATCTTTACACTTATATTTCACATCAATCACCTAGTAAAAATTAGCCATTTCCTTTGCTATGTCACAAATGCATCCATCAAGTGAGAATGGTAGTATGCATTTGAATTCTAATAATATCATTCAGAACTCTTGTGAATAAGAAACACAGTGCAGAACTAGATGAACAAATTTATGAATTGCTCCCCTCTCAACAACAAGTACAATTGCTACAAGAGAAGAATCTAGAGCTCAGCAATGAAATCCAAAACCTTTGGCATATTATAGAAAAATTAAAGATAAAGGTTAGAGCCAAAGGAGTAGAATACAGATAATTTCATCAATGAACCAATCAATTCTAGAATGGAAGTCACAAACTCCACTTATGTAAGAATATCATCGAAGACCACTTAGATCAAGCAAAGATAAACATCCTAGAATGAGAAAGAGAGATCATTGCTTTGCAAAGCACCATCTAGGAATGAGAACAAAAAATCCATGATGTTTGAGTCCAAGTCAACCAATACCAAGAATGGATAAAGGATATCAAAGAATCTATTGTTCAAAAAATCTAGAGAATTATATAAATCAAAAGACATTCAAATAGTGTCTCTAGAAACCACTTATAGACTATCCAAGAATTGTAGGAAAGATTAGAAGTTGTAGAGACTAAGGTAATTATTTACGATGCCTCCCAACTAGCTTCAACATCATAGGAAGGGACCCTACTGCAGCCATCCACGTTGTAGTAGCTTCTTTGTACTCTATAAAAAAACCTCAAAGGAAACATATGATGAGTACTTGGCAGGCCTTTTTGTCCAACTTCCTAAAGACTTAGTAGATGACCCTATGGATGAGTAGTAAATTTGAAAAATGTTTTGTACAAATATCCTTATTGACTGTATTCATAGTTTGGTGAAGCTTCCTACTCAAAAAGAAGTATCAAACCTGGTAGGATGAAGACTACAATTTAGAGTGGAAGATTATGAAGCTACATCCATGTGCAACACAAAGAGAGTGGAATGAAGACATATGGGAAGAGAGGAGCATGTCTATACAAGCATACTCTTATAGTAGAAATTTTGTATTGAGGTCTACTGAAACCTTATGTAGTTTCAATTTTGGTAATACAATCTATGTTTCTTCTAATAGTGGTTTGTCTGCATGCGAATATCAATTTAGGCTATCATTTCAGTAATCGACATAGCTTTGATTTCATTGATGATTGTTTCCTATCAAACTCAGTTAGTTTTAGCTAGATAACATGTGATTAGGATTGACTAGCAAGAAAAGTGCATAATCTTACATTAATTCAATAAATTTTGGTAGGGATTTTCTTCACTCTGTAATTATTAGATGCTCATTTGCTCTAATGATTTCATTTGAGACACATAGGATATTCTTATTAATCTCCATTGTATTTGCTAATTGCATCAATAAATAATTGATGAAGACAAGGTGTTAGTGAATGAGTTATTCGTCTAGAAAATATAGGAATGGATTTATCTGAACTTGCAATGCTAGATCTAAGTTTGTTTTTCACCTTAAACTTAAATTCTTGCACAACTAATAACAAGTCCAAAGTCTTGCATGGCAGACCATTTTTTTGGATATAGTCTATGTACAATAAAAACTATTTCTCTATTGGAACATTATCGAGTCTCGAATTTGTACTTTATTAAATTGATTTCACACTTAGATAGGACTAGTCAATTGTTATGTGATTATTATGGGATTCTATGAGTAGACCACTTGTTTTGAGTCTTCTAGAAGTAGCAATAGCCATGGAGGCCCTTCTATGATCGAGCTACTTTAGGGTGTCCTACAATTGAGGATTCAGAATTTTTTTTTTTGAGAGTACAATGAATGGAAATACGCACACACCCAACCTCGTAAGGTAGAGGCACCCATCTTGAGGATCTCAAGGACATGTTGAGCCATGTTTTGAGCTCAGGACTTCCTCCCACAGACTCAAAGTGTTCAGCCATTAGGCTACGCATGCTTGGACAAGATTCAGAATATTGGTGTGCTTGGTAACTTGTGAAAGAGCCTAAAGTTAATATATTCAAATTTGGTTAAATTATCCACTAAATTTGCATTCTTTCGACTCAATTGAAGTTAGCATTTCTCTCGGAGGTGAATATTCCTTCCACAAGAGTGACCAGTTCCACAACATTAGGGGAAAAAATGAACCCTGCTTGGGCATTTTAGCTTAAGGAGTGATTAATGATGGACCAATGAGAAGAGGGTGGTGGCCATGTTCTATTCCATCAATCACATAGGCTAGGCATAGGCATCTCTGGTTTTTATGTCGTCAAAGAGGACAAAAACACCTTGAATTCTTGGTTTTAATTGTGTGAATGGTTTTGAAAATCTTAGAAATGCATTAAAGTCCTTGTATTGGCTCAATAATCCAAACGTTGACGATGAATTGCAAAATTCAAGGCATCTTTGAAGATGAGCCCTTTTGGATTCATGTCATTTTGAATGGCTAAGATCAACTTCTTCTTTGAATTTGCACAGTTTGATTTAAACCTTTGGATTTGATGTACCATCTAATGGTATCCCTTGAATTAAGCTAAGAGCACTAAAAGATCCTAACCATTAGATCTTGAGATGATTTGATGGCTGAGGCTTGACTCTCATACAAAAAAGGTGCCTTTGTGATAGAACATTAGATCAAGGCTTCATCCAACGACCACAAAGGACAGCAAAAATGTGATCAGCCTCGAATCTGGAATGACATTTGATTGGGCAAGATCTAAGGGCCCTACTTGATGCAGAGAGTGTGAAAAAATATTCATTTGAATCTCCTAAGTTCTATGCATGTCAGATGTTCTCTCTCTATTGCTTCATCCACTTCAATATTGACCATTAAAGCAAAGCATCCAACGGTAATGAAAATTTACATTTTACAATTTAAGCAAAAAATTATTTCCAAAATTATTTTATTTAGAAATACCACTAGTGGTTTTTTGTATCCTCTTAACCTCCTAGATAAGATTTTTTATCCCTAAAAAATAGGGGTCCTTACAAGGCCCATGCAAGGTTCATTTTTTTCCTAATGAGAAGTGCTTAGCCTCTCAAAACCTCTTTTATGATGATTTTAATGTGATCGGTAATTTCAAAACTCTAGCAGTTCTATCTATGCTAGCTTGGTAGTATCAATAGGTCTCTCGAGTATTACAGACTTCCTTCTGGTGATCCAACCAAGAATATACACACACACATGCACATAAACACCAACAATATCAACAAATTCCTCCTTTGAGTGATGGGATGATCAAGGAGGCAGCACTCATGTATAAGGAAGTGTCAAGCTACATGGAAAGAAATTAAGAAAGAAAGTAAGCCCAAAACTTTGTGAAAAGGTTCAAACTTCTCCCTAGGTAAAAACTTTGTGAAAAGGTATGCAACATTATCATGTGTGGACACATAAGCCAAATTGATCTCTAGAGCAGAGAATCTCTCCTTGATATGAAGATAGTGCACCTCAATGTGCTTTCTACGAGTATGCAACATAAGGTTCCTTGCAACTTCCAATGCACTGTGACTGGTAGTAAAGATGGTAGAAGAGTGACCAACATCCAAACCAACCAAAAGGCATTTAAGTCACACATACACTTAACAATTGTTGTGAAAGTTGCCCTATACTCAACATCACAACTAGAAGTGGCCAAAAGTGGCCAAAATAGACTACTTCTTTCTCAACCAAGATATGCAAGTGCTACCAACATGAAGCAAACACCATTAGTTAGAAAAAGCATGTAAATTTAGTGATAATGATCCCCACTTGGGATAAAACAATCCAAGTAATTGGGTACCACTCAAGTATTGAAAGATGTGTTTAACCCTACCAATGCATAAAGCCTAGGTAATGTAGAAACCTACATATAGCAAACTTATCATATCAAGTTATGAATAAGTAATTCAAGCATCCAACAAGCTACTAATAGAGAACAAGAAAAAATGCTTCTCCAGAATCATTAAGACTCAATTTTAAACCTCTTTCCATGGGAGTGGGAATATGTTTGCAATTTTCAATAACAAAATGCTGCAATAATGTGTTACTGTATTTTGTTTAACACCAAGTTCTCTCTCCATTAAGTTGCATAAATTGAATGCCCAACTTAAACTCAGCAATATGCTTTTCATTAAGATGAGTGACAAGTATATCACCAGCATATATAACAATGATTATGAGTACATCATCTTCATGCTTAAAATATAAGGTTCTACGAAGTAGATTGTTTTCAAAACCATTTGCTATCAAGTATGCATGTATCTTCTCATACCAAGTGCATGGTTCTTGCTTCAACCATATAATGCCTTTTTCACCATTCACACTTTTCTTTCATGCTCTTTCTACACATAACCATGGGGTTTAAATACATACACTTCTTCATGTAAATCACCACTCAAAAATGCAATTTTAATGTCTATCTGATGTACATTTCAACCATCATGAGTTCAAGTGCATACATGCAAAATGGTGGCCATTCAACATGTGGGAGAAAATGTCTAATCAAAATCAATGCCTCTCTCAAGCATAACCTTTGGCAACAAGCCTAACTTCATACCTAACAATTGTTCTACCAAGCTTACACTTCATATTTTATACCCATTTAGTTCCAATGGCCTTTTTGCCAAGAGATAAATTACATAAAGAAGAAGTACCATTCTTCATAATAGCATCGTATTTTGATTGCATAGCATCAATCCAATTTTTGAATTCTATGTTTCATAAAAAAACAGACTCATTCTTATCGCAAAGACTAGAGGTATTCATTGCACAACAATCTGGTGGAAAGGAAGCAGTATGAGAGCATGAAAGAGTACAATATGAAAAAGGTGCATCTAATTTTCTATCTCTCAAAGTCTGTACCAACCATTTAGGCATAGTTTTTGGGTCTTCTATTTCAGCTCTCTCATCAATAAGTGCAACATGTAAATCTGCATAAGAAATGGAATGATTTACATCATCAATTGAAACCTATAAAGGCTAAGAAAATGCCTCATTTGGACCACCATTTAACTATCCACCTGAAAAAGCGACATGTGGATAGTCAAGTGGTACATGAAAGTAAGGGTTCATGTCTCCTTGGTACATGAAAGTAAGCGTTGAATTGAATCTTTCACAAAAAGAAAACATCACGACTAACTATAATGTGTTTAGTTTGTGGATGAAATAGATTATAGCCTTAGCTTTTAAAGCTACACCCAACAAAAATATATTTCACTGCTTTGTCATCCAATTTTGTGTGTTATTAATCATGCACTAATGCATATGCTAGACAACCAAAAACAAGTAGATGAATGATATATGGCTTGTGACCATGCCAAACCTCATATGGCATGGTATATTGCAATGCTTTGGTGGGACACTTGCTAAGTATATATGTTGCACACATAAATCCTCAAGCTAAAGACTTGTGGTAAAGCTTGACTTTTGACCATACATCTTGTTCTTTCCATGAGAGATATGTTCTTCCTTTCAAAAAATCCATTTTGTTGAGGTGTATATGGCACTGTACACTGATGGTTTATCCCATGTTCAATCAAAAATGCATTAATCTCAAAATACATATATTCCCCCCTCGATCAAAATCAAGGGTGCCCATTTTACATGTTGACAAATTTTTAGCCATAACACAGAACTATTTAAAGCACATAAACACCTTAGAATTTGCATTCAATGGATAAAACCATGCATGCCTAGAAAAGTCACCAATGAAAGTCACAAAGTATAGGTAATTTCCAAATGAAGGTGCTTACATAGGACCATAGATATCACTATGAACAAGCTACAATTTATGTGCATCTCTAACTAAACCATCTTTTGGGAAGGAGAAATGTTGCATTTTGCCCAAAATACAACCTTCATAGTGACATGTTTAGAAGGTGCCTCAAGTTTGGGTAGAGAGGATACCATTTCATATTTGTACATGTAAACCAAACTAGCAGAGTTTAGATGACCAAAGTGTGCATGCCAAGATTTGCATATGAGATAGCTTAAGAAACACAAATTTACAGATTTTGCATACTCTATGGGATTATACAATCCACAACATAAAATGCCAGAAGTGATGATAACATCACCATTCAAGAGATCATGAATTGTACATCTTTCATCAACAAATTTGATGATCAAACCAATCTTGGCTAAAGCTGAAATGGAATTTACTATCCCTAGTATATATATAAGGCATTTGATAATGTAAAATATTAGTCATAAACAATAGTCAAAATGATCATTCCAACTCCCATTACAAAATAATAGTTATTTTTAGCATGTGAAGGTATTCTCCATAGGGGTGTTCTCAAGTGAAGTGAAGAATTTGAGCTACAAGGTAATATATTTGGTTGCATCACTATCAAAGTGTAGCGCCCTTGACATGCCTCTTTGCGCAGAGTAAACCCCTTCCCAAAAGTTTGGCTTTTCGACTATGCTTTCCCTTCTTGTCAACTATGCCTCCTCTTCATGGAAAACTTTGACAATGTCCACAATCACAGTATGATTCACGAAATTCATCCTCTTAACTATATCTTGTCCTCTTTGCTACCAGTGATCTTCTTCTCACATGCAAGACCTCTTTGGAGTTTCACACCAATCTTGAAGGACATTCTATCACCATCTCACCCGTGCGTAACTTTAGTTGTCTACAACAATAGCTTGAATCATGATGGTACAACATAGGGGCACGATCAATGAACACCATGAAGATGCTCAAAGAACCAACTTCTATATGAGAGGACCAAAGAGCAAGGGCAAGGCATGCACACAGATATATAGACATAGAGACATCTATAGGTATAGAGGTATACATAGAGACAAAGATAGGTAGAAAGGAAGATAGTAATGTGCTCATGCATATGTAGACAGAGTGAATGCAGAGAAGGACATAGAGATGTACACATGGAGATAGGCATAGATACACTAGTTTTTGACTGTGAGAAGAGCAAGATCATGAGTAAGTTGAGCAAAGAGAATAGAGCTTGTAGGAATGAGTGATCAAGAGACAGTGATGTTAGAACTACCTAGAGAAGTTACCTAGGGTCTAGCAATTGGTAGGACAAGGGACATGTGATTTTGCTACTCTGAGATTGTTGCTACTCATGTCCATTCAGCTTCTTTGTCACAACCCTATCTCCCTAAGGAATCCATAAATCTATTGTGCTATAACCACGATTTTCATCTCTAATTCATCATATGTATGTTCCTATTCTTCTTTCTCTTTTCAGTTAAAGTTCTACGTTGATTCTAACTTCTCCTTTGGAGTCTACGTGCGAGGTGTTATATAATTTTGATCTACTGAGTTACGAGTTCCCCAACCTCTTAAAGCATACTTCACTACCCTTATATGTTGAGTATGGAAGAAACTCGCATATAATTTTGGCACACTCGGTGGGAACTAGGGGCTCAGTGATTTTGTTTGCCAAGCATACTTCCTAGTTTCTATGACTATGACCCAATCTGTTCATACTTGTTTTACTCATGTCCACACTCCAAGCAGACCCACTAATCGTAGTTTCCCTAACCATAGAAAAAAACTAGCCCGATGTAGTAAAGGCAAGTAGCCACAAATTTCTCCACTCGAGCATTCTCCTCTTGATTCCAAATTGGCCCAAGGAGACCTCGCTTCTCTCTTATCCCCCACCAACATTAACTTCCAATCTTCTAAGGAGCATCCGACGAAGACCCTGATGATCATATATGATGTTTCCTAGCATTATGCAAAAGACATGGCCTAGAGGATTGAACAAATGAGTTCATGACTCTTTTTTATGTGACTCTGGATGAGACTAGCTATAAATGGTTTAGCCAATTTGAAGAGGGTCATTTGATTACCTAGAAGTCCCTGAACGAAGAATTCTCAGTGACATTCCAATCAAGAAATTCCATGGAATTGGTTCTTGACGAGTTGAAGAACCTTTTTCTCAAAAAGGGAGAATCTTTCCATGAACTATTGACCCAAATAAAAGTCTTGGTGACTAAGCTTAGAAAAAGAAATCCCCATTAGCTCTAGACACAAACTCCGAGATCTTCTAGAACCAAATGCTTCTTTGGGAGAATTTGCAGCCACGACAACCCAGATCAAGTAGACCCAAATTCATTTCGACAAGATTCATGTTACACTTATGTGTTCCTATAGTAGCTTTGATGTGAACCTTTTCCCTATACATGGGCACTTTTTACTCTAGTTCTAGCTAGAGGTTTTTTCACCATGTTACCACATACTTGATATTCTCATATGTGGTGGTACTTTGTACTTAGGGATATTATTCAGCTCTTACTTCAGTTTACTTCATCGTCAATAGAGAGAGCTATTCCAGCCATTGTCTTCTCCGTGTGTCTTGCTGCATTTGTGCTCCTTGTGTGTGCTTCTCGTGTGTCTCTCGCACTTCTACACACACCCAATAGTGGTATCAGAGCAGATTCAGCTCCTCCTCAAGTTTCAGTTTTTTGCGTCATGTCGCATGCGCACTTTTAAAAGTGCAAATCGACTTTGGAGCATAGAACTGTGAATTTCAGCAGCCAAAAAATGTTTCCATCAGGCGTGTTGGGGTTTAACCCCCATTTTGAAGCCATTTGTGCAGTCAGAATTGCCATCAGAGTGACGTTCTGTGAGCTAAAATTTCAGCAAGAACATGTGAGCATGTTCTTGTTGCTAAACAACTTTGGAACATAGTGGCAGATGTAGATCAAAGACCTACAGGTTCTTCTACTTCACAGTCTACTGTCACTGATGGAGCTTCTTCTTCGAGTACAGTGGTTTCTCCTTCTCCACCTACATAGGAGCAGCTTAGATGGGATGGACAAGATTCTCAAGCTCATGCTTCGATTGCGCTTTCTATGAAGCGTCATATAGTTCCACACATTCGGTCATGTTCTACATCACAACAGACATGGGACACTCTTGCTTCTTTGTATGTCGTGCATAACAAAGCACGTGTTGCATACTTGAGGAAGCAACTTGATGATGTATGTATGGCTGAAAATGAGTCGGTGGATGTGTATGTGACACGCATCAAGGACTTGAAAGAGCAATTGGCAAACATATATGAGATTATTTCGGATTCTACATTGTTGAAAGGATTACCGGAATCTTTTCAAAGCTTTGCTACTACACTCCGTTTGGTTGCAAAAGGAAATCCTAATATGTATGCATTTGATGAGGTTGTGTCTCTTCTTTTGCAAGAAGAGCAATCTAGAGTGAATAGGAGTGGTTTGATTGAGGGAACGCAAGCACTTGCTATCTCACAAAAGGGGAAAAGCAAGTATGGTTTAACTTTGGTTTCATCAAAACCAAAGCCTCAAGCTTCCTCTTCCACTCATTCCTCTAATGATGGTGATTTGCAAAAGAAGAAGAGATGCAAATATTGTCAAAAGGTTGGTCATACTATTGATGAGTGTAGAAAGCTTGCTAAACACAATGAAAAGAAGAGGGAATCCGGCATGTCTATTGCTGAAAGTTCAGCAAATGCAAAGAATGATGAAGCTAACATGGCTCAAGATTTTTGGGCATGTGTTGTTACATGTCATTATGATGCTTCTTTGCATTCTAAATGTATGGTTGTGAGTGAGGCTGATTCGGATTGGTTCTTTGATAGTGGTGTTTCAAAGCACATAACATCATGCAAAAGATTTTTTGCCTCTTTGAAAGATGCACCCAAAGGAGGACATGTGGTGTGTGCAAACAATGCCTCTTATCCTATCATTGGAGTAGGAGAATTTGAGCTTACGGCTGCAAATGCAGGTGTGATTCTCTTGAAAAATGCATTGTATGTGCCCGATATCAAGAAGACTTAATTTCAGTTATGTTGATTGCCAAAGCTATACTTCATGTACACTTTGTTGATGATAAGTGTATCGTTCATGATTTCAGCAATGGCGATGTTATCGTGATGTCCGGTACATTATGTAATGGTTTGTATCGCATGGATACATATAAGAGGGCTGCCTCGAATGCCTTGGTTGCTCATACTTCTTCCATGGCTCAAATGGAGCTTTGGCATGCTCGTTTTGGTCACTTGAACTTCAATAGTTTGCTTTACCTACAAAAGAAGTACATGGTTATTGGTTTGCCTACACTTGAGTCCATTGAAAAGCATGCATGTGAAGGTTGCATTCTTGGAAAAATGCATCGTGCTTCTTTTCCAAAAGATAGTCATACACACACTACAAGAAAATTGCAACTTGTTCATAGTGATGTATGTGTTCCCGTCAAGACTCCATCTTTTGAGAAGCATGTATATTTTGTTACCTTCATTGATGATGCTACTCACCATACATGGGTGTATCCTATGAAAGCAAAGAATGAGGTATTTTCTTGCTTCAAAGCATTTTTAGCTATGGCTGAAAATTTTTCTTCACAAAAGCTTTTGACTCTACACACAGATCGTGGTGGTGAATACATGTCACATGAGTTTAATGCTTTTCTTCATGAAAGGGGTATTTCACACCAATTTACAGTGCCATATACACCTCAACAAAATGGTGTTACCGAGCATAAAAATAGAACTCTAGTTGAAATGGCACGATGTATGGTTAAAGGAAATCATCTTCCTGATAAGTTTTGGATGGAAGCAGTCGTGTGTGAAAACTATGTGTTGAATCACTGCCCTACAAAAGCACTGAGATTCATCACTCCTTATGAGGCTTGGAATGGTCATAAGCCTACGGTTAGTCATATGCGTGTGTTTGGTTGTTTGGCATATGCTCTTGTGCAATCACAACAATGTCACAAACTTGATGACAAGGCAAAGAAATATATATTTATTGGTTATAGTGCTGAAATTAAGGGATATCGTTTGTACCATCCATTGACGAACACAATTATTGTGAGTTGAGATGTTGTATTTGCTGAAAATTCAGTTTTCCCTCTACTCGAATGCAAAAAACAGCCAACAGTTAGCTCACAAGATATGTTTGATACACTCATGCCTTTGTGCCAAAAAGGTGCACTTGACTATGGCCATGTAGACCAGCCAAATGAGGCTCAAAGGGCTGAAAAATTCCAGCCAAATAGGGTTGAAAATGAAGAGAATTTCCAGCCAAACATGGCTGAAAAGTTTCAGCCAAAAATTCTCAAATATGCTAGAAATTTCCAGGCACATATGGCTGAACATTTGCATCAAAATATGGCTGAAAATGAGCATGAAATTCAGCCCACGCATGATGTACATGTTGAAGATGAATTACATAATGGACGCATGTCTATCAAGAGTGCACAATCTATGCCAAAGTGGCTGAAACAAACTTTGCAGGACAGCAAATTGAGTGCACCTTTACTTGGTAGAACAAGATCAAGCTCTCACCATGCATCAAGTAATTTTGTGGATTATTCTCTTATTGCTACAGCATGTAATGAAGAGACACTTTCTTTTGAAGATGCATGTGACGATCCATAATGGATGAGTGCTATGCAATCAGAAATGAATTCCATACATAGGAATGGTACTTGGGAGTTATGTGAATTGCCAAAAGGAAAGAATGCCATTGGTACAAAGTGGGTTTACAAGATTAAGAGAAAATTTGATGGTATCATTGATCGCTACAAAGCTAGATTGGTTTCCAAAGGATATGTGCAACAATATGGCATTTTCTATGAGGAAACTTTTGCACCTACTTCATGCATGACTACCATTTGTAGCGTGGTTGCATTGGCTGCCCATCGAGGTTGGAAAGTGCATCAATTGGACATAAAAACAACCTTCTTGAATGGTGATTTGCAAGAAGAGGTTTATGTGAAACAACCTCCTGGATTTGCTATGAAAGGGAAAGAACATATGGTTTGTCACTTGCATAAAGCCTTGTATGGTCTCAAGCAAGCTCCACATGCATGGTATGACAAAATCCATAAGCACTTGATTGCTATTGGTTTCACATGTAGTCCGATTGAAAGCACACTCTATGTATGCAAAAATGGGGCTGATCTTATAGTGCTTGTTCTTTATGTCGATGACATACTCTTGACTGGGTCATGTGATGCAAAACTTGACATTCTTATGGCTGATTTGCAGCATACTTTTGATGTCACTTATCTTGGTCTTTCGAGCTACTATCTTGGCATCCAGTTTGTATCCGTTGAGGGGGGAATTGTTATGCATCAAGGAAAGTATGTTGAAAAAATACTTCAACGTTTTGACTTTGAGGATTACAAGCCAGTTTCCACACTAGTTGAGATAGGATTCAGGTTCTCAGTCGAGGATTCCAGTGATGCATTCGACACTTCTCTTTATCAGCAAGTTGTGGGATGTCTTATAAATGCATGCAACACAAGGCAGGATATACATTATGCAGTTTCCCAGTTGAGTCGATTCATGCATAGCCCTGGCACTAAGCATTGGCAAGCGGTGAAACGTGTGTTTAGATATCTCTGAGGCACTTTGAGTTTAGGTCTCTTTTATGGTAGAGATAGTCAGCCATGCTTGCATGCTTTTACAGATAGTGATTGGGTTGGTTGTTATGATACTCGCGTGTCCACTAGTGGTAATTGCTTTTTCCTTGGAGACTCATGCATATCTTGGTTGAGTAAGAAGCAATCTACAGTGGCAACATCGAGTTGTGAAGCTGAGTACAGGGCAGTTTTCATAGCTATAGTGGAGTGTATATGGTTGGGACGCCTATTGATGGATCTTTGCATGGAGATTGATGTTGCTATGCATATTCTCACTGATAGTCAGAGTGCTTTGGTTGTTGCACAAAACCCAGTGTTTTATGCACGGACCAAACATATTGAGGTGCATTATCACTATGTGAGAGCGCCTTCATGCAGGAGATATTGATTTGGTATATTTTCCTACACAAGATAATGTGGCATACATATTCACCAAAGCTCTTCCACGGGAAAAGTTTGAAGCTTTTCGCAAAGCATTAGGCTTATTAGCTTGCGGGGGCTGATCTGTCACTCCCTGTATGTGTTCATATCATTCGCTCTGGGAGGGGTTTGTTACACTTGTGTTCCTCGAGTAGCTTTGATGTGAACCTTTTCCCTATACATGGGCACTTTTTACTCTAGTGCTGGCTAGAGGTTTTTTCCCCATGTTACCACATACTTGATACTCTCATATGTGGTGGTACTTTGTACTTAGGGATATTATTCAGCTCTTACTTCAGTTTAGTTCATCATCAATAGAGAGAGCTATTCCAGCCATTGTCTTCTCCATGTGTCTTGCTGCGTTTGTGCTCCTTGTGTGTGCTTCTCGTGTGTCTCTCGCACTTCTACACACACCCAACAATTCGCTCCTCATTAGGACAATGGGATGACTCTTCGATACAACTCAAAAGAGATTTACACAACTTACAAGTGTAGTAAAAGAAGTTCATGAGTGTTGAAGAAGATATAGTTGCTAGGCTCTAGCAAGAGATTGAATAATGTGAAATTGACCAAGGCATCTGATCATGTGTTATCAATGCAGTGAATATGGAGACTTTCAAAGTAGGTGATCTCTACTGAAATATGCACCACCACATGTAAACTGCTTGCAATTACCCGATCACTACAAAAGGGATTGTCTGAGGCAAGTCCCTTGTTTATGCCAAGTAAAACCTATAAATTATAATGATTTTCAAAAGTTTGAACTACTGTAGTGTGTGTGTGAGCCTTCACGAGTTGTGGAGCGAGTGTTGGTGTTTCCTACCATTCACTATTTTGTGCATAACTTGAAGAGCGTATGTCAGATTCGAGTATTTTCCATCAATAGATGCATCTCGCTGAGAGCTTTGAAAGGAACCCACTATTGGCCATATTCAAATTTCGAAACTGGGAAAAAAGTCCAAATTTGTGCCTACTACTATAAATGGTATCGCAACATGCATTTTCAGAGAATTAGTGAGTTAGAGAGGTAGTTAAGTCTTTTCACATACTTGTAGCTCAGTCACTTCACTTTCCATCATGTGCACACACGTCCTCATACAGTTGGTTCATGTGGTTCCTTAGATTGATAATTAAACATGTATCGATCCACTACTATATGCGCTTGTGGGGCGATTGAGATGTAATCTCATCGACACAAGTCCCTAAGGCTTCACGACTTAGGTACGCATGTTTTTGGAACCGTTGTGGGAGAAGAAACTTAATCAAAGTGCCTTCGTGATCGTTGTAGCTCTACAGTGAAGGAATCGTACTTCTAGAGGTGAATTCGTTCAATGGCAAGTAGTCAAGCACTTCTACACTTGTTACTTCACACTCATGGGGTATGTGTAATGAGTTTTTAGGTTTAGGGTTAGGAGTGAGGAAGAAAGGGAAGAGTTAGGGTTAGGCAAGAGAGAAGTAGAGTAGGAAGAAGTAGGAAACATCAAGAAAACAATCCCAAAAATTTGTCAAAAGTAGCCCAATTAAGTCTTAGGTAACCCAAGAACTATAAAAACCAAAAGAAATCAGTTCAGTTGAACATTTGTGAGAGCAAGTATCATTAGCAAAGCAGCGATCGGTATCGCCAGAGTGGTATCATGCCTATCGAGCTAGAGAGTGAAGTTGAGAGCACAAAATTTGGTTGAGGCATCATTGAAAGTAAGCTATGCAAGTTTTTGGTATCAAGAACACAGTAAGAACCCACACACTCGTGATTAAAAGCTTTTTTCGTATCGTGGGGAAGGACAGAGAGTTTTCTTTTATGTCCATTAGGTGAGACAGGGGGTCAAGAGTGAAGAGGGGAGAGAAATAAACAATTTTGGACAAAAAAAATTAGTTTAGATGAAATTTGGCTGAAGTATCATGATCGGTTGAGTTTTGGTATCGTGATACCAAAATTCCCTAGTATCGCGATACTCGCCTGGTATCATATCATTGCATACCCACTTGAGGTATCGAGATACCATTCTGGTATCATATTGTCAAGCGCTGGTACAGCGATCGCGGATTGGCTGGTGGTATCGTAGTCTCGGTCATGGTATCGTATTGTCCGATTGAATGGTATCGTATCGCATGCAAGGTTGGTATCATATCGCCAACTCGATATTATATCGTGCTTATTTTAGTATCGTATCATGCAAAAAGTGGTATCGTATGGTCCGACCATTTTGGTATCGTATTGTCCATAGTTCTAGTATCATATCGTGTGATTTCCCATGTAAAATTTTGGTATCGTATCGTGCACTGGTCAGGTATCGTTTCATCCACTAACTTGGTATCGTATCTTCGAATGCAGAGGTATCGTATCGTGTAAATTCTGGTATCATATCATCTCACTCAGTGGTATCATATCGTCGGGGTTTCTAGTATAGTACTTAATTGAGGGGAAGTAGGAAGCCAACATAAGCCGAGAAGGCAAATTAACTTGAGATCATGAAGGGTGCTAAGTAGCCGGAGGAGTCTCATTTCATCAGTAGGAAGTGCAACCCAAGCAAGTCATCACTGTATCTATACGGACACCTCTAGTGATTCAAAGGAGGATCTACCCATGGCCTTAGAAGACATGCATGGGTTTGTCTCTAGGGAGAACTTTATGTCAATTGTAGAGAGGGAATATCGCACCTCTCTACAATATGTGTCCACTAATTTGCAAGGGATCCCTATTTAACTAGATGGATTAAATAGGTATGTTGCAAGGATGGTAAACTCTACTGAATCAGCAATAGTGCCCAGACCCACAGTTAAGTATGAAGGAGGAGTGTACATGGATAAACTGGGTCACATCTACATGAAAAATAAAAAACCCAAATCGAATCAACGAGAGAGGAGAATCGCAAGGACAAGCAAACTCAGGGAGACCTAACCCTGAAGAGATAGTAACTACACCAAGAGGCAAGTTAGTGGTGACTCAACTCTTGAGAGGGGATTTGATACCTCAAGATGATTACCTGTTAGACGTTTACTTAATCCACGGGTCAGACCTCTGTTACAAATTGATTCACCCACATGAGGACAGGAAGTAAGCCTAATGACTTTCTATGAGTTAAAGGATCTCGAAGATGAGTCTAAACTCACCTACCTAGACCAGAACCAAAGAAGATATTGGCCGATAGATGCAATTGATAGAGCTCAATTGAAGTATATGGGGTTGCCTATATTCCCTCCTCAAGAGCAGGCAACTACCTCCCACAATCCTTTTGGAATGCATCTAGAGCCAGAGGATACAATGTTAGGAAAAATGAGCCAACGAAGTGTTCCCAACTCAACTCATGTGCAATTTATAATGCAAGGAGTGCAATCACACAACCAAACCTACTCATGAATGGGTAACCTGAATTGGCCACCAGTTAGGCCAAGGCAACAACCAGGAGTGTAGCCTGGAGTACCTCCATTTAGACCAACACCACCAAAACCAATAAGAAGGCTAAGACCAATTCAAGTGGCCAAATGTATGAGAAATCACTATGACGGAATGCGAGAACCCTATGATCACATAGCTAAGTTTAAACAAGTATTATGAGCTGAGCAAGTGGATGATTTCTTTGTGCAATATGAATCCTTTGGACTTACCCCCACAGGGACAGCCTTGACTTGGTTCCAACCATTGGATCCAAATCAGTTTGGAAATATTGAGCAATTTTTTCAAGAGTTCATTGGAGAATTCACCAAGAGGGGAATTAAACATAACTCATCATCCCTAATCCATAGCTTCAAATAGAACCCAAATGAAACGGTGAAAACAGCTGCCCGAAGATTTAATCAATATGTTGATAGATGTCCAACAACAGAAAGACCCTCCCATCAAAAAATGATATCACTATTCTTGGATGGATTGACTAATGGGACATTGAGAACCCTAGTCTACGTGAAACGGCTCTAGACATTGAGCGAGTGTCTTCAAGAATGTATTGACCTAGAGGATTGAAGTATTTCAATGCCGATGCACCACAATGCGCTCTCCTTCTTGAGAGCTCCACAACGATATACTCGATGTAGAAAACTGAGCTCCCTGAGGCTGCACACAGTACTTCGCACAGATGCTATAGAATACACAAAAAACACAGTACATAGGGAGCACGAAGACAGACTTCTTAGGTCTTATAGAATGTGGTCAAACTTACAATCTATGACTGACCAGGCCACTATATGTTTTATTAAAGAACACATACAAGGAAGTGTCTGGTGGCCATTTGGCCTTTCACATGGACACTAATAGTAACAATCTCCCACAAAATGCCAATATGGCCAAAGTAACTATGGGAGGAAAATAAAGAATGATAAAAAATACCTGAGTGTAAGTATACAAACTATACCTCCCACCTGATGGGCATGTTACACAGTATACAAGTGACTGTGTAAGATCAAGAATCAAGTAACCCCCATCAAGTGACAACAGTGTCGAAAGTTATCATGTGGTAGAGCTTTAGTCAAAGCATCTGCAGCATTATCACGAGTGTGAACCTTCTCAAGAATAATGCACTCAGTGGTTAAGCAATCTCTAATGAAGTGATACCTCACCTCAATGTGCTTGTTCCTTGCATGATAGACCGGATTCTTAGCCAAAGCAATGGCACTCTGACTATCATTGAGCAAGCGAGGTACATGCTAAGGTAAACCCATATCACAAGCAAGACTAGAAAGCCACAATGCTTCCTTACATGCCTCACTTGCTGCAACATACTTTGCTTTTGTGGTGGAAACATTTGTACATTCTTGAAGATGAGATCTCCAAGAGATAGCACCTCCAGCAAAATGAAAAATGTACCCTGATGTAGACATACAATTGTCTACACAACCAGCATAATCAGAATCTATGTAACCAATAATGGAGTAATGTGCATGCCAAGAATATGTTTGGCATCCCCCAAATCCTTCATATCAAATGCCTGACTCAACTTCTTTTTGAGAACTGACAAATCATAAGAGGACTTCCTAGCAATCAACATATCATCGACATAAAGTATCAAGCATATCAAGCTTCCATCTGAGCATCTCTTTGTGTAGAGACAATGATCATCATTGCTTTGAGAATAGCCTTGAGATTTCATAAAAGCATCAAAGTTTTGTTACCATTGTCTAGGGGTCTGTTTAAGTCCATACAAGCTCTTCTTAAGCTTACAAACTAGACTTTCCTTGCCAGGAACTACATAACCCTTTGGTTGTTCCATATCGATCTCATCTGTAAGATCTCTATGTAAGAAAGCAGTTTTCACATCCATTTGGACTAGCTCTAAGTCCTCCATTGCAACGAATCCAAGCAACATGTGCAAGGTAGTCATCTTGACCACTGGAGAGAAGATTTCCTCAAAATCAACACCATGTTGTTGCTTAAAACCCTTTGCAACAAGTCGTGCTTTATACTTTGGAGAAGCAGTATCTGATGTGAATTTCAGCTTATATACCCATTTACATGGTAAATCTTTCCTTCCCTTTGGCACAGTTACTAAATCCCAAGTACCACTCTTGTGAATAGAATCCAACTCACTCTTCATGGCATGCTCCCACTTGACATGATCCTTTGTCTGCATAGCCTCTTTGTAGCAAGAAGGCTCATCGGCATCTGTTAGCATAACAAAATCTAAACCTGGAACATATCTATTAGGTGGATGTGAGACATGTGCAGAACGTCTCAATGGTTGTTGAATAGGAACATGTGCAGACTCATCAAAATGGACAATCTCTTGAACATCCCTATGTGTAGCATTTTTATAAATGCTAACCGGAGGACTAGTATCCTCAAATACCACTCTTCTCACTTCAACCTCCTTAATGGGTTGTTTATGCATCTTAGACTCATTGAAAATGACATCACTATTTCTGATCATTGTCCGTGTTTCAGGATCCCATAAGTGATATCCAAATTGTCCTTCTCGACCATATCCAAGGAAAATGCATTTCTTTGACTTATGTTCCAACTTTTATCTAAGATTCTTGGGTATAGGAACATATGCTTCACACCCAAAAACTCGAAGATGATCATAATATGGTGGCTTCCCTGTCCACGACTCTTGAGCCACTTTCAGACCTTTGGCAGTACTAGGTGAAAGATTAAGCACATGAACTGCGGTCAATACTGCTTCTGCCCAAAAGCCTTGTGAGAGGTTTGCATGATGCAACATAAAGACTACTCTATCTTGAATAGGTCTATTCATCCTCTCAGCTACACCATTCTGTACTGGGGTATAAGGAGCTGTAAACTCTCTACGAATCCTTGTAGACTGACAAAAAAGGCTGAATTCATGTGAGGTATATTCACCCCCGTTCTCTAAACGTAAATCCCTAAGCTTAGTTCCTTTTTCAGTCTCAATTGAAGCAAGCCATTTTCTGAAAGTAGGGAATACCTCATCCTTCGATTTGATAGGATATACCCAAACTTTTCTAGTAGCATCACTATGAAAGTGACAAAGTAGAGAGAACCACCTAAGGACCTAGTGGGCATAGGACCACACACATCTATATGAACAAGATCTAAAGGCTAAATTGAAGAGTCAATGTGCGTTCTATGCACATTTCTAGTTTGCTTTCCATATTGACAATGCTCACAAAATGAAAAATCGGAGAACGATAACACAGGTAAGTAGCCAGAACGAGAAAGATTTTCCATTCCACTATGAGATATATGGCCCAAACGACCATGCCAAATACAAGCCATAGGTTGTTCAATAACAGCTAACAATTGTTCTTTATGTGATACAAATAAAGGATAAAGTGAGCCAACTTTGCTTCCTTTTGCAATAACCATATTGCCCTTTGATATGCGAAAGGATTGAGCATAGAAGACCACCTTGTAACCAAGGTCATCAAGTTGACCAACTGACATCAAACTGTGTGATAATTGAGGTACTTGGCATACATTATGCATAGTAAATTTTGAACCATCAATGAACTGAACAACCACATCTTCAATCCCCACAACATCACACTGGTAAGAGTCACCAAGTCTCACGGTACCAAGAGACTTTGTTGCAATAAGAGAACCATTCTTTGTGTGGTGTCACATGGAAAGAAGCATCAGAATCTAGCAGCCATGTGTGGGAAAGAGAATCAGCCATAAGCACCTCAGATGGCATAGTACTGTCAAGTCAACACATCAGCACCATTAGAAATAGCATTAATTTCTTCAATCTTCACAATCGAAGTAGATGGTGCAGGTAACTGTTTAACATGCCCATCAACGTTCTGTCCTTTACCTTTAGCATTCTTTAATGCATAACAGTCTTTCTTCATATGTCCCTTCTTATGACAATAATGGCATTCGATATCCCTCTTCCTTGATTTACTTCTACTCTTATTCTGTTGACCATTCTTTTCCTTGTTCTTGCTCCTGCCATGTTGCTGATTCTTTCCTTGGTAAGAATCATGAACATTATATGCATCTCCACTCTGAGTGACAACCATAGATTTTCTATGAATCTCCTCACTCAAGAATGCTCCACATATGTCATCATAGACGAGTTTACCACCAGGTGCACTATTGCTAATAGCTGTGCAAAATGTATCCCATGATGATGATAGGGTGCATAACAGCAATACTGCTTTCATTTCGTTATCCATATCCATTTTTTGAGCCTGTAACTGGGAGAATATGGCAACAAACTCATTTAGATGAGCAGCAACACTATCTGTGTCCTTCATGCGAAGGTCATATAATTTTCTCATCAGATACACTTTATTTGATGTAGTCTCTTTTTCATATGTATTGCATAACTTCTTCCAAAGCTCCTCTGCACTTTCATAGTCTGATACTGTAAAGTAAACATTATCTGCCAAGTGCAAGCAAATGGTAGACCTAGCCATTTCATCTAACTCATTCCAATCATCTTCATCCATGTTAGCAGGCTTCTTTGAAATCCCATTTACTGGCTTCCATTGCCTCCTTTGAATCAGCACATCTTTGATCTGATTCTTCCATAGAGCAAAGTTTGTGCCATCAAATTTTCGGATCTCAAAATGGGCTTTGCCTTGCAAGTTATAGCTCCTCCTCGGAACACTAGCACTAGACCCTGATCCACCAGATGCGCCTGAGACCTTTGATGCCATGATGGTAGAGAACTGAATAGAATGATAATGGAGCTAGAAGAATCCAAACAAGAATTGGACATAAAATCGCGATTTTCATTAGTAATGGTGAAACATGAAAATTTTGCTTGAAGGGATAATATTTTAGGAATAGAACAATAAACTTGCACAAGAATAAGGCTCAGGAAAGTGAGAATTCAAAATAGTAAAAAATCACTCACAATCGTGATTGTTTGAAGCCTATAAAAGCCTAAATTCACAAAAAATTAGGCATTTGAGTGAGAGAGAGTGAGTGAAGAGAACTATCAGAATTGCGATTTCCGGCTTCCACAAAGCATTTGGAAATTTGTTGATCAAGCAACAAAAAAATCTTCTTCACATTAAGTTTTTGCATAATTTCAAGTTCAAAATTTTGGGAAAAGATCAAAAAACACAGAAAACTGTTGAAAACACAGAATCGAGATTTTCTATTTTTTGAACTTTTTGAAGGAAAATTTGTCTTTTTGTTGAAAGTTCTTTATTGCATGTTAATGTTTTGATAAGCCGCTTCTAATAGTGTAATATGAACTCAAAAAATCAAAAACCAAAAAATTACAAGAATCTGCACAGAATCACGATTCTGTGACCAAACTCAAAATCGCGATTTCCAGAATACGATTTTCATAATAAAATTTTGTTTTTAACGATTGTCTTGGATCACAAAATCGTGAAAAAACACGATTCTCACTCAGAATCGTGAAAAACACGATTTTGATCACAAAATCATGAAAAACACGATTCTCACCCAGAATCGTGGAAAACACAAGAACCCAGAATCGTGGAAAACATTTAATAAGGGATTGCCCAAGAACCCTCAAAAACAACAGAACACAACAGAACCCAGAATCGTGGAAAACACGATTCTCACCCAGAATCGTGTCAAGCAACTGTAAATGCTATAACAAGAGCTCAAGCTAAACCACAAGAAATAAAAAAGGAGACACACACAAGACCATAAGAAAAATCCATTTCCAAAAGAAAAGAAAAACAAACAAAAAGGAAGATGGGAAAGAAAAATGAGAATGGGTAAAAATCTGGAAGAGGAAACTGTGGGACATCCAAACAATAGCCAACTACAAAATACATATACTCAGGAAGAGGTAAAAAATTCACAAAGTCTGGAGACTCTGATAATAGCATACAAAGGAAGAATTCAAGCTGGACCAAACCCTACAGATCATGTGGTGGCATATCCTATGCCAGATTTAGAGGATGAGAGAATGCAGAGATATAAACAAATCATACAGGAAGCACAAGTCAAGATTGGGGAAATAAACAATCATCAAACAACAATTGAAGAGTCAGATGCAACAAAAACCACGAAACATCTTGATCAGGAAGATAATTCACAAATAACCTTCCAAATCAATCTAGACAAACACTGTAAAATTTTATATCAAACCACAATGGAAGAGTTGGTAAAACAAAATCCTCATTTACAACATAATATGAAAATTTGGGAAACAAAGTCAAAGAGTCTAGATCCACAACAACAGGAATTGGAAGAATTGTCGTACATACCTATTGATAAAATAGGAGGATATTGTGAAGGAGAAGAAGGGAACTCAACTTTGAGAATACAATTTGGTGATAATCATGCTAAGGCCATATTAGATAGTGGATCCGGAGTGGCAATCATGACTAAACAAACCTGGGAGAAATGGGGGAAGAATGAGCTAATACCTAGTAAAATGAGATTACAACTTGCAGACAGACACATAGAAAAACCCCTAGGAATTTGGGAAAAGGTGATTGTAGAAATATGTGGGATAGAGATAGAGCACACTTTTGCCATAGGCGAATTTCCACAATCTACCTCATATGAAATCATCCTAGGAAGACCATTTATGAGACAAATGCAAATTGTGCAAGATCTGGGTAAAGATTGCCTGTATCTTCAAAGCAAAGGAAAGGTAACTAGAGTAAATTTAAGAAATGGGCAGTAGTGATATGTCCCCTTAGGAATGGTTCAAAGTACATCAAAATCAAGAATTAAGTGGAGAATCTAGGAGTGAAGATCATAATGACATAGAATCATCAATTTGGAAATGTAATGTGATAAGAAACCACATATATAAAAAAAGAATGTTAAAAAAAGAAGATTGTCTAGGAGAAAGGAAGTCACAAGATGAAAGTTACATACCACATAAATTTAAAGATGAAGAATTTGAGCCTTATGGATGGAATCAGATTTTGACCACAATGGATTTGGCCAATGATGAATATGTGGGAGTAAAATTCCAAAATGAAGAAGGATATGACATTTTTCATATAGGAATACAAATGATAAAGGTGTCAAAAACAAAAGAAGATTTGAAGGAAGAGATAATTTTAAATACTGGCAAAACACAATTTCTGGAAGAAGTGGAAGCTATAGATGCTATAAAAGACAAAATCTCATGAACCTATAGAAAATGTAAACACAAAGAAATAGAAAAAGAACAAAAAAATTGAAAAAAATAAAAAAATAATAAAAACAGGGGACCAACAATTTGATGTACCTTCAAACTTCAGGACCTATGGAGTAGAAGACAGACTACTTTTAAAAATGAAACAAAAAAGGGATAAGAAAAAGGGGGAGGCATATGACAATGAGGAACAGACTAAGAGGGTGGTGATCACTCAAGAAGAAGAGGAAGATAGGCATATTGTCATAGCTGATGACATGACAAATCAAGAGGAGGAGGCATTGATGAAATTGGCTAAAAATTATAGGGATGTGTTTGCTTATAGTTATAAGGATTTGAAAGGAATTGATCCTAAAATTTGTGAACATAAGATTCCTATTACTCCTTATGCAAAACCTAGCAAACAAAGACACTATACATTTAATGACAAATACTCTGATAAAATAAAGGAAGAAAAAGACAAACTGCTGGCTGCCGATTTCATCTATGAAATTGAGTACACTGAGTGGATATCTCCTATAGTTGTGGTACCTAAGAAGAATGGGAAACTCTATTTAAAAAAAAAAACTCTCTTTCTTGTATAAGTTATAAAGCACCAGCAAGATATAGGTTATAATATGGGCAGGACTAAGCAGTCACTATTTAATTATTTTTCTTTTAGCATTTTTTTATTCATTATTTTCTTATTTTTTTAAACACTAGAAATCTTGCTACACATGTGATGATCACTTCAATTGTGTTGTACCTATGATGCAATAAGAAAATCAGTACTTATCTATTATTTTTTTCATCTTTTATTTTTCTCAATATCATTCTGGCTCAAGACAAATGTATTCTCTTTTACGTTTCCTGTGACTTATGTGGTGGGAGTTTTTGGTGTGATGTGTTATGATTTCTTCAAGATGGTGAATACAAAAGAATTACCTATTCATGACTTCAAAGCTGATTCTGTGACATTGTCAAGAGGACAGTTTTTGGACAGTGAAGCAGTAATGGAAGATGTAGAATTAGAATCTGAGGAAGAGTAGGAAATTCCAGAAGCTGAGAAGATAGCCAAAGAGCTGAGGGAAACTATCAATATCATTGGTCAACATATCTTTGCAGTAGGAGTTGGAGGTCACAAATATACCATGCTATGTCAAGCATTCTACAAATTCCAAAAAGTGGCTGCTAATTATAAAAGATGGAAGGCAGTGGGGCTACATAGACTATTGGATGAACCTCTCTTCTTTATAGATTTTGAGAGAGTATCACAGGTCATGTCTAGTCTGTTGGAACTGGGCAAAGGCAATGATGCATACTTCAGATGCTCAATTAAGGACAAGGAGAATAAAGAGGTACAGATAACCATCAAAGCAGAACACATTAGGGCTGCTCTTCAATTCTATACCATGGGAACCAAATTGGATGGTAGTTTTGTCAAGAAGAATGCAGCAACATATGTTGGATACTCAAAATTTGCGGATTTCAAAGGAAAAGAGAATGAAGAATTTGCCACCATGATGTTTCTTCAATATTTGTGTTTTCCAAAATTGCCAAGATATACAATGCCGCATAAACCAATTACTTTGATTATGTTCAACAATAAAGACAGGACTAAACCATTTGGAGTAATGGATGTAACTCCTTACATTCATGATCAACTAAAGGAGGCAGCAAAACACTGGTAGCAGAAGAAGTTTATGAATGGAGCACAGTTCTTAACAAGAATCATATACCATATTTTAGATATGGAGGATCAGTTGAAGTTGGCCCCAGAAGCTCAGTATTTCAAGAGTTTGATGGCAAGGATTAAAAGTCCTTCAAAGTTGATGTCAATAAGAGAAGCAAAAGTCCAAACAAGCATGAAGGGATCAGGAAGAAAAAGAAAAGGGGTGTCAGAAGAAGTAATCCCAGTTAAGAAGAGAAGACTAGATCCAAGGAATGTGGTCTTGGAACAAGAAGAAGTGACAAAAGAGGAATGTGAAGCAGCTCAGAAAAAAGTTCAAGCCTCAAAGGAACCCCATCCACCTCAAACAACCAAGGAACAAATTTATTCTTATTTGACTCAAGGTAATGATAAGAGGGCAATCTATGAAGCTTAGTATCAGAAAATGTTGGAAAATTATTCATGTAAAGCAACAGATTGGATACAAGAAGAGGTGGAACATTATGAAAAATTACATGATCAAATGATGGCTGCAGAAAATGAAGAAGTGTTTGTTAAGAAAGAAGTGGAATTATTGGCTTATTTTAAGGAAGTACAAGGTCCTCCAGAGACTAGAAGTACAGTGGTGGTGAAAAAGAAAGTCCAGAAAAAGCCTGTCCAGAAAAAGAAGTCAACCAAAAAGGATAAAGGTAAGGCAGTTGAACATGTACATGTTGAAGATTCAGTAAAATTATCATCAAAAGGAAGAAATCAGAAAAAATCAATTGAAATGGAAGAACACGGAATGGACAAAAAAGGAGTAGCTGCTTCTTCACACTTTTCTTTAGATTCAGAGAGTGATATTGAGAATTTCCTTCTGAAGAGTTTAAACCTCTCAGTACCTAGCACACTAGTAACAACAGTACAGGCTTCTATAAAAAATGAAACACCATAGGAATTGAGCCAAAAGTCAAAAGGGATACAGGTCTGTGAAGAATCAACAAACAAGTTAGTCCTGGGGAGGAAAAAAGGAAATTAAAAGGTAAAGAAGTGATGAGGGAAGAAGAGGTTGAAGCAAGGGAAGAATTCGGTAGTGGATTGGTGGATACAGGATTCAAAGCTATATGGACAAAACCCTCACAACAACCTCATTATCAACCATATGAGGAAAAACAAGGATTGAAAAGCAAAGCACAATTATATAGCCAAGTGCAGAGTCAAGAGGATGGAAGCAAGGAGGAAGAAAAGGTTGCAATATCAGAAAGGTCAGAAAGAACAGATTCTAAGGAATATAAAGAAGGGAAAACAGAAACACAAATAAATCAGAGTATAGAGGAGGTACTTTTTGATCTAGGACATAATGAAGATTCCACAAATATAGAGGATTAGGGAGGGGAAGAAGAGACAGATTTTATGGATATAGATGAGCAGGAGGTGGAACAAAAAGAGCAGCAATTGAATAATCAAAAAAGGAATTCAATGGAAAATGATTCAACCTTAATACAAGAA
The DNA here is from genome assembly GCA_020310875.1 of Ceratopteris richardii. Lineage (NCBI taxonomy): Eukaryota > Viridiplantae > Streptophyta > Polypodiopsida > Polypodiales > Pteridaceae > Ceratopteris > Ceratopteris richardii. Next base: position 53,128,164 of record CM035438.1, read on the forward strand.
AACAAAGTTCAGGAAGAGGAAATACAAATTATTCGAGAGACACAAAAGGAAATTGATGGAGAAAAGGAAGAAGTATTGGAAGAAGAAAAAGACTATGAAGAGGAAGAGAATCAGGTTACAGAATATGAGGAAGAGTATGGAGAAAAAACTGAATATAAAGAGGGAAAGAAAATAGAAGTAAAGCAAATAGAATTGGAAACTGGCCTTGAAAGGATACCTAAGGTTATCAGATCTGCATGTAAAATTATCATGAGTAACATAGAACAATTCAGACCCTCCAGCAGAAATATGATTATATCAGGGATGGTGGCTGAGTCAAAATTTGTAAAAGGTAGCACAATCATCAAATAGCAAAAGAAAGAAAAGGAGCAGTTGGAAGATCAGATCAGGGTTATCAAGGAAAAGAATGAAGTTTTGTCCAAAATAATAATTTCATTAGAAGAACAGGAGGTGCAAACCTAGAATAAAATTCAATTTCTTGAGAAAAAATGTGCTAAGCAGTTGGAGCATAGTAATAAAATGGACATGGAATTGAAGAAAATGGAAGGAAGATTTAGAACTCTTCAGAGTTCATATCAGATAATGGTCAAAGTTAATGAAGACATAAATAGATTGTTGATGGAGGAAGGTCCAGTGGAAGACGAAAGTCAGATTGTACAAATAACTCAGGATGAGAGGGAAAAGCTAAATAAGGAAATTCAGGGATTACAGGAAGAATTGAAAGAAGTCAAGGAAATGGAGAAACAAGCTAATGTGCATGCTGCTAATGCAACGAGAGGATATAATAAATTGCATTCTGATGTGGAAAGAGAAAGGAGTTAATGGAAATCAGAGAAAGAGCTATTGATATCTCAGAATCAAGGATTAATGTTGATGGTGGAAAAGTTACAAAAAATTTTGGAATGCTCACAAAAACAGGTTGAAGAGCTGTTGGAGTTAGACGTCTGCGGAAGCATGCGAATAGCCAACCATACTATGGTTATGAGGGATATAACAACACCTATGGGCCGTAGTTTGCAACCCTAATGTACACCGCACCCAAGGCACCAACACCCATGAGACCACCCATTAAATTGACTGTGCCAAAAGGACCATGCTATAGATGTGGAGGGGACCACTTCATAAGAGAGTGCACTCTGCCATATAACCCACCACCTCCCAGGACTTTGGAAGGGTACTGCAATGAATGTGGAAAGGAACATCTATTTAGAGACTGCCCAAAGAATCCCAATAATACTCATAATACAACACAAATCAATGTGATTGAGGTAATTGAATCATCAGGCAATGATAAGGAGTACACAGTACCACTAAAAGCTATCACACGAGCGCAAGCCAAAGCAGACTCTGAACAAGAAAAGAATAAAAACCTAGAACCCAAAATACAGGACCCAAAGTTGGAAGGATAGAAGGGAAAAACTTAGAGAAAAATGGATGAAAAACAAAATTAAGGAGGACAAGAAGAACATGCGAGATGGTAAGAAACATGAGAAATCAAAAATACGAGAAGAAACCCCACTTACATATCATACACAAGAACTAAACAAGCCAGGATCAATCTTACTAGACCCAAGACCAGACGATCTGGACATGTGGCTGAAAGCTTACCAAGCCAGAATCACGACTGGACCAAACATCGAGCAGCATGAAAAACTTTACCCACAAGGGGACTTAGAGAAGGAGAGACTTGCAATATGCAGAAAGCTCATAGAGGTAGCTCAAATCACCCTAGAAAAGACTATCCCAGTCCTCCCAAGGACAAGAATATCTGAGAATCAATACAAGGAGTGTCTTAAAGAGAATGAATAGAAACCAAAAGAGGAAGATAGTAAAGAAGAACTACCTAGCACTCAAGACAAATCAATTTATGTAATCCCTGAACTAGAAGCTAAGTGGCCAAGAGAGTTGTTGGCCAAGATTCGGGAAGACCGATGGAAAAAGAATGGAAATTTAAGACCACCTTTTGAGGAATTAGATGTTGAGGACGATCTACCAATGCCAAATTTGAATGAAGTATATGAAGAGGTTTCCATGTTAGACTAAAATAGCGAGGAAGCACACAACATTTCTACCCTACCGAACTACATGGGAGAATATGAGAAAGAATCCACAATCTTCCATGCTTCCACAGTACGAGGAAAAGAAAATGATTCTTCAGGTAAGACCTCTCACAATCTATCAAAATTCAAGAAGACCAAGGTAAAATGTCGGTTGACTGTGGAGGAATTACTATGTGCCAAGCGAGAAATATGGAAACAGTTAGCGGAATAGTTGAAATTAGAGAATGATAAGAATAAAAAATAAAATAAAGAAACTGAAGTCCCTTCAACTATACAAATCTCTGTGGATAAAGTCTGAAAATTTAGTGAAGGAGACGAGGGCAACACATGTTTACCCATCATATATAATGGATACATGACCAAAGCCATTCTAGACACAGGGGCAGGTGTAGGCATAGCCACCAAAGAGATTTGGGAGAAATGGGGAAAGCCAACCCTGCAACCAACACGTATGAAGTAGGGGAGAGGAAGATAGTCATTCAGATGCCTAAGAGAGAGGCAAGGGAAGGAGAAGCATATGACAACAAGGAACAAATGAAGAAAGTAATATTGACTATGGAAGATGGAGAACAAAGATGCACGTACATAGGAAAAGATGTGTCACATGAGGAGGGAGAAGAATTGATAAGTCTAATTCGAGAGTATCGGGATGTGTTTGCATGGATCTACAAGGACCTCAAAGGTGTAGAACCATCCATTTTTTCTCATCAAATACCAATGACACATGATGCAAAACCATCGAAGCAATGCCCTTACACTTATAATGATGTCTATTCAGCAAAAATTAAGGAGGAGATAGACAAGCTATTAGCAGTCGGATTCATTTACGAGATAGAACACACCGAATGGGTGTCACCATTAGTGGTCGTACCCAAAAAGAATGGGAAATTAAGAGTGTGTATTAACCTGAAGAAAGTAAACACAGCTACAATCCGTGATAGCGACCCATTACCTATCATTGATCATCTCTTGGAAAGAGTCACAGGTAAGGAAGTCTATAGCTTCCTCGATGGATTTTCTCAATACAAACAAGTAGCTATTGCTACTGAGGACCAAAATAAAACCGCATTCACAACTGAATGGGGAGTCTATGCTTTTAGGGTGATGCCTTTTGGACCCACGAATGCCCCTGCTACTTTCCAAAGGTTGATGTGTCACGTCTTCAAGGAATTCCTAAGAAAGAGTATGGAAGTATACATAGACGACTTATGCACATACTTAGGTCAAAGTCAGGAGCATATTCCGGAGTTGCGATGGATATTTGAAAAGTGTCGACAATATAGAGTGTGCCTGAATCTTGAGAAATATGTCTTTATGGTGAGACAAGGAAAAATTTTAGGACACATTGTATCTAGGAATGGAATCTCTACTGATGAAGATAAAATTAAAGTAATCCTAGAGCTTCCAAGATCAAAAAATGCAAAGGAAGTGTTAGCGTTTATGGGCCATTGTGGATATTATTGTAGATTTATTCACATGTACGCCATCATTGCCAAGCCACTCTATGGATTGTTAACCCAATTCACATCGACGGACGAATGCGAGAAAGTGTTTAATGAACTAAAAAAATGACTCAACACAACACCTATTCTGAAAACACCCAACTGGAACAAGCCTTTTCATATCCATGTAGACGCCTCCAACTACACAATAGGATGCATTCTAGCTCAACCTGCAAATGAAGGAAAATTGGACCACCCTATTGCCTATGCAAGCAGAAAACTCAATCAAGCTAAAAGAAACTATACAAGTACTGAACGAGAAGGTTTAGGAATGGTCTACACAGTGAAGAAATTTAGACACTACCTTCTAGCCAACAAGTTCAAGTTCTTCATAGATCATAAGGCCTTATTGTACTTAGTCAATAAGTCCAGTAACACGGGAAGGCTAGTAAGATGGTTTCTATTACTAATGGAGTTCGACTTCGAAGTGATAGTAAAAAAAGGAAATACCCACGTAAGAGTTGATCATCTATCTAGGTTAACACATGGAGAACCACCTAACGGAGTCGCAGATGATTTACGAGCACTTATCCGTTCAATTTGGAAGTATGTCCTAAGTGGGCAAAAAAGTTAATTTCAATACTCACCCATGGACCACAACACTTGATTAACAAGGAGATTAGAAAGGGGATTCTGCAATCGCGTAACTTACACATTGTAGCAGGAAGTGTGTACCATAAAGAACCTAACGGTGCATTGTCAAGATGTGTAGAAGAAGACGAACAAAAGACCGTTATTGAGCAAGCTCACGTAAACAGATGGAGAATGCACAAGGGAACCCATGGAACTCTAAGGGAATTAAAACGGTTAGGAGTTTATTGGCTTGATATGCCTAAGGATGTTCATGAGTATGTTGGTAGTTGCACGGAATGTCAAGGAACTATCCCGGAAGACCATACATCATTACCCTTCTCTACAATAGCACCAGATTGGAGTAAGACATTGGTGAAATTATTAAAGACATGAGAGCATGAGGAAGTAACAAGTCTAGCTAGAAAGCAATCCCTAGAAGAAATAAGTAAGGACTATGTTATATTGGGGAAGCAATTATTCAAAAGAGGAAAAGACAATCAACTACGACTATGTGTGCATAAAGGGGAGTACTTACCCGTATTAGAAATGGCACATGCATGTGCCGTAGGAGGACATTTCTCAGTCGAAAGAACTGTAAAAATATTCTCTTTGCAGGCTTGTGGTGGCCAACTCTACACATGGATACAGACACCTACATATGAAGTTGTGAGGTATGCCAAAGAGTTAAGTACCCTATAAGACGAGATGACATGCCTCTAAGACCCATGGTTTGTGCGAGAGCCTTCTTCAAATGGGGTATTGATTTCATAGGACCAATTAACCCACCAGCCAAAGGATCACACGCTGAGTACATAATAGTGGCAACTGATTATCTAACTAAATGTGTAGAAGCAAAAGCAACTAGAAAAAATGATGCTCAGTCCACAACCAAGTTTCTCTTTGAGCACATCTTTACTCTCTTTGGACTACCTATAGAGATAGTAAGTGATCGAGTAATGCTCTTCATCAATGAAGTAATAGAGTCCTTGATGAGTGAATTCCTAGTGATTCATAAAAAATAAGCCCCTTATCACCCTCAAGCCAATGGTCAAGCAGAAAGTTCCAATAAAGTGTTGTGTATAGTGTTGACAAACATAGTCAATAATGGAAGGTCAGATTGGGACAAACAATTGCATCATGCAATTTGGGCCTTTCGTGTGGCTTACAAAACAACCATTGGAACTACTCCTTTTAATCTATTGTATGGACAAAATGCAATCCTGCCAATCGATTTTTTGGTACCTACTTTATGAGTAGCACAACAATATGAGTGGACAAGACATGAGCTATCTAAGAAACTCGAGAGATTGAGAAGTTACACGAAACAAGACTACAGGCAGTTGTGGGAATTTATGCTGCTAAAAGGAGACATAAAGTGTATTATGATGCACATATCAAAGATAAAGTTTTGAAAGAAGGAGATTTAGTCCTATTGTATACATTGAAGCAACATGCAAAGAAACTTCAGAAACATGGATATGGACCCTTGCTGATTAATAGGATCTCAATTAGCGTAGCAGTGAATCTAACCACATTAGATGGAGATATACTTCCTAACTACATAAGTGGTTGTCGAGTAAAATGATATATGGAGCCATTGACGGATCAGATGTTAGCACGACTCATAGGAGTGCAAAATCGAAAAAAAGAAGAAGAGCGAATTAGAGAAGAAGCTCGCCAAGAAGCCTTAGAGCGTATCAAGAAACAAAAGGAGTGGATGAGGCAAAGGGATGAACGATATCTATAGGAGGAAGAAACCACTCCCATGGCCAATTACCAAGTCCATAAAGCCGACGAAAAGAACCTTAGCATATCCCAACCATATTTAAACCTAGGAATTGGAACCATAGAGTACCGATTGATAGATGCCCTAATTGACTCAAGAGCAGCCCTAAGTTGCATACAAATGACGTTAATTACGCATCTTCAACCAACCATAAGGCCAACTAAAGCACACATGGTAGGAATTGGAGGCCAAGTGATAGAATGTGTGGGTGAAGCCTCAATATCCTTGCACCTAGGAAATTCCACTATGGAGCAATGAGTCTTGGTATGTAAGGACAAAGACTTAATAGAAAATCTGGTCCTACGGCAACATTGGATTATCAAGAACGAAGTGATCATTCATCTAGCACAAGGATACATATCAGCCAAAATAGGACATGAAGAAATCTTTAGCTTGTTAGAAGAAAGACCTTCTCATGTTCATGAAGTTATCAAGCTTGAGGAAGACACCCTAGAAACGGAATTAGAAGATGAATCAAGCGAGAGCATATCCTGTCATACATTATGGAATATGTTGAACAATGCATTGTTGGAGTGTTAATTTATTAATGTATTAATGTGTTTTTTGTGTTTTTGATATAGAAGTTGAAGGTTCGTGAGGGCGTGAAAGCGTGAAAGGGCGGACATCAATAATCCGACTTTAGGGCAGAAATCAATAAATCTGATTTATAATTTAGTTTGTAAATAAATCCGCGTAGAAGGTTCTATTGTTAGAAATAGTTAGAAAAATAGTGGTTAGAATAAGAGTCATTGTAGACCGCAATTTTTGATATTGAAAGAAGAGGCTTTCTATGAAAGTCACCAACTTTTAGTTACATGCATGCTTTTCGAAGCCGCTCTCATGTAACCACTCTTTTCGATGTAATAAAAAATTCCTATAAATACATGCACTTTGTGGACTGACGAAATAGAGTGCATGTGGGGAGATTGCACCCAATACTACATTCAAACTCGTCTCTTGGTGTCTCTAGTTTTCTGTGTGTTTTCTACGTTCATAACCTCTATGTGCATGTGAGCAAGATCCTGATAACAGTGTTATCAGATCCTTGCACGCATCACTACGGAGGGATCTGTTTCTGTTCGTTTTGGCGAATTGATCTCTGTTTTGTTGTTCGGTGTTTGTTGTTCGCTGTTCTCCATTCGTGATTCCGATTCTGATTCCAATTCTGATTCCAATTCTGATTCCTGTTCTTGTTGTTGTTGCCATTTCTGTTTTCGTTTTCATTGCCGTTGTGTTTCCCTATTTCTGTTTTTGTTTCTATTCCAGCTCTAGAACCAGAACCTACATTTACACATTCGGCTTACTCCAAGCGTCGACTAAGGCATAGAACTTACGCATAACTAAGGCATTACTTTGGCATCTTTGGCACCCAAGGCTCCTTTGGCGACTGTTGGTAGCCGTTGGCTAAGCGTGAACCAATTTTAATGTATGAGTGGCAATAAGGACTTTTAGATTCACCAAGGTGGGAGGATTTGAACCCACACCCTCACCCACACAAGGGAAGTGTTTTACCACTACACTATCTCTTTGTGTTGTCACTCTACTTCTCTTATATTTAACACAACTTTCATCTCTTTCTTACTTTTTCAATTCCCAAGAACATCCATTCCTTTTACATTTTAACTCAAACAAACTCAAAAATTGTTTTTACATATCTAGCAAGAGGGTTTTGTCTCTACATCCTTATGGACCCTATGAACAACATGGAGGATTTCGGCGAATCACCTCTACCCGAGATCACACTCGAGCAACAACTGGAGCTCCTACGACATGAATTACGAGGCACTCAGAACAAGATCCGACAATGCGACAAAATACTCGAAAAGATGCAAACTGATGAAGACAACCTTACGAGGGTAGTCAAAGCTACTGTCTTTGCCCAATCGGATGGCACGCATTCCAAGATCACCGTTAAGAATTACCAGTTTCTACAGCTTGATGGCCGTAAGGATGGCCCTTAAATCCTTTCATGGCTTTCACAGTTTGATGATTTTTATACTGATGAAACCTATGCTGAAAGTGAAAAAGTCAAATTTTCCACTAACTATTTAGTAGGAAAAGCTCAACTCTAGTGGAATGTCCTGCGGCACAGTACTGAGCATCCAACAACGTGGAGGGGCTTTCAAGAAAGATTGAAGGATTCTTTTCTTCCTCCTCAATACCATTTGCATGTTCGATGTGCATGGACGACCCTTACATGGAAGGAGGGTGATATGGTTACTACCTACACTGAGTGCTTCTGGCAAAATTTACTATTGGTTCGAATGCTTGAAGATGTACCGGAGGATAGCTTGCAACGGAAATATGAAGATGGTTTGGAGGTGGGAATCCAAGCTAAGCTTCACACCTTACGACCTACAACCCTCCACGAGGCTATATCTTTCGCCTATGATGCAGAGAAAGAATTCCAGTTCATAACCAAGTCACTTCATCTACAACAACCATGTCAATGACCATTTTTCACTAAACCAAATCTTCCCATGAAACATACTTTTAATGCCCCATCTTACCCTTGTTTTCCTCATCCACCACAATCCAATTACTCAACTTCACCTATTGCTTCATCTCTCCAACCTACCAAACCACCTACCCTACAAACTTCAGCAATGGATGCCCAACAGAAGCGACCACGAATCACCTGCTAGAATTGTGGTAAACCTAGACATACAAAAACGAAGTGCCAATTGCGACCCCTTAACGTGAAACCAGATGCAGCTCAATTACATAACATGGAGGCCCACAATGAAGAAATCCCTCCTCTTTAGACAGAGGAATCATTGGAGAAGGACTTAAGTACCTTGGGTAACGATATCTCTCTTCATCCTCTTCTTTGCATGCAGGGTACTATAAACAGCAAACTCGTTAAAATTCTACATGACGATGGTAGTTCACATGACTTCCTTTCACTTTTATTAGTACACGAACTTAAATTAACAACGTTTCCTTCTTTGTATAAAGTAAAAGATGCATTTCAAGGTAATCATTATAATGTAACACGAGAAGTGCAAAATGTTACGATTAGCATATGTTGATTCACGAACATTTTCAATTGCACCTTTGCAATCTTACGATGTTACATTAGGTATGCATTTTCATCATCATTATAACCCATGCATTGACTGCCATACACATACCTTTAACTTTGAATTTAAAGGTCAAATTATTACTTTGTCTGAACGACAAGATTTCTAGCCATTTCCATTGATTAGTCATACTCAGTAAAACGTGCATTTAGGAAAGGATTCAATTCATGCATTGTTTTTGTCAATGACATCAACGATTATACTCATATACTTCCTGATGCACATAAACCTTTCATGACTACTTATAAGGATTGTTTTATGTCTGAATATCCCTCTGAACTACAACCCTCTCGAGGATCCTTTGACCATAGCATAGACTTAGTCCCTGGTAGTTCTTCTCCTCACAAAGCACCTTATAAACATGGCCCACTACACCAAAAGGAAATAGAAAACCAAGTAAAAGACCTACTACAAAAAGGACTTATAAGGCATAGTTCTTCCCCATTTGGAGCAGAGAAGAAGAATAAAAATTATCAAATGTGCATAGATTATAGAGCCCTTAACAAGATTACAATAAAAAATAGATACCCTATTCCTCGAATCGATGATCTTTTAGATAAATTACGAGGAGCTCGTGTCTTTAGTAAAATTGATCTAAAATCAGGATACCATCAGATTCGTATGACGCAAAGTGATATTTTTAAGACTGCATTTAGAACTCAAACGGGCCATTATGAATTTATGGTAATGCCCTTTGGACTTACTAATGCTGCTGCTACACTTGCACGAATGATGAACAACATTTTTCTTGATTACCAAGCTTTTGTTCTTGTATTTTTCGACGATATACTTGTTTACAGTAAGAATGATAGTGAGCATGAGATGCATCTTAAAACAGTTTTTCATTTACTACGAGAGAATACACTTTATGCTAATCCTGAAAAGAGTTACTTCTTTCAACGTAAGCTAGAATATGTAGAACATATTATTTCAAGTGAAGGTGTGCATGTGGATCCAAAAAAAATTAAAGTTATAGTAGAATGGCCTACACCACAATCAGACAATGATGTTCGTTCTTTTCTTGGCTTGGCTAGTTTCTATAGGAAGTTTGTTCGAAATTTTTCTTATTTAGCATTGGCCCTTACCTTGTTATTGAAAAAGAAAATGAAATTTGCATGGGGACTTACCCATTAACAATCCTTTGAGAAACTCCAACATGCACTTTCACATGCACCTGTTTTACAATTACCTGATTTTTCACAACCCTTTCATGCTGTTACTGATGCTAGTGGTTCATGGATAGGTGCAGTTTTAATGCAAAATGATCATCTCATTGCATTTGAGAGTAGGAAGCTTAAGCCCTCAGAAAAGAATTATAGTACATATGATAAATAATTGTTAGCAGTTGTGCATGCTTTGCGAATTTGGAAACACTATCTTATAGGCTCTGAGGTCTTAATCAAAACAGATCAACAGGCTATTAAGCATTTATTAAATCAGCCCTTAATCTCTGATCGCCATCTTAAATGGGCATCATTCATTCAAAATTTCCAACCCATGATCCAATATCATCCTGGTAAAGCTAATGTTGTAGCTAATGCTCTTAGTCGATTTCCTTCACATTCTGTTGTTTTCCATATTATTTCTGCCATCCAAATACATTCTTTTCAAGAAATGGTTTCCACTTATGCATCTGATTTGTATTTTTCACGTGCATGGCATGACTTCAACTTTATCTGATGAACATTATACATTTCATAATCGTTTTCTTTATTTTCAACATAGATTATGCATAACCCAAGCTTTTAAAGATTTTCTCATCAAAGAAATGCACGAACCATCTTACATGGGTCATAGAGGCATACAAAGCACCATTTCTGCCTGCAAAGATTTCTTCTTTTGGCCACACATGGAAAAAGACATTGCACATTATGTTTCTCAATGCATTGTATGTCAGCGTGTAAAACGTCATCATGGTAAACCATTTGGATTATTAATGCCATTTCCCATTCCGAACGAACCATGGGAACAGATTTCTATGGATTTTATCACAGGTCTTCCCATCACTTCATCACATAATGATATGATTTGGACAATAGTTGATAGGTTTAGTAAATATGCATATTTCATTCCATGTGGGAAAACTTTGTCTACACCTCAGGCTGCAAAATTATTCATTAAATGCATTTTCCTGCATCATGGATTTCCTAAAGTAATGTTATCGGATCGTGATGTTAAATTTTGTAATCATTTTTGGGTTGCCTTATTTCAACATTTTGGTTCTAAAATAGATTTTAGCCTTGCATTTCATCCCGAAAGTAATGGACAAAGTGAAGCTACAAATAGTATTATTCTTGATTTATTGCATTGTTATTCAATAAATAGTCCCACTAACTGGGATGAAAAGTTGCCATTGCTTCAATTTCCTTACAATAACACCACACACACCACTACTGGTCGTGCACCTTTTGAAATTGTTTATGGTAAAAAGCTTCCCACTCCCATGTCACTCACACAAACCGACATTGCGATGGCTGATTCTATTGCTCAAGTTCACATTTCTATACTTCACGATGTTCACGAGCACATTAGGAAAAGTCAAGAGCAATACACACGTAATATCAATACTAAACGATTAGCCAAGGAATTCAAGGAAAATGATCTTGTATGGTTGCATATCATTAAAAGATGTCTCAAAAATATTTTGTAGCATCCTAAAATTAAACTTGCACCATGCTATTATGTACCCTTTCGCATTATAGAAAAAATTAATGATAATTCATCTAGATTAGATATCCCATCTCATTGGAATATACATAACTCTTTTCATATTAGTTTACTTAAACCATTTAAAGGTACTTTACCACTCACTCCACTTCTTGATGACCCTCCTTTGATTGAAGAACAATATGAAATCTTGGTTCCTGAGAAAATAATTGATCATGATGTCACTACTATACGCACAAGTACTCAATACCATTGATATTTGGTTAAGTACAAAAATCACTCTATTGAAGAATGTCAATGGATACATAAAACACAAATAGCACCTCATTATGACCACTTAATTTCTGCATATCATACACAAACACATTAATGTAATTCCTCCATGCATGTTTCTTTTAACATGGAACATGCTTATTTTCATTCAGTGATGAAACATGTGACTAGCCATCCATGTTTATTTTATTTTATCAACTGAGGTCAGTTGCTTTTTCAACTGAGGGGCATGTTATACATTATGGAATATGTTGAACAATGCATTGTTGGAGTGTTTTTTATTAATGTATTAATGTGTTTTTTGTGTTTTTGATATAGAAACTGAAGGTTCATGAGGGCGTGAAAGCGTGAAAGGGCGGACATCAATAATTTGACTTTAGGCAGACATCAATAAATCCAATTTATAATTTAGTTTGTAAATAAATCTACGTAGAATGTTCTATTGTTAGAAATAGTTAGAAAAATAGTGATTAGAATAAGAGTCATTGTAAACTGCAATTTTTGATATTGAAAGAAGAGGCTTTCTACGAAAGTCACCAAATTTTAGTTACACGCATGCTTTTTGAAGCCGCTCTCATGTAACCACTCTTTTCGACGTAATCAAAAATTCCTATAGATACATGCACTCTATGGACTGTCGAAACAGAGTGCATGAGGGGAGATTGCACCCAATACTGCATTCGGTCTCGTCTCTTGGTGTCTTTATTTTTTTGTGTGTTTTCTGCGTTCGCAACCTCTATGTGCGTGTGAGCAAGATCCTGATAACATATCCAAAGAACACTCTAAGCTAGAACTACTTGCAAATACGAACGTGTTACTTGATGTTGTGCCTTTTTTCCCATGAGAGATGAATCTAAGAGAGAAGTGAGGACAATGCTCCTAAAATTACCTACACCAAGGGAAAAAAATCCACATGGAAGTCTACTACTCGAGCATCATATCCATGGAATACTCGTCTAAAATGGATGTAGAAGGATTGAATGACTAAACCAGATAATTCAACTCAGAAGCAGACCAATCATTCAGTGAAAACGAGGAGAGATAACCACTACTCACAACCGCAATCAGAATCACCAAGGCTCCTTCGTGTGTGGCTGCCAAAACCATTAGTAGGAGCCTAAAAAACACAACAGCATATGTGGATTCCAAAGAAGGCCAGATAGACTGCAAATCAAGAGCTAGACAAGCTCGAGGAGATACTATGCCGGCAAAGCAGAACAAGGAGGGCCAAAAGGAATCAGCACAAGCACAAAAGGAACATGACATCAACCAAGAAGACTTCATGAAAGAAGGCAATAAGGACCAGAGAACGACCAGAACGACGAAACCAAATACCTCAAAGACCAACTATAAAATGGATATGGAGACCCAAGAGGCAGCCAGGACAAGAACAACCTACTTAACAAGATTCCACTTGCACTCATGAAGAGTTCAATGCACCTAGAGCATGCATAACAGGGCCGCATTACAAGGCCATGCATAGGGCACATTACCTTCTCGATGAAATTAGTGGTGCACATTTCCAACATGGGACTAGGTCTTAGATTCTACTAACTTACAATGTAAATAAATAAATGCTTCGGCTAGAACTAATTTTTGTTTTCTTTCAGGATTAAAAATCAAAAGGGGTGTGGTAAGAGGTTTTACTTACTTAAGCAAGGGGAAATGGAGTGATGCAATAAGTGACATATCACGAAGCCACACATAACACATGACTTGATTTCGACTAAGAGCTGATTTTCTTGCTATTACAAGTGCAGATGGCTTTTGAGGATTCTGAAGCAACTATTCAAGAAGAGGTGCTACAGTTCCCATTACAGAGTGTGAGAAAAGCCAAAGGTCATTAGTTTCGAGAGGATCAGCCCATTGGGGATTATCTCTTCTTAGTAACAATAAAGATTATGGACACTGACCATCAGTTCCCAATGATGTCTCAAGATTTCAAAATCGTACATGAACTCCCATCAACTATAGACATAATCACGAAGGCAAGTACTCAGAAATACTTCGAACTACCAATCTACAAACGAGACTTCCAAAGATGTACTCAGGTGATGAATACCCTCCAACCAGCTTTACATGACCCATTAGTGCCAGAAGCAAGAGTTCTAGATGTGGCAGGAGAATGGGTAATCATCCAATTCACTCATGACTTAATCAAAGAAGCTTTCGGATGGGAAAAGGATGGAAACACAGTTTTGAAAGATGAAAGCCGAGGGACTAAAACACGAACATTCATGGGCATCAGTTGTATTGATATATAAGAAGAAGTCCGTCTGATTCATCAACATTTTTGATTTCCAAATATGCATCGATACACCACACCACAAAATCATATTGCAGATGTTATCTCATGTTATCAAATAGATCGGTAATCAAGTGCATGATGCCATACATTCAAGAACATCTTTTTGAAGCTAAGAAGTAATGGAACCATAAAAAGTTCTTGAATGGAAGTGTCACACTGACAATACTCATCTACCATGCATTGGGTATCCGGGAACATTTGAAAGAAATGCCCTCATCTTCAGAGATGGCTAAGTATGCTAAGTTAGCCACGGTCCCAAAGGAAGAAGAAGGGAGTAAAAGTAGTGGAAGAAGTCGAAACTAGCTTGCAACCGAGAATTAGAAGCACCAAAAGATCATGAGAAATGATGAAGGCAGAAGAAGCCCTTCTAGTGTTAAAAAGGATACATGTACTTCCAAGGACAAGGATAGGAGACAATACGCCCATCACGGAAGAGGAACTAACCACCAGCATCTTCACTGACAGTCAGAGCACATTGGCAGATCCGAGGAACCCTATGTTCCATGCTCGCACTAAGCACATTGAGGTGCATTATCATTATGTTAGGGAGAGGTTCTCTTTTGGAGAGATCAGCTTGGCATATGTGCCCACATAGGAGAACATTGCATACCTTTTCACAAAGGCTCTGCCTAGGGAGAAGTTTGAAGCTTTTCGCAAAGCTTTGGGCTTACTTCCTTTTGTGGATTGATTCCACATAGCTTGGCACTTCCTTATACATGAGTGCCAACTCTTTGTTCACCGCATCACTCCTAGGGGGGATTTGTTGATATATTTAGGTAGTGATGTGTGTGAACACACTAGGATCGGGGGGGGGGGGGGGCACTTTTTTCCCTCTTTAAGAGGTTTTTTTCCCCAGCTTGTATATATGCTTATGGCCCTAATGGGTTACTTATCTTCATACATTCTAGTGGTAATACATTCAGTATTGTGTGTTGTGCTCCAAGCTTCTTCTTCTTCCATGTGCTGTTTGTGTGCTTTCGTAGACATCTAACTCCAACAGTTGGAGTGCCATCCTACTTGGGATATTTCATTATAAGCTTTTTTGGAATCTTTTAATTAAACATCTCTAAGTATCTCTTATACTTAGAGTTAGTATTGAAATTATAGGTTCTCTATAATAGTGTATACATGACTTTGGGAACATGTCAAGAAAAATATTTGCCTCGCAAAACTTTCCAATTAATCCAAGGACTTATATATATTCAGGAGCTAACTATTCATGTATACATTACTTTGGGCTGACATTGTATTGAAAGGTTTTATCCAGTAAAACTTTTCAAAGAAATAATCTAAGTCATTGAAGACACTAGATATATTTGGAGCCTTCCAATTCATGAATCGATTTCTTCCTTAGCATTGATCTATCAAGGGAATGTATCCAAATCTGAACTATATCTCCATATGCTTACTTCATTCTAAGCAAGATACCTTAGTATTGTTTGGGAAAGAAATTTCCAAGCACTTCTTTTGCAAAATCTACTGCAAAATCTAGCTAGCATGATTTTGCAAGTACCTTGGGTTTCTTTATTCCCAATTGTCTTACTTGCAATCAAAAGTAGACTATGTACTCAGAGTTATGGTTATGTCACTAGTTTCTTAACTTTGAAAAGTAAAAAAGTAAATTTTGTTCACTTAACTACATGTGCTTGTACTCATACATTTCATGCTCTTGTGCTCCTTTTAGTGCACAACCATGTGCTTCCATTTTAGGCATCCTTATGATCATGCACATGTTTGTGCAAAACAAAGGCTTCGACCATTTCATTGTATAAGTAGATACACAGACATTCATTCTTTTCAATGCATGGATTCATGTACGTTCTTCAAGGGCTCCATTTTATTCTCCAAAATATTTATGATTTCCTATTCAAATATTCATGTTCCTTATCTTTGCATGTATGTTTGTGTCACGAGGAAGGAGATCAGGAAGAGAGCTCATACACACACTCTCACTCTCAAGGAGAAGCACACACATAGATTGAGGCAAGGAAGAATGATCTTCTTCTTCTATTACATAAAAGGAATGTACAAGAATGACCTAAAAACAAGAATACAACAAGTGCAATATATAGAGATCAATACATAAAGAAAAACCTAATGTCCGCGAATGAGTGAGCTGGCAAGAAACAAATGTGCCATCACTCTCAGTAGATAAATCTAATAAAGCTCAATGAAGTATCCCTGACATATATCGGCGTGACCACTATACATGTTAGAGAAACGAAAAACTGGTACGTGTCATCCTAGATCATCACATGTTGAGCTTGATATCTCAACACTCCCCCTCAAGCTCAACACCATATCCTGTAATCCAAGCATCTCCCGAAACTTCTTCAACTTCTCAGCTCCAAGTGCTTTGGTGAAAATATCAGCAACCTGCTCATCTGTTCACCTGCTAATACCTTCTCTCTGATGAAGTGATAATGTACCTCGATATGCTTTGTTCTAGCATGGAAAACAGGGTTTCATGCTAACTCTATGCTGCTAAGATTATCACAATAGATAGTGATAGGCTTTTGCACTTCCACATCTAAATCTGCAAGTAACATCTTCAGCCATGATGCCTCACATGCTGCCATTGCAGCACCTCTATACTCAGCCTCTGTACTCGACAAAGCAACAGTGGGTTGCTTCTTACTGCTCCATGTAATAGCTGCACCTCCAAGTGATAAAAGAAAGCCACTAGTAGATCTTATATTTGGAGTACTACCAGCCCAATCTGCATCGGTGTATCCATGAACCTGTAAATCTACACCAGCTTCATAAAACAATGCATAATCCAAAGTAGCACTCATAACGTAGAGTGTGTCTCATAGCATCCAAATGTGGCTTTCTGGGAACCTACATAAACTGACTTTCAAGTCCAACAGTGTAGCTTAAACCAGGCCTTGTAATTGTAAGATATATAAGACTTCCCACAATTTTCCTGTATATAGTAGCATTTTCCAATGCTTCACCTGATGTAGTATCCAACTTCAAATTCTGATCTAATGGCATAGAAATTGGCTTACAACCAGCCATACCATACTTTTGCAGCATATTCAAGGCATATTGCCTTTGCGACATCCATATACTTGTTTCTGTATGTATAAACTCAATGCCCAAGAAATAGCGCAGCACACCAAGATCTTTCATGTCAAATTCCTGCATAAGAAGTTGCTTTGCCTCTTTGATGATTTCTTCATTATCGCCACCTACAATCAAGTCATCAACGTAAATGGCCACAATCGTGATGCTATCATCAGCCTTCCTTGCATATAGTGAATGATCTGCATCACACATAGAAAACCCAATGTTGGTTAAGTAATCAACAATCCTTGCATGCCATGCATGTAGAGCCTGCTTCAGCCCATACAAAGCCTTTTGCAACCTGCAAACATATTCTGGATGCTTTGAATCTTCATATCCTTGTGGCTGGTCCATATATACTTCTTCCTGTAACTCACCATGTAGGAAAGCATTCTTCACATCCATCTAATGCAAAGTCCATCCTTTTGTTGTAGCTAATGCAACAAGTGTCCTAACAGTAGACATTTTAGCTATAGGGATAAATGTTTCCTCATAATCAATGCCATATGTATGTGCATATCCTTTAGGTACCAATCGTGCTTTATACCTGCTTATGCTACCATCAGCATTATGCTTTACCTTGTAAACCCATTTACAGCCTATGGGTTTCTTTCCTTGCGGCAATGGAACTATCTTCCATGTATCATTTCCATAAAGTGCAGCCATCTCCTCATCCATAGCTTTTTCCCAACGGCTTCTGCCCAATAACAATGAGGCATATTCTTCTCAACCATTAAGGCCCTTGCTATTTCTGCAGTATGTCTATTTTTGCATTCAGCAATGCCATTCTGTTGTGGTGTGTACCTGCATGAAAACTGATGCCGAATTCCATGATTTTTTAGAAAACTGCTGAACTCATTTGACATGTATTCACCTCCTCCATCAGATCTTAATGTCTGAATGTACTTCCCTGTCTGCTTTTCCACCATAACTTTAAAATTCTGGAAGTGAGTGAACACCTCGCTCTTCTCTTTCATGAAATATACCCATGCTTTGCGTGTATGGTCATCAATGAAAGTAACATAAAACATGCAACCACCCGTAGATGTGGTCTTTGCTGGACCCCAAACATCTGTATGTACTACTTCTAGTACATTCTCACTAACATGCTTGTCATGTGGAAATGATGCTCTTGATTGTTTACCAAATTGACATGCTGCACATACCTTTTGCATTTATGCAACTTTGAAATTTGGTAGTCCATGGACAATCTCCTTTGACTGCATCAGTTTCAGCCGTTGCAAGTTTGCATGTCCAATGCGTTTGTGCCATATCTCTATATCTGCAATAACTCCTGCACCTTTTGCAAACATGGCTGCATTCATTTTAGGAATCTTCACATTTAAGGTGAACATCCTTTCCATTTTATTTCCTTTGGCAACCAATCGTCCATCCTGCTTGTACTCTTCTACATATAATCCATCAGCATTAAACCTGACTTGTAATCCCTGGTCAACCATTTGTCCAACAGAAACCAGATTCTTTGTTATATTTGGAACATGCAACACATCAACAAGATGTTTTACCTTCCCGTACTCCATAGACAATGCTATGTTTCCTGTATGCTCAATCGGATGCGATGTATCATCACCTGTTTCAACATATCTAGGAACTGGCATTTTCTGCAAACTATTAAACCATTCTGCATGACTGCTCATGTGATTTGAAGCACCTGAATCAACATACCAGACATTATCATTCGATTTTGAAACACTAGAAGACATCGTATTCATCATGTGATGTTGAACCATAAACAACTTCTCATAATCATCTGCACTTGTGGATGCATAATTGTTTTGTTGCCTTCTGTTATTTTGATTCTTCAACCTGCAATCACATTCAAAGTGTTTAGGTTTACCACAATTCCAACATCCTTTACTATCATTACCTGAATCATTTCTTTGGAAATTTTTGCGATCTCTTTGGCTCCCCCTGCCTCGAAACTGTCCTCTTCCTCCTGCATGATTTTGTTGTTGACCTTGGTCTTGGTTACTGTTTCCTCTTCCACTTCCAAAACCTCTACCTTTGCCTCTTCCTCTGCCAGAGTAGAATACCTGCTCAGAACTAGGCTTTCCTTGGGAGTTTGAATCCTCACCAAGATTCTTTTCTTCAATAATGAGCATAGATACCAGATCAGCAAAATTCGGAATATTTTCCCTCGTCTGTATGGAAGTTCTGAACTGCTTATACGTAGCTCCTAAACCACGAAGGCACACTTACACCTTATCATCATCATCTACATTCATGCCAATAGATGCAAGTGACTCATATATGCTTTTGATTTTTAGAGTGTAGTCACTTACCGACATGCTCTTCTTTTCCAATGTATGCAGCTCGTTCTTGAGTTGCAATTTCCGTGCCTTTGTATTAGTCTCATACAAAGTGACCAAACTGTTCCAAGCCTCTTTTGGAGTCTTGGCATCCTGTATGTGTCCAATCATGCTATCGGAATTGCTTGAAATTCTGGATCTGGAATATATGAGTGTCGCCAAACACAATGCAAGTTACAGTTTTTGAAACTGACGTGGTTTTTCTGTGGGCCCCACCTTGCGGGCTCAAAACGGAGGTCGAGATGGCTGTGAAACTTCAATCTGACAAAAACAAGTGACCCTAAAGGGCCCCTAAAGGGGTAACTATCAAAAATATTTTGAGGTCTTCTACCTTCGTGCCGACTTTCGTAGCAAACGGAGGCCGTTTGTGAAATCGCGTTATCTCCACGCCTTGTCGCGTAGTCTTCACCATCGCCTTCTCCACGAGCTCTCTACAGCCACACTGGCTCTGATACCATGTCACGAGGAAGGAGATAAGGAAGAGAGCTAACACACACTCTCACTCTCAAAGAGAAGCACACACACAGATTGAGGCAAGGAAGAATGATCTTCTTCTTCTTCTTCTATTCCATAAAAGGAATGTACAAGAATGACCTAAAAACAAGAATACAACAAGTGCAATATATAGAGATCAGTACATAAGGAAAAACCTAATGTCCGCGAATGAGTGAGCTCGCAAGAAACAAATGTGCCATCACTCTCGGTAGATGAATCTAATAAAGCTCAATGAAGTATCCCTGACATATACCGGCGTGATCACTATACATGTCAGAGAAACAAAAAACTGGTACGTGTCATCTTGGATCATCACATGTTGAGCTTGATATCTCAACAGTTTGGACTATATCCATAATTGAAGTATTATGCTATGTTTCAATTATGAATGTGTGCAAAGTTAAGGCAAGCAAACATTAAAATCAAACATAACATTGAAAAATACTTATGTTTATCTTCAAACTTCATCCATCCTCTGAGTATTGGGGGGAGCCATCTTCTCTTTGCTTGTGTTCAGCATGCATAGCTCACTCTTCTTCTTGGTATATTTCCTCCATCTTTGCAATTCTTCATATAAAGTATCATGAGAAATCTCCTCTTCTCTTAATGGTATCCATCTTCTTACTACCACACATGTGCGTGAGTAGGAAAAGTGGAACTATAATGGTAATACTCCAAAAAAAGAATCCTTGGAATACTCCAAAGCAAGGATCCTCAGGTACTTCTTTTAAGGAAAAGGAAAGAAATTGGCTCTTCTCATTATTTCTTAAGCCAAACTTCCCAAGATCGTTGAGAAGGAACTCTAGTAAACCAATACTTGTGGTTGGGCAACTATGGAGAGTGCACAACTATCTTTAAGTCTGATTGGGCCCTCACTTTTCTAAAGAAATTTCAGACCTGGCTGTAGGCATCCAAAAGTAAGGTGCAAGGTCATGAATAGTCCCACATGAAAGGAGTTTTGTGTCTGAACACCCTATGAAAAGTGCATCCTCTTCCTTTTATTCATATCACAAGATAAAGAGACTCTAGAGCTCATGATGAGCGCTTCACGCATTTGCATGGGCAAGCGGAGTGTGCTTGTCTACATATTGTGTGAAAGGATTCCTTACTAAGGAGGGATCCTTATTAAGGAATCCTTCCCTTGTTAGGGTGGGCTAACAAGTCATATTATTGTAGAGCCTAGAGGAGGCTAAAATTCAAGCTAAAAAAGGTCATGATGATAGTCACGTCGAGAGAAGAGAGGGCAAAAATGCTCCATAAATGCACTTCCCAAAGTCTCCAAAGAGAATTGGCTCTGATACTAGTTTTGTGATTCCACGCTACAAAGACTAATTACTAAAGGATAATCTACAAATCAACTAGCCTAGGATAGAGGACTATCTCAAGAGTGTAACTAAACCCACAACGGGATGATAGATGCATGATACCAATGTTTTCATTCCATGGCACAATGACTAACTACTAAAGGATAATCTACAAATTAGCTAGGCTAGTATAGAGGACTATCTCAAGAGCATAATTAAACCCACAAGGGGGTGATCGATGCACATCTCCACCCAAGAAAATCCACACACATATATACACTCCCAAGGCTAAGGGGAAAGGTGAAGAGACTTAACCAGTAGTGTTGTGGTTTCATGCCATAAAGACTAACTACTAAATGATATTCTACAAACCAACTAGCCTAGTATATAGGAATATATCAAGAGCATACCTAAACCCACAAGGGGTGAGAGATGCATGTCTCCACCCATATATATACTTCCAAAGCTAAGGGGAAAGGTGAAGAGAATTAGCAAAGTGTCCCTTCCACATGGATTCTAATCCAAGGCATTGTGTAACCTTGGGATTCACATGAAATCACATGACCATCACATGGATTCTAAAAGTATTCCTCTCAAGCTTGAGGTTTGAGAGGCTTCCCTAAGGGCTAAATACCATACCCTTAGGAAATATCGATTGTAAGGGTTAAAACCCTTCAATGGGGATTAATAAATAAAAAAAGGTTTCACCTATAACGCAAGGGTTATTTCCAACATTTCCAACCCTTAGAATCCATATGTTTAGCTTTGTGAATCCATGTTTTTATAAAACATAAGGCATAAGAAAAAAATGGATCTTCAAAGGGTGGTAAGTGTAAGTAGGTAGACAACACGACAAAAAATGATCTTGAGTTTTTTGTGTTGTTAGATGAGGTATGATCCTTTGCCAAAGAATAAAAAGAGATGGCTCATGGGTGTTGGATAATGGTGTCTCTTAAGATGAAATTTTTGTTGGTAGATTCTATAAATGATCAAGATCATGAAGTATCTTTCAAAAGTGAGATCAAAGATTACAAAGAGTAACAACAACATTGTTGGGACTAGCAGACAAAGGATCAACTTGTATGAATTGTGGAACCATACAACCATTGCATGTGCAAGAAGAGGTAAGCTATGGCGTGAGAGTTTTGTTCATATTGTATATTTATATATTAAAGAGGTGCATGATAGGGATGTGGTCACACAACTGCCCATGATTGCAAACATGAACAAAATGTATCAACATTTCATTATGGGCAAACAATAGAGAAATGAATTCCCATAAGAGAGCAAGAACAAAGTTTGTAACCTTTTAGAGTTGGTGATGATGACTTGTGTAGTAAGATGTCTATAAAGGCCTTGGTCAAATCTTCCTATTTCATGTTAATTATCAATGAGTACAATAGGGAGATGTGTGTACTTCCTTTGTGATCAAGACAAAACTTTTGCTAAGTTCAATAAATGGCTACAAATTGTCGAAAATGAAACATGGAAGATTATGAAGAACTGCATGTCAAATGGTGGTGTTGAGTCTACATAGAAGTAGTTTGAAGAATTTTGCAAGATTAAAGGTATCAAGTGTCAAATCAAAGTGATACATAGCCCTTAGCAAAATAGGCAATGAGGACATTAAATAAAACCAATGTGGATATTGAAAGATGCATGTTGAAGAGTAAAATTTTGCCAAATTGATGTTGGGTAGATGATTTCAACACTTCCATCTATATCTTGAATCAAAATTACATTGAGAGTGAATTCTATGTGCATGTTCTAGACAAGATGATGAATAAGCTACAACTAGAAGATACCAAATGTATCTTCTTGAAGAGTAATGAAGATAAGAAGGATATGAGATTTACAACCCTGAGGCTAAAAAGATCATATCAAGACACTGTTTGGTGTTCAAGGAGGAGCAACCACATGTAGTGGACGAGACAAAGAAAACTTCCATTTATCATTAGGTGAACATGTAATCAACTATGAACCTAACCCATGAGCTATCCTTTTTGTAGAAAAGAAAGAAGGATAATCTTTTGATGATGAAAAAAAAGGTGGTCACCAAAGAAAAAAAGCCATTACTACATTTGATGAGGAAGCTCTATGATTCTAGAAACGCCATCCCACAATCACTAGAATAGAGTGTAGATGGACCAAGATGATTGCAGAGCATGGAGGAGAAAAGACGAGTGAGCATGTGCCTATATTGTAAACATAGCAATAATCACAAGCGAAAGGTATTTATGATTATTTGCCCCAATTGTAAGGATGACTACTATCTAAGCCATATTAGTTGTGTTTGTTCATGGAAAGTTATGAATTCATCATATGGATGTCAAATCAATGTTCCTAAATGGTGATTTCAAGAAAGAGGTATACGGAACTCAATCATGTAGCTCTATAGGTGTACAAGCCAAATAAACCATTATATGGACTAAAGCGAACCAATTAAATATAACATGCATGTTCTAAAAGAAGGCGAGAAGACAATTGTGGTTGTAGTAGATGTAGATGACCTTGTTATTATAGTAGGTGATGATGCTTTTCTCCAACAAACAAAAGATGATCTGACTTGAGATGAAAGAATTTGGGTTTGATGCATTGTTTTTTAGGCTTTTGAAGTATGGTAAGAACTAGGAATGATTTTCATCTCTCAAGAAAAGTATACCAAATAGATTTTGAAGACATTTGACATGGAAGATTGCAAGGATATTTCTAAACCTATGGATATTAACTTGAAACTAATTAATTAATTAATGATATTTCATCACTATTAGGTATTGGAAGGTACATAAATCTATTTGGAGGCCTCATTTACTTGCATAAAGTACACGATATATCTCTTTTGAAATTGGAGTGATGATAGGTTTTCTAATAGGCCCTATCAAATACACTAGAAAGAAGGCTTGCAAACACTCAAGTATGTGAAATGTGCACTATGTGATCCAAGATGTTGATATCACTATGTGCACATGTTGAGCCAAGATGGGGACTTGGAGATAACCTTTTACTCAACAAAAGACAATGGACTTGACATCTTCACTAAGGATATTGGGATGGAGCAACTTCAATGAGACTTTCAAGGGCTTGAGATAGGATTGAGAAGATAGTTCACTCATGTGTGGACATTGCGAGAGGGTATTAAATATGCTCAATACTCCACCTTTGTGAGACCATGAATGATCCATGGTACTCTAAATTGTTAGGGCCCTATTATAAAGAGAAGCCATTTTGGGAGTTCGGACATTTTTGGGACCTTGACTTTGAAGTGAGATGAGGTCTATGTGTCTAGAAGGCAAACGGGAGATCATTTTTGGGTTAGATAGAATAATCAAGTTGCTAGATAGTTGATGTATACTACAAGGAAAGCGAGTTACCAAGGTCCTCTATTTTGGAGTCTAAGGCAACGATGAATAGCATTGAGATCTCGGACCACATATATGGACAAATAAATCTTTTACAGTCTCATTTTTGGTAATTTGACAATTCAAGTCATATTGTCCATGTATTTGTATGTTTCTCATCTCTCTCTAGTGTTGTACACTAATGCATCATGCTTATTCTTCTAGATTCCTCCCTCAAAATCACTTTGGGATAATCACCCTAGCATACTTTCTCCCCCACAAATTCTCAAAGATGATTTGATTTCTCTACTTTGTGATTTCACTAGTCATTAAATTCTCTAGAAATGACCCTTCTTCACCACAATTTCTTGGTAGATAACTTAAAACACAAAAGGATTCTTACAACTCTTGAGGGCTAATACATTTACAACAGAATGCTCAATGACCTTATGACTTACTAGTTCATGGTTCCATGGTCTCCTAGTTCATAACACAAAGGATTCATCATTCTTGACGGCCCATTCGTTCACTTCTAAAGGTTAAACTACGTAGGAAACTACTTATTTATGATTCAATGGTCCTTTGGATTACAACATAAAGCTTCATGATTCATGGGCTCACTCATAAGGACCTAAATACATACTTGGTACTTAAGTTTTCTTTGTGAGAACTTAAAACCCAACACTCACTTGCTAGGGACCAAAAGAGTTACCTCTAGGTGCGAGAAGTGCTTCTATCTTTGGCATGACATCATGTAGTTTCTGAGAGAAGAAATATTAGTTTGGCTGAAAAACAAATGAAGTTTGCCCAATGCTACAATTATCGAGTGGGCCTAGTTTAGCGGTTGTGCCCCATATTCCTAGGCAGATGGCTAGGGTTCAAGTCCTCCTTGGGGCTGGATGCCTCATGCGTCAGCTTTGAAAGAGCATACTCTAAGAACTTGCATCATATGATGGGTGTGTGAGTGTGTTTTCAATTGATGTTGTATTAAAAAAAAAAATATTTTAGGTGTGTATTAAAAATTCTACAATATTTTAAAAATTCAATTGAGTGTGTATTAAAAATTCTACAATATTTTAGGAATAATTTTGGGAGCATTGTCCGAAGGTGATGATGCTTCTGAAACGGATAGTCGTGGAAACTGAGTCGAGGCTTAGTATCTCAAGCGCCTATGCAACAGTTAGGAGATATAACGCGATTCTGAATTCCTGAAACATCTCTGATCTTTCTCCCTTCCGCTTGCTCTTTGTCCATAGATATGGACGTGGGATCAGCTGCAGCTTTGTATGCGGGCTCCATAGTGTTGCGAAAGACTTTTGAAGCTGTTGCACAGAAGTCTTTATCGTCGATCTTCAACAGTCTACATGCCCGTTTTCGTGGTCAGGATCAGGTAGCAGACAAAGAAGATTTCTTCTAATCCTAGACTTTCATTAGATTCTTTCTTATCCTTTGCCCGTCGCATATGAGTCAGCAACGACATCGAAGCGGACGGGAGACTTTATGATTGGATATCAATCTGTTTTCTGAGACGGCGAGTAGAATTTTTAACTTCCGTTTTTATGTCTTTCCAAAAAATTTGTTTCCTCTCTATTGTAACAATTAGTGTGGAGCAAATGTGCCCTGGCTATTTACCATGACATTCGCAAAAATATAAGTGATGACAATGCGGGAATAAAAGCAACAAATTTATTTAACGGGGGTCATCCTTACTATCTTCTCTCTTCACGGGGGCCCAGAAAAGAATTGATCCCCTGGCCCAGAAAAAGTGTGGATGAACTGTAGGCCGAAGATCCCCTCTACAAGAATCTCACTCTGTAGGATGGGATGAAGTGCCCAAGGGCCAGTTTTTACATAAGTATTTGATGGGGCCCTCTACTTCTTATGAGAGGGTGCATCTGGTTGGGCAGTTTCTGCTGCGAGCTACTTTCTCCGAATTCAAATGAATCAGAGAAAGCTTTGGGTATTTGCAGAGGGGGCACAACATGCTTGTTCATTCGGGAGACTGACACTTGGCGATTGCGAGGGCTTTACGTTGAAATCACTCAACATATTTTTGTGTCAAAACAATGGGATGGCATGAACCTAGGTTTATTTTAATGTGAAGCTCTAGAATCATATAAATTGCCACATGAGCACGTTTTCATCAAAATACTTCAAAGGCATGAATCTTGTTTTATTTCTTCTGTAGCTGCAGGCGTTGCAAAGGGAGCTGGAGTCACGTTTGCAGGTTTCTGCCACTTTGAATTGAGAGCAACGTTTGATAGACTCCACGAACATTTCAGGGTTTGGATATGAATGGTTTTCCTTGATGATTCAGGTTTTGAGCCTTCCTGTGGATATGTGTGTCCAACATGTGCTGCATGGGAATTCAGCTCTTGAGGTTAGTTTCATGTAAAGTCCTATATTGAAACGGCTGAATACATGACTCAATGTTGAGGGCTATTTGGATTTGATTATTGGATGATGACAGGGTGCATTGAATATGGTTATTCTTATAGTCAATGATATAGTAAGCTTTCAAGAGGAACTAGAAGCCCAAGCTTATAATGAGGTTGTATGAAGTCTTTTATTATGCAAAGTATTCATTGTAAATGCAATCAAATCTTCATGTTTTTACCAAACAAAATGAGAGATGCATATTCTTGTAATTTTACCTGCAATGGCTTTACTTCTGTGTAGATTTTGGAATGCATTTGATAATTTGATTTTCTTCAAGTAGTCATTTGTTGATCATTATTTTTCTTCGTGCGTTGTAAACGATGATTATCATTCTATTTGGATGCATTATTCATAATGAATTTAAGTTACTACCTCCTTCAAAAGAAAAACAAGCCCCTACTCCTTGCTTTCCCCCCTTAGTACTGCACCTTTTCATTTTCCTTTTCTTCTTTGCATACATTGTTGTGTCGTTTTCTCTTAGTTAATTGACATGCCTTTTTCTCCCTGTGCTGAAACTGAAAGGAAAGAATTTTTCAATTTTAGTACCTTGTTATTTTGGCTTAGAGAATATATTTATTCCAAGGAAAAATATGATGTATGTATACAACCACTTTTTGATTTGCCAGTCTTCTCCCACATCAAAAGCACTCTATTCATTTACAAATTCAAATTGCCTTTTTCATACCAAACCTTATGATTCAAACCTCTTATTTGAACTATGATTCCAATACTTAACTCATGGGCACTCGTATGGGTCTGATATCACATTAGAAGAGCAAAAGGTTTCTTGTATTTTTTTGCTTGATTTCCTTGGAAGTCTACTTGTGACTTGCCCTATGGCTAAGGGATTAAAAATTTCTGGTCATTCATTCAATTTAGGATTTCAGATGGTGCTATCTCTTGTAGCATTAATTCTTCTGCAATCTAGAAATTATTTGGGAGGTTTAAATGGGTTGAAAGACATTTTTTGTTCGAGGAGATGGTGGATGCCTTTGAGAGATGAGATGGTGCTGCAAACTCCTCCTTCACACCGGCCAAAATTGAGTTGAGGAGTGCAAAGCAGACCTGTTGAGATTTCTAGGAAGCACAAATAATCACCCAAGTACTTTGGAATATGATCCTCAAATCATTGGATCAAAACAGATGAGTAGGAGTTTCAACTACACTTGCTCAAAGTAATGCTATTTTCGTCACTACACTTGCTCAAAGTAATGAACAATACTCTTTCTCTGCTAGCAATTGAGTAAAATCCTTTTGGGCATATAAAATTAACTTAGATAGCTAACTTTTGCAAGTTATTTCATTTGAAATGATAGATCATGCTCAAAGAATGATGCTTAGCAAGTTAGGGATGCATCCCAACATCTTCGGGCACTAACAATATGCAGAGTAGTGAGCAATGTTTTGCTCATAACTCGAGATTGGCTAAGGCAATAAATATGAAACTGTGTAACAAGAAAATAGACAGTATACTCAATCTATACCAACTTAAATCACTGAAAATGATAAAGTATACACTGAGAAATAAATCAGAGAAGTACACTATTCTGAGTGATACATGACAGAGGAGAAGAGTTGAGATATAAGAGAACTATATTTATTAATGCACATAAATTAGATTAACATTGGCAATGAATGATTGCACAATGTGAGTTCAATGATAGAGCTATGGTGTGAGCTCAATATCAACTTAAAATCCCTCTGAATATCTCCTCAAATCGGGCTGCACATACACGACTTTTGAAGTCCTCTTTTATAGCTAGAGTTGGAGCTCTTTTTTGAATTTGAAATTCAAACTCCTACCAAAAATTATCTCTAGAATTTAGGATCTCAATCTCGATCTACCTCACCAATAATTCGTGAAAATTCTCCTAAGAACTCATGATTGAGGTGATTCCATATGTGCACTTTTACAAGGAGTAAAAACTATATTTTACAAGAGATTATTCATGTGCTAATACATGAATGCACATATGAGCCTTAGGATAAATGATCAAGCATTTAGGCTTGGAGTAATTGCACCAACGGCTTCCCCTCAAGCCTAATATGCTTGGGCTTCAATTTTCTTTAATCTCCTCCAATCCAATCATCATCTTGAACTTGTTCAATTTAGTTCCATCCAAAGATTTGGTTAGCATATCTGCACATTGAAGGTTGGTTGAGACATAGGACAATTATACGTCCTTGCTAAGTAGCTTCTCTCTCACATAATGATAATGCACTTCAATGTGCTTAGTCCTTGCATGATATATAGGATTAGCAGCCAAATGAAGTGAGCTAGTGTTATCTCCAAAGATCATTGGAGTGTATGTATGTATCCCCAAATCTGAGTAGAGTAGCTTTAACCACATTGCTTCTTGTGTTGCATTTGCTTGGCCTCTATATTCCGCTTCAGTTGATGACAGTGCCACAGTTGGTTGTTTATTTGATGACCATGAAATCAACCTTGATCGTGCAAAATATAGGTAGCCAAAGGTGCTCCTCCTATCATCTTTTGAGCAAGCCCAATGTGCATTAGCGTATAGCTTGATATCCAAGTCAAATGTGAATGGATAAAATAACCCTTCATTAATGGTACCCTTCAAGTACTTCCATGTGAGGTTTTCTTGGTGTATGCATGAATTGACTCAATGTACTTACTCCATAGCATATGTCCACTCTAGTTAGGGTTGCATAATTGAGACTCCCAACAAGACTTTGATAACCTGTAATGTCTTCAAGTAGCTCTCCTTCATGAGTACTGAGTTTGTGGTTTAATTCCATGGGTGTACCTGCATTTTTTGAATTTTCTATCTTGAACTTAATTAGCATATCATGGATATACTTCCTCTGAGTAATGAAAACACCAGAATCTGTATAAACAATCTTTAAACCATGAAAATATGCAAGCAATCCAAGATCGTTGATCTTGAACAACTCATTCATTTCGGCTTTGATCTTCTTGATGCCATTGGCATCATCTCCTGTAATGATAATGTCATCCACATAAACACATAGATAAATAACTCTTGAATTAGTCTTCTTAATGAACAATGAAGAATCTGCCTTGCTTGCAACAAAGCTTTGGTCTTGCAAGTATGTGACAAGCCTATGGTTCCATGCTCTAGGAGCTTGTTTCAGACCATACAGTGCCTTCCTTAATTTGCATACATAATCAAGTTTGTCTTTGTCTTCATATCCTGGTGGTTGAGCCATGTAGACCTCTTTAGAGATCCATCCATTAAGGAATGCATTTTTAACATCTGGTACAAATTCCAATTCTTTGAAGAAGCAATATTGATTAAAACTCTGATAGTTGGCATCTTGGCCACATGTGAGAAGGTCTCTTCATAATCCACTCCATGGGTTTGAGCAAATCCCTTTGCTACTGGTCTTGCTTTATACCCATTGATTGTCCCATCTTAATTCTTTTTCACCATGAGCTGAGCCCAATGAGCCTGCTTTCCTCGAAGACCTGGCTCAGTACAAAAGTACTTGAGTATATGGTGATCTGTGTATACCTTAAAGTAAGCACCATAAAGATAGTGTCTCCAAACTTTAAGACCATGTACCACTGCATTAAACTCTTGTTCATGCACTGACAAATTGGGCTCTTAACTTTTTACGTTCATAAGCTATTGGCCTTCTATCTTGTCTCAAAACTGCTCCTATGGCTATGCCACTAGCATCTGTCTCCGACTCAAATGGCTTCTGTGGATCCACCACTTTGAGTAGTGGAGCCTTTGAAACGGCTTGCTTTAGAGTATCAAAACTATTTTGTTGCTCTTGCTTCCATGCCATGCCAATATAATTGAGACCGTCTTAGGATCCATCTTGACCCCATCGGCCGAAACTACATGCCCTAGATACTCTATCTCTATTAAAAATAACCGAGTTTTATCTGGATTTACAAACAATTGATTTTCCTTTAATTTATTTAATACTAACCTTAAATGACCTCATGCTCATGTACATACCTAGTACCTACTATACCCTAACGATTCATCCACAAAATCCACAACAATTTTTCCAATGAATGGATGCAAATTATCAATCATTAACATCATAAAAGTAGTAGGTGCGTTAGTTAAATCAAATGGCATAACTAGATACTCATAATGCCCAAAATGGGACTTGAAAGCTGTTCTCTGTACATACTTCTCTTTAACTGCAGCCACTCTTCAAATCTATTTTGCTATATACAATTGCTCCACCTAGAGCATCAAGAAGATTATCTATTTTGGGCATGGGTATTTATGCTTGATGGTAATCTTATCGAGTGCTCGATAGTCCATGCACATCCGATAAGATCCATCTTCTTTACTAAAAGAAATGGTGCTGCAAAGGGCGAATAACTAGGTTTGATCATCCCTTTCTTCAAATACTCATGGGCAACCTTGCGGACTTCATTCTCCTCCTGCAAACTCATATGAAATGGTGGTTGAGCGGTCGGACTCGCTCTTGGCACCAATTCGACCTTGTGCTCAATATTCCTTCAAGGAGGTGAACCCTAAGGTAACTCATTTAGAAACAACTCTTGGAATTCTGCCCCAACTTTCTCTGAAAGTACTTGAGCATTCCAACTGGAGTTTCCTTGAATCTGAGAATCCATCACTACACACGATGAATACACAAAATACAGAAAATAAATATACTTACAATCAATTTTGAGGAGCTTGGTTGTAGTCACCAATCGAGTCTCTTGGAGATTTGGCTCTCCAAGGATGTCTCTCTCGGACAACATTGCTAGAGATTTCTGGAGTGTGGTGCTCACTTAGAGCTTCCAACTCCATTCCTAGGATCCCAATATCAGGCATAGCTTTTTGTTTCTTAGAGCCACCAACGTGCTCTAAGATATTCTGAAGCGTGCTCTCTAAGTGTGATATTCTAGTACTCAATAGTTTCTATTGTATCTACAGGATTCTTTGCCATGTGCGTATCCTCCCTACATGGAGATGAAAGTCTTGAATGCATGTTTAATGAAGTGTAAGCTGTTTTCCTTTTATGTTTCTAAGTGTTTTAATGTAAAAAAAAAAAGTTTTTGTGTGTATGTACGCTTAATATAAATAGCGGCAATGGAAACTTAGAAATGACAAGTCTTTGCAAGGAAGAACAACTAATTTCAGCAGTGAAATGATAATTTGAAAAGAAAAATGGAAATGCTCTTCACACTCTTTAGCTACAAGTGTGCTTGTGGGCATACAATAAGCAACAAAAGACCATAGGGCACTACATGCAGTGTACAAAAATCCATGTGCTTGCAGCACGGATATTAATTTATATAAGAACACTACATGCTCTTGCTTTCTCCTCACCATACTTGCAATAAAATCATGCTACCATCTTATTTCACAAAAAGTGCAAAGATTCACAAGCATATTTACAAGCATACATGCATGTATGAAAAGCAAATGCGTATATTAAGTGATGATTGATGCACCAAAGAGACTTAGAGTGCCAAGAAAACTCATCTTCGAAATGAAGTAGCCGACTTGTAGAGGTGGTGAAGGAGTTGGAAGTGATCACCAATCACCCTTCTCAAGTTCCCAAATTAAAGTTGATCGTCCTCGTGCTACAAAAAACCTTCTATGAAGCTCCTTGACTATAAATAGTCAAGTTCAAAGCTTTGTACACTAGACTCATAGAAGCCAAAATCTATATTCAAGGTCTTCATTGGTTAGCTCTCAAAGCAAGGATTTCATAGGACTTGGAATCACTTCATTTGGATGTCAAATGAGGAAGTTATGGTTATTTTAGTGGAGATAGGTGCTGCTGTACAGATCTTAAATGAAGGAAGATGAAGAAATTGGGTTCTTAAACAAAAGAAAAAGGTCCTCCTAGAGCTCCATGCATAGGTATGCTTCGAAAAGAGCACTCGAATGAGGATTCATATCCAATATGTGATGTGCTTAGCACAAAAAAAAGGTATATATAGCCTTCGAGCTGTTTTTTCTCCTAACTCAAAAGACGAGAAGGGAGAGAGATGGCGATCATTCTCACCTCTTCGTGTGGGCGGGCAGTTGGCATATGCGTGGGCCTTTGTGCTCCTTGTTGGGCGTCGTTTGCGAGTGGCTAGGCCTCAGGTGTGGCGTTCTCATGCATGCGTCCCTTGGAGGAGCTCTTGGGCTCCCCTGAGGGGGCCTGTCCCCTTCTTTTTGGAGAACGAACCACTTGCACTTCTCCTTCCTCACGTCAACGGGTGCTCTGCTCCTCCTCCAAGATGATCAATCCGTGGTGGTTTCCAAATCACACACGTAAAGAATTTTGAAAGATACCCCTTGACTAGCTTTGATACCAAATGTGACACTTGCTTCTAAAAACTCTCCAAAAGAAAGCTTCAAACAAAGACTTGAATAGTTGTGCGCGCAACTCTCCTCCCATCCTTTATATCATCTTGTGCTTAAGATAATAATGCTCTAAAATGCTCTTTGTGGACGTATGGCCATCATGCACACTCATTCCCATTACCCCTTAGATACCTTAGGATATCCCTCGAGCTAGGGACCTTGGCTAACCTTAGCCCTTGTCCCCCACACACATATAGAGGCCTTTGTAGACCAATGTCTAACACGTAGTTTATGCAACTTTCCTTGAGGGCATCCTCCACATGGATTTGCATCATCTGGTGAAGCGAAAGTAGGCAAGCTTTCAACCATACCTTTGTTCTTCATATGCTTAAGAGCTGAATAACTGATGTGACTAAATTTTGCATGCCAAATCTTCATACTTTCCATTGGGCACATAAAAGACTTAGCAAGATTCGTGTGGCTGATTTTTGATAATACAAACATGCCACTTCTATTTGGACCTTGTAATAGACAATGCTTTTCATTAGGTGTAAGGATTTGACATGAATCTTTCTTAGAAGTTACTTTATAACCATGTGTTCGAAATGTTGAGATAGAGAGAAAATTCTTCTTGATCTTTGATACACACAAAACATCAGAAATAATGAAAATTAACACCTCCTTTTGTTCGAAATGTGATTTCTCCCACACCACCAACATCCGAACGTGCGCTTGATTTAAGTATAACTTCTCTGAGAGCAACATCGTCCAAATCATGACCATCTGCAATGGTAGCTCTTCTACCTGTACAACTAGTAAGTGATGAAATTACATTCTTGCAACCTATAATATGTTTAGTACCTCCAGAATAAAAAATCCCAAGGATTCTCTAATGTTGCATTTAATGCTCTTTGATCAAAAGACACTTCTTCCATGCTAATACATGCAAAAATGTCTTTTTCAAAAGAAGATTTACATTTTGATACCTCTTCAACATTCTTAGAAGCTCTCTTCTTTTCATTAAAAATTATCTTTTTGCCACTTTGCAATATGATGACTTGGTTTCTTGCAATAATGGCATATTCCCTTCTTTAGTAGATGTGGATGAAGTAGGTTTATCCTTAGGTGTATATAAAGTAGTTGATGTAGAGGTAGAAGAAGATGTGGTAGGAGACTTAGAAGAAGAGGACTTACTTTCCTTCTTTGACTGTGATTGAGTTTCCGTTTTCTTCTTAATCTTTTTCTTCTTCTTCTTGCCGTTGGATGATGACACCATAACCTCATCATTCAAGTGTCACTTTTTTAAAGTGTGAGTGGCACTTGTGTAGTAGAGCAGTTGCATGAGAGATCCATTCATCACTTCAATGCAAAGTGTACAGTTTGTTCTCTTTTTAATGTACATCCTACATTTGGTAATGTTGTTTTGGCTTTTAGTGTGTATTATCTACGAGTCTTTTGAACTATGTCGTTGAATGTTAAGGAACAAATTTTGAGTTTATGATTATTGTAATTTGTTCATAATTCATGTATGTTGAAACTAAATTAATCAAACGCTACCATAGTACACAACATACACACATGTATGTGTATATTTATTGAAAATGTTTAATTGAATGCATATTATACACCTTGGGGGTAAGATTCGGTACTTGAACCTTAAACACACCTAACCGTATGCACTGTATCCATGGAATAAATCTCCAGACATGCATGCATATATACATTCAACTTTTGTCTTTCTGGTTTGTGTCTATTTTAGTGCTAATTTTCTTTCTCCTGTATGTATATATTCAAGCATTCTTTCATTCTGGATTCACTACTGAGTTCTTAAGCTTATTGTTCGCATCTCTGTGGCAATGATGTCAGAGTAAGGATCCTCTTTAGGCTTCATCACAAGTATAGGTGATCCATAGACGAGAAATCCATGGAAAATGTTCTCTTGACCGGTTGCTGAGTTTTTGTAATGTCTTGTTTTTTATGTCCAAATATTTTCTTCAGCAATTACTTCCCATTCTTTCCTTCTTTACTCTATAATTTTTGTTTGGCAATGTATTTTTACTCTTATTTTCCTATGCATGAATACAGAAGCTCAGATTTTCTGAAGGTTTTAACTTACAGTGGTCAACTTTCTTAGTTTCGTAGTAGCATGTCTATGCATGAAGTATACTGTGTTTGCGAAGTAGTGCCACAAGGAAGCCTGAGTTCGATCATTTAGCCCCACTATCGATGATTACTTTTCCAATAGCATGCAGGCTTGCTTAAGCAGTCACATGTATTTGCAACAGCTGCTTATGAGATGTATTCAGAGTGTGAGGTTCAAGTCTCTCTGAATTAAATATATCATTTGTAGATGAGGAAGAGCAGATATTTCCTGTGTGGTCATTGACATCAAACTTTTGTAAATTGTGTTAATCAGCTCTTTTGGTCCTTGCATTGCTTCAAGAGTTGGTCGTTCATTCATTTTTTTTCTGAGATTGTTTATTCCAAATGAAAGATGAACTCAGAAAGCCTACACAGTTATGATTCTGAATTTATCTCTGCAGATGCTGCACTGGAAGGGAAATGATTATTCATTCTGAAAGCACCTTGCGCACACCTGTTGATATATATCACACACAGTTTGTTAGTTTATTCCATAATGAGTCTGCACCTTGTGATGTATGTAAACGTCATGACCTCTCGCTGAAGAACATCATGCTTATCTTTATAAACATCTAAGGTCTCTCTTATTGGCTATTTATCATGCCATTTTCCTCTTGCAACATAACTTCTGGTGTTTATGAGAGAATTTGTTGAGCCTAAAATATTTTTTTCCACTTCAATTGATCCAGATTGATTCATAGTTATGACCTGTTCCTTCAGGAAGCATCTGGGAAAGCACAGAGTATTGAAAACACAGCTAGTTCATCA
Organism: Ceratopteris richardii; assembly: GCA_020310875.1. NCBI lineage: Eukaryota > Viridiplantae > Streptophyta > Polypodiopsida > Polypodiales > Pteridaceae > Ceratopteris > Ceratopteris richardii. Next base: position 53,164,567 of record CM035438.1, read on the forward strand.
TATGGATATGATAATAATAAAAGATAGAAATACTCAGTAAAACCCAGTGATTAACTAGAAGGGTGGTATACTAAAGTCCAAAGATATATATAGTCAGCATCTAATTTATATTATTTTATTCACGTTTCTGCAGAGCCTAGTAAAGGTGTCACAAAATGAAGCTGCAAAACGCCTTGAAGGTTTTCTATCCAGGTAAAGTGGTTAGATAATGATTTAAAGTTTCTCTCTCTCTCTCTCTCTCTGTCTTAAAAAAAACAAAAAAAATTAGAGTTATTTGTCCATTATTATAGAGACACTTTGATCTTGAAATTGCAAATGTGAGATGTGTCTTTCTTGCAGATTCAAGAACTAGTATGATGTGTTGTTTTCCTCAACATAAGAAATGCATGCCGGCTTGTTTTTCACCTTTTTTATTATTTGAAGAAAGAAGTTTGACCATATATATTTATATATAAATACTTTGTTTTTAGAAATGTTTTGACAATGCTCACAGTTATACATTGGGGTGGGAAGAACCACATACTTTGAAGGTGAGAAGTCTTCATAATTCGTAGAGTTTTAAACTTGGTAGCATGTGTCTTCATGTCTCGTTTGTGAGTGATTGATATGAACTTTCTCTTGGGGGTGTGTTTACTAAAAATTGTGGCAAGATGTGTATTGATGATGGGTATTTGTGTTTGTTAGAGAGTGAACTCAAAAGTAATGAGGCAAAGAGGACAGAGAATCAAAGTAATGAAAAACTTGAGAAGAGTAGCTTGATGTTGTGCTTCTCTAGTGCATTAGACAGGATACACGGTAAAGTGCACATAAATGATAAAGAGTAGACACACATAAACAAGAGAACAAGTAAACAAGATACACAAAGTATGGTAAAAAGTTACTATGCTTTAATTAAAGATAAAGGTGTACAAGATGATGGTGCACTCCAAATACAACTAAAAAAATTTTAGCTCATAATCATGAAAGAGAGCAAGTGAAGGGTAAGGGAAAAGGCAGGAAGAGAGGGGGCTTGTGTGTAGAACTCCCACAAGTGCTTGATTATCAATTGGATGAATATGCTCAAAGACCAGGGCATAGTTGCAATGCGACGTGTTGTGTAGTGTTTGCAACGCTCGCAACACGTAACATTGCCAACAATTCTTTTGCCCTCCCCCTTGAGCTCGAAATGGGCTCGTGGGGGAGGGCATTTCACACAACTTTTTAAGCCCTTATTCACCGAGCTCTCCCCTGTGCCGTAAGCAGCGATTAACCCTCATGAGAGAGAGAGAGAGAGAGAGAGAGAGAGAGAGAGAGAGAGAGAGAGAGAGAGAGAGAGAGAGAGAGAGAGAGAGAGAGAGAGAGAGAGAGAGAGAGAGAGAGAGAGAGAGAGAGAGGACTTTGCACCTAACTTGCTTCTCAACTCAGGCCTTATATGCACAAAAGCATCACAACCAAAGATGCGTAGGTGGTCATATGAAGCTGGTTTGCAAGACCAAACCTCTTTTGGAATGCCACCTTTTAAGGACATATGAGGGGATCGATTGCAAACATGAACTGCAGTTTTCAAAGCTTCTCCCCAAAATCCATGAGGGAGATTAGCTTAGTATAGCATGCATCTCACCCTCTCACATAAAGTCCTTTTATACCTTTTAGCCACACCGTTGGAAGAGGGGCTGTATGGGACTGTTAGCTCCCTCCTTAATACTAAGATTTTCACATAATCTGTTGAATTCAGCACTTGTAAACTCACCCCCATTATCTATACGTAAGCATTTCAGCTTTCTACCTGTTTGGGTGGTTACAAATGCATGAAATTTCTTAAATGCAGCAAAGGCTTTAGTTTTAGATTTTAACAAATATACCAAAGCTCCCTAGAGTAGTCATGAACAAAAGAAACAAAGTAAAGAGCACCCCCCATAGATTTTGTGGGCATGCTACAAGCATGAGAATGAACAAGATCAAGCACATTAGGCTTACAAGAGACACCAGAGTAGTAGGAATTCTTTACTTGCTTAGCATATTGGCATTCATTATAGAAATCAAGTTTTGAGCCTTTAGCATCAAACTTGTCCAAATTACATAGTTTATCAAGGCCTTTTTGGCTCATGTAGCCAAACCTTTTATGCCATAATTCCATATGTGATTGGATTTCACCAATGAACTTGCCCAACAAGGCTTTTCCATGCAAGAAATAAAGAGTCCCTTTCATTGTACCTTTAACAATCAGCCCTAGAGCCTTTGATAAGCTTCCATGACCCATTCTCAAAGAGGGTACTATATCCATGCATATCCATTTGCCCAATAGGCAATAAGCTTTTCTTGATGCTTGGTACATACCTTACATCATGCAAAACCAGCTCATTAGTACCATCCACAGCATAGAACAAGTATGGTTATTTCCAAGATATACATGTCCATGGTTTCCTGCATGAAAGGTAGTAAAACACTCCTTAATAGGAGTTACATGGAACGATGCACCTGAATCCACAATCCATGTTTTTGACAAAGCATCATCATTCACAGTAAGCAAGACATTAATCAGACCCCTCTTTGTGATCTGCATATCTTGTGCATGAATATTAACAGAAGCATCAATAGCTTCGGCATGATGTGCTGCCATAGAAGCACAAAGTATATCTTCTGCATTTGATAGCTCTTCAATGATGACACTAGAGGCCACATTGGCCTTTTCTTTGTCCTTCTCCTTTGAGTTGTCATGTGCTTCATTCTTGTTGTTCTTTTTCTTTCTGTCACCGGAGTTCTTTTTTCCTTCTAGTTCAGCTTTGTAGTATCTACATTCAAGCTTCTTGTGACCTTTACCACATTGGTAACACTTCACTTCAGCCTTGCCTTTGCTTTTGCTCCTCTACTTCTGTACATTTCCACTTTTCTTGTCTATTCTTTCTCTAGCCACATTGGTTGAACCACTTCCCTCTCCACTAGCTTTCCTCTTGATTTCCTCGGTCAAAATAGAACCCCTTACACCATCAAATGTAAGGTTAGGGCTATTCGAAAGTGAAACAACCAGTGTTTCCCATGAATCAGGTAAGGTCATCAACAAGAAGATGGCTTTAAGCTTATCATAAGATGCAGGTAATTTGGAGTCTTGCACTTGTGAAAGAGTACTTGTAAAAGCAGATAAGTGCTCAATTGTCCTTTGACTTATCAATCTGCATATACACTAGCTTATGCATAAGATGCACTGGATTTATAGGCATGGTATTTTCATAAGTGGTTTTCAACTTCTCCCATACCTCAGAAGCAGTTGTAAGGCCTTTCAAATCCACTAAGATTTCATATGATACAACTATCCCGATGTAAGTGATGGCCTTCTTGTTTAGGTTCATCCATGGTGCATCTGTCATATCTTCAAGCTTGACTTCCTCAATAGCCCCTTCACAATCTTTAAGAAAGAGGATGTCCAACATTCTCTCTTTCCACAAATCAAAGCCGCTACCTTCAAATCTCTTGATCTCAAACAAGCTTTTGTCATCAAAGGAGGTAGAAGCCATGTTTGCACACTAAAAGCTTTAAAATTTCACCAAAAAAGGTAAAATTCACCTGTTGTCACGTGTGCAATCGCTTGATGAGACTATAGCTGAGAAATTAAGCCCAAAAATTGCTCAAAACTTGCAAAAATCAATTTCCGAATTTTTTGACAGAAAATTTTACGGGCAAGCTATAATTGCATCAAAAACAAAAAAATTGTTGCTTTGCAACCACAAAAGGCATACATAGATGCAAAATCGAGTTAATGGTTGCTTGTTTTCACATAGCCCCAATTTTTGCAATAATATAGAGGCAGCAGAGAGCTACGTGGTGGTGTGCTCGGTTGTTCCAAACACCAAGGGAGTGGGCCTTTGCATGAGGAGAGAAAAAGTAGAGAGAGAAACCTGTGCAGAAATTTGGAGAAGAAGATGGAGAAGCTCAAGTTGAAGAAGTCCCAATCAAGTTATGAGAGATTTGAGACCAAGTCTTATTGATAAATGACTTTTATGTCATTTGGGCATGTTCACACATAGCCAATGGCCAAAAGTCATAAAAATAATGTAACTGCCTATAACTCCCCAATTTGAGGTCCAAAAGATATAGCAAAAATGTGGCTGGAAAGCTCTCGAAGAGAGCTTTCAAAGGAAGGGTCAAAATATATAAAAGGAGAGTCCTTGGGGCCTTTATCCCCAACATCCCTAACCTAAAATATATACAATTAGAATCTATACATGTCCATTTACTAATATTTCCTACAATTCTCCCCTTAAATACTAATTGTTTGTCCTAGCCTCTAAGGGAATAAGAAATAACTTAGAAAGATGTTGGAAATCTTTCCTATAAATTTGCGGTGTGGTATGAATCTTTCCATTATTAAGTACTTCCATGCATGTTGAAGTAATAGTCTCTTGCTATGTTATGTAGTCCAAAGATATAGGCCAAAGTATGAAACATAAGTTCCATAGATCCTAGGACATACATGTGAACATGTCCTTTGAACTCGACGAAGATACTTTGTCTTTGAAATTGAAGCTGTCTTGAACTTTGAAAAATATTTAAGTTCTTTTAGATTTTCAAGATTTAGATTAGATTTATAAAATGATTTTGTCCACCATCTTCTCAAGAAGATATCTGAATACCTTCCACATAAGACTAACTTGATGAATGAATGTGGATATCTTTTTATAAATGAAATCAAATTTTCAATTTCTTTATATTTCTTTGTCTTCAAATGACGGTTAAGGCATCGTTTTCTCGTGATGTTCGAAGAATTGAACTTATCTTCTAATTTATCCCAAGCTTCTTTGAAGTCAAGCAGGTCTAAGATGTGAAATCACATATCTTTTCACAGAAAGACATATGATGGCTAAAACATACACATCTTTAGAGTCCCATTGTTTTCGATCTTGAGAAGCTGGATCTCTGATAGGCTTCCTACATAGTGTGCCCATGAATATATGTATTTTATGCATGCAAGTTTTTCTAAAGTTAACATGCTAACTTTTCCCAAAGTTAGGACTAAAGCAAGGCTAAGCCGTTACCTTATCAATACCATGTAGAACATAGCTATAACCTACATGACATTGCCTTCCCTTTGAAAACATTTTTGACCCTAAATATATGAAATAGTCAAGAGAATAATGTTGTTTTTTAGGCCCACAATCATAATAGAGATATAGAGATTATAGAGACAAAATGGAGAATAAACAACATATGAGAGAGATGTAAGGAGGAAAGCTCCAAATATAATCTATACATTCCATGATTGAAGTTACAAGATTTCTTAGAAGATATACAAAATGAATACAAGTTGTTGAATAACTCCAATAACCTCCAAGGTTGAAGATGATCTCCTACAGAAATAGATAAGCTTCAAGCTGCTCCACACCTTGTAGATGATGAAGAAAACACAACTCCACTTCTTCAAGTTGAAAGGACCACCTCCTTCAAGTTAGTCCATGAATAGGGCTTAGTGCCCAATGTGTGTTGTTTATATAGGTTATCTTTGCCTTGGTAGGCAAGGTAAAAATAAAGCGAAAGTTACTTTTCCCTAATGAAGCAAAATATGCTTTTCACTAATAAAGCATTTCTCACTTAAAAATTGCTTTTCTCACTTAATTTGAAAATTAGGATTTGACTTTTGAACTAGCTATTATTGTCAAATACCTAAGTGTTATATATGGTTGGATAGCTCCCATTTAGTACTATCACATTATGTAATAAAGAATTTTTAAGCATTTCTTGAAAATGGGATAATGTCTAACAATTTCCAAAACGTATTTTTATTTACCTTATAAACTTGTAGGTGGGATCCCTAGTGGAAAGTTTCCTCGTTGACATATTTTTGAACAAATAATATATATGGTTCTTAAGAAAACTTTCATGAATTCCATGACTTCTTGTAGGGAAGGGTCTTTGCATCTCCTCTATCTTATTATCTCTTATAAATAAGAGAGAATATTTCTATGACCTTCTCATGTGGGGCATGGTCTCTTAGCCTCAATTAGAATCCTACCACGATCTCCTCTGGGCATTGTTGGAAAGATTTCCCCTCTAAACATTAGAGAATGGAAATCGTTTTCGAATAAATAATATATATGGTTCTTAGGAAAACTTTCATGAACTCCATTACTTCTTGTAGGGCAAGATCTTTGCATCTCCTCTATCTTATTACCTCTTATAAATAAGAGAGAATCTTTCTATGACCTTCTCACGTGGGGCATGGTCTCTTAGTCTCAATCAAAATCCTACCATGATCTCCTCCGGGGCATTGTTGGAAAGATTTCCCCTCGAAACATGAGAGAATGGAAATCATTTTTGGAAAACAATAACTTTTTTTTCCAACAGGACGTCGCTTCTTTGATGCCAATTGACACACATGAGCTACGTCAAGAGGAGACTGGCCTTCCCGTCTCTTCAACATAAAGGCATCTTTGATGGCTGTTTTATAGCAAGAACTAAATGCAAAAGAAGATGGCGGAACTTAGAGCTGCTTGGGTGCGTCAAACCTCGTCAGCGGCTATGGGGTCTTCTTAGAACAGTTTAGAGGTGATGAAAGAGTGCGAGGAGGACGTGATTGATACTTTGCTACTGTGAAATGGATAGGTTTCTTCGACATGTACATGTTTATACAAGAGGATTGGACATCTGCAATTCATGTTGAAGGGGAAGGTGTGTGCTTGGTGGGTTGTTTTGAAGCCCCAAATACATCCTTGGAGGAGTTCCAAGAGGTATATAGAGACCACTTTATGTAGAATGAGTGATGACAAGGTCCAAACATAAAGGAAGCTCTTCATGTGCGAGATGGGAAAGTATTCTCTCGAAGCATATCCACAAGAATTTAGAGACTTGTTCTAGAAGACCAAGGCCTTCGAGGAGAAACACAAGTGGTTGCACATGCTACATCTGCTCAAATGACCATCAACATATTAGAACAAGGTCCTCGAGTACTTTGGCCAAGGTCCTGAAGACAATGACGTTGGCCATTATCCATAGACACTAGATAGAGGGAGATGCATTTTTGATGTTCGTAGTCAGTCTTGAAAGATGAAGCACACCCTGCTCCATCTACGATCCAACAAGAGTCCAAACCTAAGGAGAGATGTAGCACTCCCAATGACATGAAGGGTCAATGATTTTATTGTTAATAGACCTTCCACCTAAATGGAGGTCAAACTTGTTTGACAAGGAGGAAGGACTACAGATCATGTTAATCAGTGGTCTTGGTATGTCTTTTGATGATTAAGAGATATTTCAGTTTTTGCACATAGGTGACGAGGTTGTCGAGTGGATAGGTCTGCGCTCAGTCCACATCATCTTTTTCGTGTTTAAGGAGAGACCACATAACACATTGTTGCTGTCCCTCTCAACTATGCCTCTATGCATAAATTCCTCTCGTGTGGTGTAGGCACTTAGCCTTGATATCATGGAACGTCCATGTATGGCTTATTACGCAAAGAGCTGACATAGTAAGAGATGGAGGAGCAAGATTGTCTCGTACGTCAATCAGGAGTATGTCTTCCTGGGATCATCCCGAGACCAATGGATTAGACAAAGAGAATGAATTGGACCATGGAGAAGATGTTTTGTGCACATGTCTCTCATCATCTGTCTGATTTGAAGCGTTACCTTTCCTAGATTGAGTTCGTGTACAGCAGTACTAAGCATTCGGCTATTGGGTTTAGCCTGTTATTGCTGATATATGGTAATGTGCATAGACCGTCGATCTCTACATGTCTCAGGGAGGTGCAATTACCCATCCTTGTTGTTGATTTTTTGCAGGATATGTAGGAAATGCTGCAGGTTGTGGGGAAAAGCACAAAAGACAATAAAATATTGTGCTATGTGTTATGGTAATATGCACTTGAGACCACATGACCTTCAAGAGGGTATGCGGGTGTACCTTTTGGTGCACCAAGATATCTGAGACAATGCAGACCAATAGGCATTCAAAGTTATTTTCTAGATATTGTGAAACTTTCACGATCACTAGGAATGTAACTAGAGCATCTCAAAGAGCTTGATTTTCCTTGAGAAGTTGCAGTCCACCTTGTTTTCCACATTAGTCGCTTGAAAACGGGACTTGGGCAGGATAATTAGGTGATCCCTCATGAGGGGAGGTAAGGGCTGTGGAGGATACTACTCGCTGTATTTCATTGGAAACCGAGTTGATATTTGATCCGAGTACTAAGAGGTCCAGCAGGGCTTCTTATCTTGAGTACTTGATCAAGTGGAAGCACATGCCCAAGTGGATGGTGACCTCAGAGTTGGTCAGGTTGTTGAACAATTGTTTCCTTGGTTTCTTAACCGAGGACATTGTTGAGGACAGCAATCAGGAATAAGGGGGAAAGTGTTACATCTCCAGCCTCATTGGACATTGTGATGGGCACTTGTAGTCATTTATGAGGATGTATGCACCCCAGGACAGTTGGGCAAGAGACCTATAAATAGGACACTTGGATCTTCTTTTATTCACTCATGTGAGTTGCACTTCTGGACTCATGGCTCGCTTTTGGGCAAAGCCACCCACACACCTATATGGTGTGGGCATGGTGGTATGGGCTGCTGTGTATGGCTGCAGGCTCCTAGGTTCAGGGTTCCTGGTTGGGTGGATTCTATGGCTGGGAGGTGAGTTAGGTGTCCGATTCTCTTGTGTCATGTCTTGTATTGCAGGGCTGATCCTGGAAGGATCTAACATTCCTTGTCCCAAAATACCCACTGAACTTTGTGCCCTAGAACTGAGTCATTGGGAATATGGTCAACCATGATTCTAGGCGTATAAACAATGTTTCTTCTGAATACCCATGGAGCCCGTGCATCTACTGAATGATGCACTCAATGTATGAAACCTCGGCATAATGTTCAGTAGATGTATCATGTACCATATAACATATGCTATGTAGTATGTACTGTACTGAGCATACTGAACCACTCTGATTCACAAGTACTTCGTTTGAATCGGAACATGAAGTGGGAATTACACAACTTTTTATATCTTGAAATATTCTTTTTTACGAGGGCTACTTGGTAAGTTGAGATTCAGTGGGATTTGGCATCATGTACATGAAGATTAGTAAAGCTCACACTGTTGCCTTTTTTTTATCTTATATTGTAACTAGAGAAATGATCATTATTAGATGCAATTGTCAAATTATGCTGTTATCAACACCAGTAACACATCATTGGGTGAATGACAGTGTTCGATTGAAGAAGATTTTTCTTTCATAAAAGGCTTCCCAGATAACAGCAACATTGGGTTCAAAACACGTTGTCTAATTTCAGGCTTGACTCAATCTTACCCTACCTTGGATTAGCTGTGAACGCTGTGTCACTCCTTCAGACAGCTGATCTTGAACTATCTCCCTCAAGATTGATGAAAGCAAGCCACATGGTATGTGCATGAAGTATTTAAATGTAGCTTACATTATGATGACAATTAATGCATTGTTCTACAGGCATATTGAGTATAATATGCTAATCAGTGATATTATTATCTTGTTCCAGATACGGTGTGTAGATGAGAGTGGGGTGGTGTTTCACATGACCGCCAAGCTTTACAAGTTTGAGACCAGATTGACATTGCCAAGATGGCAAGAGAAGATGCTTTTTTGCCATGCTTCACTAAGAAAAATTACTAAAATCTTACCTGATAGACCTGATGAGTTTGAGCTCATCATCATAGATGTGCGTATTGGTGACAAGAGGCTTGGATTAATGATCTTCTTTTCTCTTATTCTCAAATAAATATCAGTCACATGATTATTACTTCAATGTTTTTTGGGATTTTAGAAAAAATCGTCAGAGGATGATGCAGTGCCTTTACATTTTCCAGTGGACAGAGTAACAGCTATAGGTAGGGAAACATATAAAGTTTTCTGTATTTGCTACATACACAGAACACAATTTGATTTGCCTCCTTCTTGCTGTTGTAGGTTCATCAACTCTGCACGTTTTGGGACTTGGAGAGTACAACCTTGAAGGCGTTTTGCTACTTGATCTGGTATGTTTACTCTTTAATTGAAGTCTGTGTTTGATATGAACAGTATGCAGTGCAGGAGTCAAAATTGTTGATGCTTTGTGACATTAAGATGTAGCACTAATCTCTTATTGTTGCACTGCAGATGGTACTTTGAATCATTACCTTTATCTATGATTGGTTTTTGCATTGTATGTTCTTGCAAATTGGTAGGCTTGCTCTAGTATTTTTTTTGGTTTTTGTATTGGAAGATTGTGGCTAAGGGAAATTGGTTGTCTACAGGACGCTTCGAAGAGACTTGTACACTATGCATTGCAGGTAACTTTGAATTTCCCCATAGAGAGTTTGTGGTTATGAGCTGAGACATTCGTACTTGCCTTTGTGAATCTGTGGCTTCCCACCATCAGTATTGTATGGCATATGCCATGAATCTAATTCTTTTACTTTAGGAGTTTTCAAGCTGTAGTATATGTTGATAAGTACCTTGCCTTTACACTGGTATCTCCACCATTAGTTCAATGCAGAAATGGAGCCTTCTGGGGTGGTTCACCTGATTGTGAATTTGCAAGATTCTGAAAGATTTCATTCTGTTAGTTTATGGCAGGTTTCCATGCTTCAGAAAGTGTTCTTTTGCTTGTGATATCCCTGTAGATGGAGTATATATCGCAGAGTTTGATATTGAGATCATTCACAAGCCGGGGAAACACAACGTCATGCCCGACGCGCTAAGTCGAAGACCCGAGATTCAAGCCCTGTCCACAATCTCATACGATCTAAGGGGCAAAATCAAGCGAGCTCAAGAGCGCGATGACCGAGTACAAGAACTCATACTTTAGGTTTGAAACACCTCGCATGTAGGCAGATACACTTCGAAGATGGAGTGCTCTTCCGCAAAGGCCAAGTCTATGTTTCCAAGGACTTCGAACTACGCAAAGAGTTGCTCTGGGAAGCTCACGATTGCAAAGCGGCTAGACATGGTGGTGAAAACCGTAGCTACGAGCTATTACACAGACACTTCTATTGGCTCTGTATGAAGGCTCAAGTCCAAGAGTATGTGGAGACATGTCCGACGTGCCAACTGGTAAGGTAGGATAAAATCAAACCGGCGGGCCGTTTACAAACTCTGCCCATACCAAATAGACCTTGGGACATGATTAGCATGGATTTCATAATAGAGCTTCCACCATCTCAAGGATATTCCATGATCTTTGTAGTAGTGGACTACTTCACAAAACAGGCACATTTCATCCCTGCTAAGCCTCCCTCGAACGCAAAGGTAGTGACCCAACTCTTTTTACCCACATAGTCAAGTATCACGGCTTGCCTCCGGCTATCATTTCAGATTGAGATTGTTGCTTCCTAAGTCGGTTATGGACCGAACTCTTTCGACTATTGGGCACATAACTTAGATTCTTGAGTGCTTATCATCCCCAAACCGATGGACAAACCGAATGGGTCAACCAAACATTCGAGGATTACATTCACAATTATGTGCAAACGGACCAACGAGATTGGGCCAAATACTTAGATATCCTTGAGTTTCATTACAACGCCTCAATCCATTCAAGCACCAAGATGACCCCGTTCGAGTTAGCAACGGGCAAAGAAGTCATAACACCATTAGCTCTCACTCAAGATTCCACGCTGGCCACTGCTGACCTGGATTGTGGAGCATATTCTTTGAACAATGGAAAACGAAGCTGGAGGAGGCCAAGTCAAGCTTACAAAGAAGCAAGGAACGGATGGCCAAGTGCACAAATCAGAAACGAAGACCGGGAGAAACCTTCGAAGTCGGGGACTTAGTTCTTGTGAGCGGAAGCAACATCACCCTTCCTCGCAACATTACACAGAAGTTCAACCATAGATACTACAGCCCATACAAGGTGGCGAAGCAAATCATCCAGGTTACATACCAATTGGAGTTTCAAAATGCCTTCCACATAGGTCTCTACTCAAGTGGTTCAAGCCCGACACCAAGTATGGATGAGAAGTGCCAGTGCTTCAAGACAGTGAGAACCAATTCTAACCGGAGGCTATCTTACGAGATTGCAACACACGCCAAGGCTCCAAGTTCCTCATCAAATGGAAAGGCCGCCCCTTAGTTGATGCCGATTGGATCCCGTCCAACACTTTTGGTCCGGATCACCCGCTTGTCCGGAAATATTACCACACACCTTAGGCCTATCATGGCCCTCAAGCCAATTGTAATGTTCCCCAAATTGTGTATCACCTTAAGTTGTATCGATTCCAAAATTTTGTAAACCTAACCCCGCTTGTTGAGGGCAACAAGCTCTCCAAGCTGGGGGAGGATGTGACAGCCCCTGTTTTTCTATCCAAGACTTTTCAGTGCTTGGGAGGTTTACCCTCTAGCGCAAAATTGTGTCCAACTTTTGAAGCATACTAGTGCACTTGGATGCCGCTTCCCCTTATGCCAAGCTCTCATTGCCGACCGTTGTAAGCTCTTTCGAAAGTAATATAAAAAATGCTTTCTTGTGCAATCACCTTGGCGTTTCGTGTATGTTTTCTTGCACACGCCTTGGGCTTGCCCTCTCGCAAGCCTTGGGGCGTTTGGGACGTTCCAGGACGTCACCGGGGGGGGGGGGGGAAGGGAGGGAGGGTGGGGGGAGGGGGGGGAGAGAGAGAGAGAGAGAGAGAGAGAGAGAGAGAGAGAGAGAGAGAGAGAGAGAGAGAGAGAGAGAGAGAGAGAGAGAGAGAGAGAGAGAGAGAGAGAGAGAGAGAGAGAGAGAGAGAGAGAGAGAGAGAGAGAGAGAGAGAGAGAGAGAGAGAGAGAGAGAGAGAGAGAGAGAGAGAGAGAGAGATTTTGTAGTGTATAGAAGATGATGATGAATCTGATCCCGAGAGTGAAGGAGAGGAACAAGGAGACCGTACAGAAGATTCTGAGAATGGCTTTCCTTCCATTGGCTCTACCTCAAGGATTTCAAAGCTTGGTCTGCTGGAGGTTGTGTTTTGTTTCATTATGGATTAAATGTGTTGGCTCTTGTTACGACTCATGTTTAGTTTGGACTTCAGTACGCTTTGAGACTATGCATGCTTCAGAACCGAGAGGATAAAAATCACTGGGATATTTCTGATGAGCGCATTCGAATGTTCTTTTCTGATCCAAGGTATAAGGAAATTGCGTACGTCTTTCCTGGACCAGTATTTTTGTTTCGGTTGACTAAATTTCTTGGAACTGCACTTTTTTTGTTCTTTTCAGACATGTATGCTTGCCTGCCATTAATGCCCAAAAGAATAGTGGAGGAAGAGGGGTGGATGCTATTAGAGTGACACCAACTCAGAGGAAAAAGTCCACAAATGAGTTAATGCAAACTCCTCCAGGATCTGCACAACGGCATTCAAAACACCTTAGCATAACAGAGCTGTTCTATGATTTGAGAGTAGAAAGCCCTTCCAAGGCAGAAAGAGAAGAATCAAGATCCTAAAGAAATTCGTTTATAAACGAAGTTGATAAATTTTAGGCCCTTGAGGAGAATAGTTTCTTGATGTCAGGATATGTAATCGTGAAGGAAGACTCAAGGTAACTATTGATATTGAAAATAGTGGAAGAAAAATTCTCTCTCTCTCTCTCTCTCTCTCTCTCTCTCTCTGTCTCTCTGTGTCTGTCTGTCTTTCTCACACACACAAACACACAAACAAACAAACATTTCATAATGTGCACTATATGTTGTCAGCAATTGTGAAGTTATTTTCTCTTCATCTGTTAAAAGATCCTGTATGGCATACATTTTCTTTCCCTAAGTTTTGTGAATTTATATAGTTTCTTTGATAGTCCAGGAAAAGATTTCTCATAACTTTGGATACACACCGCATACTCTTATACACGCATATAGTTACATACGTATGTCCACAGAAATTTACACACATACATATTATACATCCACATGCATACCTAAAAGGTTTTCCATGTACATGTATATATGCATGCATGGAATATAAAAGTCATGGGTGGAAAGTTTTATTAAAGGCTTGACTTCATATAGAGATGCATACACATAGGGATATACAAGCAATTTAGGCACATTGCATACATGCAAGAAAGAAATTATGCAATGGAGAGCAGTCTAGTAGAAGACTAAAGAACTATTGTAGTATAGGGTCCAAAAAATTTCCTATCAAAATATGTATAATGAAGACTCGTCCATCCATGCGCTTTAGGAAAAGAGTCAATGGTTATTTCGACAATTCTAGATGCAGGAATTCTAAGTATGTTGGTTTAACTTGTTACTTGGGTTACAGTAGAAGCCATTTATAAATGGGCCGTGGAGAATGGTTATTTGAGGATCAAAATGGGTGACCGATGCCCACATGATCTTTGTAGGGTTTTGTGATCAAATTTGGGTTCAGATTCACAATATAAATCATTAAAGGCACAAACTAGGACCTCCAAGTTGAATCATTGATAGTTTTGACTTGCATTGCATATCAACTCAAACCAAGATCCCACTTGTTAGAAAGCCAAGTTTACCTTAAGACATCTTCTAATCACAAATGGTTCATTGCCATTAACTAGCATGTAAAATAGGGTTGTCCACAATGGGGCAATGCACAAGTGGCTTTTCGTTTTCATGTTGGGGATGTTTTAAAGATGAAATGCAGACTTACACATGCAAACTAGTGCACAAGTTGTGTTGACATAAAATGTGCCCAACTAGTCAATTGGTTCAGATTCACAATGTAAGTCATTAAAGGCACAAACTAGGACCCCTCCAAGTTGAATCATTGATAGTATTAACTTGCACTCCATATCAACTCAAACCAAGATCCCACTTGTTAGTGAGCCAAGTTTACCTTAAGACATCTTCTAATCACAAATGGTTCATTGCCATTAACTAGCATGTAAAATAGGGTTGTCCACAATGGGGCAATGCACAAGTGGCTTGTCCTTTTCATGATGGGGATCTATTAAAGATGAAATGTAGATTACAATTATGGGAGCTAGACGTTGGACATATACTAGCATCCTCTCTCATATTTATTGGGTGGTGATATATGCCATTTTGAGTTCTATGGCCATTATTTAGAGATAGTGGTTGAATTGGTTCCTTCCAAGCACTTTAGTGAACATATCAACATAGTTATCCTTTGTAGAGGAATACTCTAATTCATGATTTTTTTCCTTTTATTTTGCAAATATAATGGTTCTATGCTGTTGTTTTGTGAGCATGAAATAGTGGGTTATTTCTAGTTGTCATTCAACTTTGATTCTTGTGTTTGGTTTGTCTTGTCATTTGGGAAAAGACGCTTATGTTTGCTAGAATTCTTCTACATTAAATTGTTGCTAAAAAAGGCATAAAGTGCAATTTTGTATTTTGCTTTATTTGGGAAAAGTGTTAGTATATGACTAATGTCTACCATCATAATTGTGTATTATATTGCATATTTGGAAGGCCACCGTTGAGGAGAAGTGAATTCCATGTTACTTCACTGATGAAAATCACAACTTACATGTAAGTTGTGAAGGTTATATTGGACCATTTATGGGTAGTAGATAACTAAGGTAGGTTTGGCTCATTGCCAAGCAAGATTTTGGTTGGAATGGTATGAAATGCAAGTTCAAGTTGGTGATCTTTAACTTGTGGATTCCACTTCGATTTATTTATTATTCTAGATAGCCAATTTGACTTTGAATCTTTATATGTTTTATTTTTTGTTGTTGCTTGGTTGGTTCAACATACCACACATGACAAGTCATGTGTCTTGCATGGGTTGTAGTACATTGTGGGTGGTGATTGCTCATGCACAACCATCCATGTCAAGCCAATTGAGGAAGATCACACCTCTCCATTGGCCTCTTTATAGGTGACTTTTGTACACGTCCAAAGTTTCAATTGAGCCACTATATCCTTACCTTATATTCCTCCATCTAGAGTTTGTCTATATTGCCATTGAAGCTCTACTTTGAGAGTGCACATGGATAGTGCCATTATTGACTATCCATTATTGTTGTATTTGTTGTACATATAATTTGTTCAATTTTGCCTACATTTTTTTTTTCTTTCCTTCTACTATAGCCATCTCTTGCCTGATTTCTTTTTACATGGTCTTCAAGCTTTGAGGTTCTTCTAGTAAGAAAAAGCTTCTTGTTTGAGTGTGAATACATTAGTTTAGTAAGTTAATGATGGCTTAATCCTCTTGATCCACTTGTTATTGGTCCATGTTGCACTAATTCACACATGTTCACTCGTTTTCAATGAGGGAGGCTTGAAATAGTTGCACTTTGTAGAAGATCAAAATCAAAGAAATTTTCAACTCCTTATGAGTTGTTTGATAATATCATGGAGCGAAACGAACATGATCTAGAGTTTGTTCGGATGGAGGATCCAACAAACCTACAAGTAACGATCTAACATGATTTATTTCTTTGAGCTTGGAAGAGGGGATGTAGATCTATTTGCAGTAAGTGCTTGTATGCTTACTTTAGTTCTACACACCACTCAACTCCATAGAGTTTGGGGCATATTGAATCATTTAATATAAGACCAATAATGAAATGGAATGTAAAAATTTGAGAATTAGCTGACATTGAGAAGCATTCATAATAGGACAAGACTAAAGTCTTCATCAAGTAGATTAAGCATGCACAAGATCAACTAGTTATTGTTTGTGTTTTAATAACACTTGAGAATTGGCTTGAAGTCTTTCTGAATTCCTTTTGCAAAGTATGATGGGTTAGTGACAACTTTCAACACTCAGGTTAGTTCCATCCCTTCGACTTTTGAAGAGTTTCATGCAATGTTGTTAGAAATGAAAATGCGTCTTAAGAATAGTCAAGGTTCAAGTGACATTGCATTTTAGTTGATATAAAGGGGAAATATTGTTTTGATACTTAAAGAAGCCAAAGAAGATGTTTACTAGAAGCTGTTATTATTGTGAGAAGAAGGCATATGCCATCAAAGAAGTGGTTCATGAGAGGAATGATATTGTCGAACCCACCTAGATGGATAAGAAATTGGCAAACCATAAAGAATTTGAGCTGTGGGTTGTCATTGAGGAGGCATGCATGTTTGCTCAAAGCTTGTGTTGACGAATCTTGAATATTGGATAGTGAGCATGCTAGAGTTAGGGGAGCAGGAAGAAGAAGAAGAAGCTTATAAGGGCAACACAATGTACTACTATGGATTGTACAAAGATCTCTAGTACATCAAGGTTATGGATGCATATACAAGCTTGTAGAAAAAACTTGCTAAAGAGGGAAAAAAGTGCCTTAGTAGTTCAAAGTGTCTTCATATATATCATTACCAAAATATCTTAACAATTCCCCCTTAGGAGTGATGCATAATCAACGAGTTTGCACTCGTGTATAAGGAATCATTGGCCAACGTGGACTAAGATCAATCGAAAAAATGGATTAGCCCAAATATTTCAAAAAAGCCTTGGACTTCTCACGAGACAATGTCTTTGTGAAAAGGTATGTAATATTATCTTGTTTGGTTATCCTTGACATCATGGTAGTGCCTTGAGATGTGCATAGTGCGAGCATGGAACACTATGCTTCTTGCAAATCTGGTGGTGGGAAGAGTTTGAGGAAGACCTAAATCACCCTTGAGGCATATGAGCAACACACACTCAACAATAACTGTGAAGGTTGCACTATACTAAAGTTCATGACTAGAATTGACCATAGTAGGTCATTTCTTGCTCAATCAAAATATGCACGAGCTATCAAACATGAAGCATAAACCACTTGTAGATACAAAAGTTTTAGGAGTACTTGTTTCCTCATTGGATAAAACAACCCAAGTATTATGTACTAGATATGTAAGGAAAGATACAATTTAATTGTTTGCCAATGATTGATACTTGGGCTATGCATAAATTTGATCATTTGAGAGACATTATACCAAATGCCAAGTTAACTAATGCATACATAACTAAAGTATCCAATACCTTTTTTATAGAGACTTGTGTCAAATGCATTTCCAACATCACGAAGACTCAATGGTTAACCTTTCTCCATGGGATTTAGAATGTATTTACATTCCTCAAGGACAAAATGATCCAATAGTGTCAATGTATTTGTTTGACATGAAGCATTGCTTTCATCAACTTGCATAAATTGAATGCCTAGATAATGATGCAAATTCCCCAAGTTCGACATTTTGAAATAGGAATGCAAATTAGACTTAAAGTCAAGATTATGTATCTCATTAGGACCATTGAGAAACATGCCATAAGTCAAGAAAATATAAAAGAAATTACGATAAGCACATCATTTGCATACTTCACATGCAAGGTTCTTTTAGTTGGACAAATTTGAAATCCTTGTGATAATAAGTTTGCATTAATTTTTTCATATCAAGCATGTTTTTAGTTCCTTTTTCAAAAGATCGTGGCTTAAAAAACATATATTACTTCATGAAAGTCCCAAATAAAAAATATAGTTTGCAAGTGCATATGTCCTACAAACCCTTGTCATATGACATGCAAGAGAAAAGGTCTGATCAGAGTCAATGTTTTTTTTTTAGAGCATAATCTTAGATTACTACTTTCTAGTTTTATGGTGATAAAACTACAATTAGGCTTGCCTTTTACCTTATAGATTGAATAACTGTCAATGGTGTTGATGTGGGAAGGTGAATCACATAGAGATTAAGTAGTGCATCATGTATTATTTCATTAGGAATATATCTTTATTTTTAACCTACATAGGTCAATAATTTTTCTAGAAGTTCAATAGAATCACCTCATGGAACTCCACGGCACGTCTTATAGACTTTGAACCACATATAATAGTGGGAAAAACTATGACAAAAGTTGGCATAAGAGGATAAAGTTTTGAGCTACATAATACAAGTTGTTTTGTAGTATATATTACCTTAAAAATGTTCAGTAAGTTTTATAGAGTTTTGAGAGAGTGAGGGTATACTAGTGATACACCTCAAGAGAAATGACCTACTACGATATTAAATCTTGGAGTTTGGGAAGCAACAATGCATACAAACAACATGAGGAAAAAGAAGAAGCATAGAAGCAGAATGTACAAAGGTCTATATGGCATCAAGATTACAAGCATATATAGAAATTGAGAGAAAAGGCGATGATTAAGAGAAAAATAAAGTGTATATCCTACGTCAAAAAGGAATTTGCTGTTAGTTTTTACCATAATAGATTTTGGTCTTGAAGTATGATTCAAGAAGGATGGTCTAGATATTTTGGATTGAATATAAAATATGGCGTCCACATAACTATCTAGGTGGTCCTTTGATAGAGCTTAAGAGGTTATCACATATCTTGTGTGTGTGTGTTGATATATTTTGATAGTGATGTGTGTGAACCTACGATTTCTCGAGCACTTTTTCCTTGTTTCTCCAAGGTTTGTCTTGTTCCTTGTTTCGTTTGTGTGCTTTCGAAGACTTGGAACTCCAACAATCAGTATCAATGCAAGTTCTAGGGCAATGTCACACCCCTAAGTTCATAGTCTCAGAATCACATAAAAATTGATGAGCACACTCATGGATATCAGTGTTGGTGAAAGTACCAAGCCTAAGAGCTTTCCTTTAGCTCTTGGACTCCTCTTGTGATATAATTTCACATAAATATGTTAATGTGAATACATGTTTGTAAATCCTTCGAAAGTAAAAGCTATGTACTTATCTTGGTTCATTGTAATAGGACAAAAGAAGATGGAATCTCGTGAAAAGAGGAAGCCTAATTCCACAAATTGTTAGATGGGAATCAAAGTTAAATCATCCCTAAAGTCTAGGACCAGATTTAGGTGGATGACTCATCAAGAATTTAAATTCATGTATAAATACCCCTCATTCTAGTCACATGGTAGAAAGAGCTTTGAGAGAGTTTTAACCTAATGTTTTGAGCATACATTGCACTCACATCAAGCTAGAGTATTGCTCCATATGTTTCATTTATCATATGTGCAATATTATTACACATTATGATTCATTTATCTTGAGTAGTCATTCTTTGTGTGCTACTATAGTACCTTGAGGTACATAGTGAACTTGTTTGCTCTATTTCTCTCTGTGCAAGCACCCAATTACTATAATTTCACTTGGATCACTTTGATAGGAGTATCATGTATCTGCATACAAAGTTGCATTATCATTGGATTACTATGTTTTGATTTATGAATGTTTTAAAGTCTTTGCGTTTGCACTTCATCTTGCACCTTAAAAGTCAGGGTGACCCCTAAGACTTGCTAAACTCATTGCTCTCTCTATGATTCAACTAATTCATAAAACAACCTACTTTGATTAGCTACACACTTCAATTATATATGTGAAAAATATCTATGGTGAGTTCATACTAGGTTGTGAGTTGAAAGCATAGTTTTGTGGCCTTCCTTTCCAAAAATAAAAGGTTTCTTCATCTCTTGTGAATTGGAAGTCATCTCTTTTGGTGCAATAATTTGACAATGATGTTGCAAAGTACATGGTGACACTTTATGCATATTGGTTGGTGGAAGTAAATTAAGCATCCATGAAGTCATATTGGTTGGTGTAGAGCAAGTTTATTGCAACACCAACTCATCTTTGCATATAACCCATCACCTCTTCATAGTGGTATCAAAGCAACTAAGCATCATGGGTGATGGATTCTCCTCATCTATTGAAAAATTAGATCGAGGTAATTAATCAACATGATCAGATAGATATAGGCTTATCTACAAGGAAGGAATCTCTATGGTTATATATCTGGAGATGAGATGATGCCAATTATTAGAAGCAAGGGCCAACCATCACAAGAGGAGACAAAAGGGTTAAATTCATGATGCTCAAAGGATGCTTTGGCAAGATCATACATTCTTAACTCTATCTTTGATTTTCTACTTCCACACATTAGGAATTACAAGACATGACAAGAAACATGGAATGCTCTTGAAGCATTCTTCACATCAAGCACCAAGGCAAGGAAGAATCAATTATGGATGGAGTTCACAAAACTCAAGAAGATGCCGAAGGAGGATGTGAATGATTTTTTCACCAAGATGAAGGACATTGTCGAACAACTGGAAGCATTGGAGAAGTCATTGATGTAGAACAAATAGTGAGGCAAGTCATCAATGGTATGAAGGCTGATGAAAAATGGGAAGCTTTATTGCACAGCCATCGGTGCTTTAGTTTTTGCCGGAGCCATGGAACTTTACATGGACATCCAAGTTCCTAATTCTAACACCTTCATGGGACAATTTTGCACACATGAGGAAAAACTTATGAAGAATGGAGACAACAAAAAAGGTAATTAATCCTCTGTTCTATATACACATAAGAATAAAATTAAGTATAACAAAGGAAAAGGCAAGAAGTCTGATGATGAAGGTAGTACCTCTCAAGCCAACTTTGTAGGTAGAGGTAGAGGCTCAAGAGGAGGAGGAAAAGAAGATAGACAAGGCAGGGGAGATCCCAAAGCTCATCACTTTGTGCCATATGTGGTCTAACAAACCATGAACATGACTATGAAGGAAGGCAAAGTAGATGAACATGTGTTTCATATAGAACCAAGATGCTCAAATCATGTGGAAGCCAATGCAGCTCTACTCTCAGATTTGGAGGACCCAAGGAATAGGCACGAAGTCCAAACTTGAGATGACACAAGGCATCCAATTGAGAAGATACATAGTGTGAAAACTTTAAATGGCAATATGAACTTACTAAGTAGAGTAATATATGTGCCTACTATTACCAAGAACCTCATCACTGTAGGTCAAATTGTTGAGAAGGGTTTGCATGTCAAATTCAACATGCATGGAGCATTTGTTGAAGACCCACTTTAGGGATTCAAGAAGATAGAAAGAGGAGAAAAATTAGGTAGATTTTTTACCTTTGAAATTCAAGACACCAAGAACATTGCACTATTCAATTATGGCATCAAACTCTCTCAAAGTTAGAGATGTGGCATAAGAGATTAGCTCACATAGCAGAAAGAGCTCTCAAACAACTCTGTAGGGATTAGAGTGTATTTGTTATACCAAATACATATGATTTATAAATATAGTACTTATCACTTTGGTAAGTCACACATGCAACCTTCACCAAGGCTACATACATGGAGACCTATTGGAATTGGTCCACATAAATGTATGGGGACCAAGCAAGGAGCCTTCAATCTCTGGATCAAGGTACTATGTGCCATTCATAGATGATTGTAGCAGATGGGTTATCGTGTATTTCATGAGGCATAAGGATGAAGTGTTTTCATGTTTCAAAAAGTATTAAGCTCCCATGGAGAATTAAATAGGTAAAACCCTAAAGAGACTAAGTTTAGATGGAGGGGGAGGATATATCTCCCATTACTTTGATTCTTATCTCCAAGAGTGAGGGATAGAAATTACTATCAAATATACTCCTGAGGAAAATGGAAGGATAGAGAGAAGAAATAGAATAGTTGTGGAGGCTCCAAGATCAATGATTAATGAAAAGAAACTCCCCAACTACTTGTGAGAAGAGGCACTATCAACAGCTACACATTTAGTGAATAGACTTCCATCAAAGGCCTTGGAAGACATGTCACCATGTGAGTCTTGGAATGGAGTTAGACCTAGTCTTGATCATTGCATGATCTTTGGGTGTATAGCATACTCACACATACCTTCACAAGTCAGAGGCAAATTGGATCCAAACTTAGAGAAATGCATCTTCATTTCCTATGACCTAAATAAAAAAGATTATAGGTTGTGCAATCCGAGCAACAAAGGTTTCATTCTAAGTAGAGATCTTGTGTTTAGCCCTATGAGGATCATAGGGCTAAAGTGGATATACAAGGTAAATAAAAATTCTGATGGATTTATAAATAGATATAAAGCAAGACTTGTGGCCAAAGGATATACACAAAGACAAGGTATTGATTATGAAGAAACTTTTTCACTTGTTGCAAAGATGCCTACCATAAGGGTACTTATGAGTGTTTCATCTTCCAAGAATTGGAAGATTTATCACATGGATGTAAAAAATGTTTTTTTGAATGGATGGGTATTTGAGGAGGTATACATGGTTCAACCTCTTGGTTTTGAAGATTCATTATGTCCTGAATATGTGTGCAGGTTAAGAAAAGCTTTGCATGGTTTGAAGCAAGCCCCTAGGGCTTGGAATCAGAGATTAGTTACCTATTTTCAAGACAAGGGATTCAATGTGACCAAAGCAAATCCTTCCCTTTTTATCAAGAGGAAGCAATCAAAAGTCATATACCTGTGTGTTTATCTCGATAACATCATAATGATAAGAAATGATGCTGAAGGAATTAGAAGTCCAAGCTTCAGAAAAAAGATGATTTCAAAATCAATGATCTAGGTCTACTCACATACTTCCTAGGATTGGAAATAGTATATATAGAGAGAGTTATGTATCTTACTAAAAGGAAGTACATAAAAGAAATGCATGTCTAATTCAAAATGGAGAATCAAAGGTTGCAGGTACTCCTATGGAGATGAACTTGAAATTAAGTGCTCATGAAGGTGAGAAAATTAATGATGTAACTAGCTATTAAAGTCTAGTGGGTAGTTTGAATTTTGCTACATTCACTAGGGTATAAATTTTCTATGGAGTAAGTGTCTTAAGTTAGTTTGTGCATATTCCAAGGAAACTTCACATGGACGCAGCCAAAACGATCCTCAAATACCTAAAGGGAACAATCAATGAAGGTCTGTATTATCCTTATACCTCTGATATAGACATCAACCTATTTTTTGAAGTAGATTTGGCAAGCTCTAAAGATGATAGGAGAAGTACATCTGAACTACCTCACCTTCGTAGGTACAAAGTTGATTTCATGGTCTCCAAAGAAGCAACCTAATGTTGGACTCTCATCAATAGAGGTTGGATATAGAGTACTTGCAAAAGCAACTCATGAAGTAGTGTGGTTTAAGACCTTATTCTCTGATTTAGGTCTTAAGTCATCTACTCCTCATATCTTTGGGGATAATATCTGTTCATTTCATCTTGTTGCTAACCCAATTTATCATGCTAGGACTAGACACATAGAAGTGTATTAAAATTATGTCACAGAAATGATTACAAGCAAGGATATTCAACTATCATATATGTCAATGCATCAACAATGTGCAGATATGATGGCAAAAGCATTGGATGGAATCAAGCTTGATAGGTTCAAATCAATGATTGGATTGCAAGAGATCTTGAAGGATTGAAGGCTCAAGATTCTTAGGCTTGAGGGGGAGATGTTGGTGCAATTAGCAAGCATAAGAGCTTTGCTTTAGCTCTTGGACTACTCTTGTGATATATCTCACATAAATATGTTCATGTGAACACATGTTTGTAAATCCTCCAAAAATAAAACCTATGTACTTATCTTGGTTAATTGTAAAAGGTCAAAACATTAGGGGAAAAAATGAACCTTGAATGGGCCTTTTAGATTAAGGAGTGATTAGTGATGGACCAATCAGAAGAGGGTGGTGGCCACAGTCTATGCCCTATAAAATACTAGGCTGAAGGGGGAAGAGGGACATATTTCTCCCTTATTTAAAGAAATTTCTAAAAAGTTAAAAAAATAATCATAACACTTGAAAATGGACCCCCCATTACTTTTTAGGGTCAAAAGTACTCTTTTTGACCCCAAATTCAAAATCCGTGCATGTTTTGAGCTGAAAAAAAGGGTTTTTTCAAAAATACTCAAAAAAGAGTTATTTCCCTCCTAAACCTCACATTTTCATACCCAAGTCCCAAAAAGTCATCTTTTCCCACTACTTTCACTCTATAGCACACCATTGAAGCTCCTGTTTCTACACTCCAACCTACGTGCATCTCCTATCTCGAATTACTGTTGTAGCTTGAAGACCTTTAGCTTCAATGGCAACAACTAAAGCTTCTAAGCGACCGAAAGATGAAATCCTCACATTAAGATGTCACAATATCAAAGCCACAGATGGATAGTGGCTATCACATGAGTACTCCAAAGGTGCATGGGTGTACATGCAACCCTCTAGAGTTGGGCCTCATCGAGTTAGAGATCGTGGAAACTTAGATCTTCATTGGAAGGGAAAGTTACTTGGCTTCAAGAAGCACAGAGACAATGGGATGGTTGCTATTGTACAACATGTTTTTACAATGGCAACTATGAAACTTGAAAACTCTAGTAGAATGAGATATCTTGTGAATTGTAATTATTACTCTACAATATTTTATGTTTTCTTGTGTCGGATATATTTCTGAACTATTTAGATATGTTTTTGTTTGTTTCAGATATATTTCCTTCTACTTTGGTGGAAGAGCAACCACTTCATAGTCTTATAGGTACTTTCCAAGCATTGCATGCAGATGTTGGTGCACTAGTCTTTCCAGAAATATCTCCTGCTCAACTTTACCATTATAGAGTTTTCTTTTACACACATAGATATGTTGTACCCTCTACAATGAATGGTTTGGAAGGTTAGAGAGAATTGAAGTACATTCTCT
The DNA here is from genome assembly GCA_020310875.1 of Ceratopteris richardii. Lineage (NCBI taxonomy): Eukaryota > Viridiplantae > Streptophyta > Polypodiopsida > Polypodiales > Pteridaceae > Ceratopteris > Ceratopteris richardii. The sequence continues at coordinate 53,189,896 of CM035438.1, forward strand.
TCTTAGCTTGGAGTGGCCAAAACCTGATATATGGTCTGTATCATCTTTGAAGCAAAAGATGGTAATGGATATACATAACTCTTTGAAATTCACAAAAGTGTCTAAGTCTATAGGTTTGCACTGGTCTTTTCTCATTCATTGTTTTGTATATTTATTCCAAGGATTCTCATTCCAAGAGACTTCCACCATGTTCATGTGTAAACATATCACATATGAGCAAGTTGAAAGTCTTCTTGGTGAAAATTGGGGTTTGATAGAAGGAATTGTAAAAGGTCATAAATATCTTTGTAAAATAGGTGGAACAGGTATAGGATTTCGATATTTGAAACAACGTACTTCATTATACATCAGATTCTACTATGATCGTTGGATGTGCAAACTTGGCAAATGGATACCATTTCAAAGTTCAAAGGGATCTTTACATTCATTTGAAATAAAGCTTAGATTGCCCAATAATGAAACAAAAACTATTTTAGTGAATAATCATTGGACCTTGGCTAATATGAGAGAACACTTGATGATTATGGGGTTTGAAGGACTAACTCAATCCAAATTCAAAATTCAAGGACATAAGGTGAGAAATGTTTCGTGCTTTTGTTAAAGTAATCTTTTCATTATTGTTTATTTTACTTTAATGACTTCAATTTCTTGCAAATTGATTACAGGTGGGTAGAAGAATGGAACACAAAATGGAAGTCCCTGCAGATTGGAGCAAAGATGGAACAGAACTCTCATTGTCATAGTTCTTTTGCAACCTGATAATGTCACTTCTTGGGCCATAGTCATTGTATCTCATGGTTTTTGCACTTTCAAGAACCTTGTAAAAGTAGGACAATTGAATCATGTTAAATATTGTATATACCTTCTTCTCTGCAATGGTAATTTCAAAACTTTTGGAATGTCAAAAAGTTTGTTCACTACTTTGAAATGTGGTTGCTCATGTTTTTTTCTGTGCATTATTTTATCATCAGAAACACATTTTTTGAAATTGCACTGATTTATTCTATACTTTTAAAAGTGGGCCCAGTCAGTTTAAAAACTTGAAACTGCTATAAAAATGGGTTCTATGTGCTCATTTCTCACATTTTCACTCTCAAAGAGCTAGAAAGCATAGGCAAGCCAGTAGAATTCTTGCGCGCAAGCAATGGCTGCTAGCACTTCCACTCCCATGAAATCTCCTCGAGATCTATTCATGGAGTTTTTGGATACTACAGACTACAATGGTCGTACGGATTTGTGTGACCTAATCTGTAGAGTCCCTATCTTGAAGGGACGATAGCCATGAACTCCGATGTGATCGATGAGATCACATATTTTATGGAATTCTATATATTAAGATATGCCACAAATATTCCAGCATATGAGTGTAAATGGGTCCCCTGTGACCTACTTTTCTACATTCATAAAGAAGATGAGGTGTTTGCGAAACGCTTAAAGCGTTTCATGGCTATTGCTAAGGGTTTAGGGCACCTGTTAGATGACACAATGCCCTTAATTAAACAATTAAATAAGAAAAGGAAAATGGGAAATATCTTTCCTACGTAGCAACAACCATCTTTTTTGTCAATGAGGAGCCCGAACCTTCACCCATGGACCTACCCCATCTTGTTACTGGGGGTTTTGTAGATGACAAGAAGGAACCCCAGACAGAAGCTCTCAACTTATTAGAAGAGAGTTAAAAAATTTCCAGAGAATTTCCTCAAGGAGTAGTGGAGAAATTAAAGGAAGCCAGTACATAGAATAGTCCACCCTCCAACTTAGACCCCGTGGAACCCACTCTACCAGAGGTAGAGATGGAAAAGTCGATAGAGAGGAATTTTTTTTCCTGCACAATATTGAGAAGGCATTTGGTCTACGCCTCGACGAATGCCTTAGTATTTTCTGCTCAACCTCAGATGTTCCCATGGACAATACTTCTAACATTATCGAAAAGGCAACAATTCCACTTGGTGATTCAGTTGCGGACACCATTGCATTTGTGTGTGAAGAGATTTTGAGCCATGCCAACCAAGATGCCACTGAAGAAGATCTGGCTGCAGCAAGGGAAAGAATTTTGGAGAAGAAGATTCCAACATCCCCTGTTGTGGAGCAAAGTGGCATGGCATGTGTTTTCATGGCTTGGAAATGCCAAAAAAAGGCCTGCCACAGAAACACGGGGATAGGCCCTACAAAACTTTTGCAGGGCCCATCCCCGCGTTTCTGTGGCATGCCTTTTTTTGGCATTTCTAAGCCATGAAATGCATTAAATAGCATTCCCACTTACAAGAAGTACATAAAAAAGAATGATACAACTATGAAAAACACTTCAAAGAGGTACTGGAAAAAGACACATAGAAACATAGGAGCAATACACTTCAAAACATATACACTAAGAGATAAACACTTGAGAAAGCAAATATAAGAAGAAAAAGATTATATTCATCATTTGGGATTTACAAAATATTCATCATATGGGATATACAAAAGGTTCTCCAAACAAGGGAGTAAAATATTTTTAAAGGTTTATTCCCTCTAATTCTCCTAGCTAGCTGCAAATCTTTAGGTTGTATTGTCACTCTCTTTGCATGGATGGCACACAGGTTAGAGTCCTCCAACATTGATATAAGATACACCTCTGCAACTTCTTGGAGGGCTTCAATGGCTATCCCTTGGATCCAAAGTCCAGCGCAATAGCATTGGATCTCTTCCTTCACAACTCTTGCAAATGACCTTCGTGGAATAAGAAGCTCCACCGACTTTTGATAGTGTCGAATCTCTGCAAAGGCTCTGGTTTGCTTTCTGCGCCTTTGTGGTGCTCTTGCATTTGAGGGGATGTTGGGTTGTGGTCAATGTGGTCTACGATGTGGTTGATAGTTCTTCTTTCTTCTTGGAGCACGCCTAGATGGTCCTGCCTCATCATTTACTTCCTCTGCCCGACCTTGCTCTCTTTCTTCATCGGTTGGTCTTTGTCCTTGTCCAGGGGGGAGTGTCTTGCCTCCTTGTGTTACTCGATGATTCACGGGGATATCATCATTGTTCCATGGTGGCTCGTTTATACTTTCTTCATCTGGGGAACTCGATAAATTTGATGTCTCAATCACAAATTGCCTATCTCCTCGTTGTTTGGGCCTTGCCTTGAGTGGTGTCATGACTGGGGGCTCATCATCAGATGCAGGAGGGGAATAATTTATTCCTTGTGATACATCTTTCACTTGTGAAGCTTCATCCCCCCGTGATGGAATGCTACCACACTGTGTCCCTGCACCCGAGTTTCGTCTAGAAGAGCGGCTTGTGGTTTGACGCTTCTTGTGGGGTGTCATCCATGTTGGGCGCTGAGTACCTTGCACATGGCTAGGGTAGACGACATGATCCTTTCTAGCAGTCTGCTTTGTGCATGCCATTCTCTTAGGTTGTAAAGTGGTAAAATGAGGAAGGACACCTCTATTTATAGGCTTTCACTTAAGAATTGTCCTATTCACATTTAAATAGATAAAAATTAGTTTTAAGACATTAAAAGTATATTCACAAAAACACTAAAATATTATTTGAAGTGAAAGGATTTATAAAAACCTTGAAAAGAATAATGCATTTTAAGAGTTTGGAAACTATTTCCAAGCAGAACCCTCACGGACTCTTTGTGCACGCCATTGGGCATGATGTACGGTACTGACAATGACATCCACTTCTCTCTTGCAATATCATGTTGTAGCTTTCGTGTAATCTTTGCTATTCGTTGCATTGTCGCTGCAAATCTTTAGGTTGTATTGTCACTCTCTTTGCATGGATGGCACACAGGTTAGAGTCCTCCAACATTGATATAAGATACGCCTCTGCAACTTCTTGGAGGGCTTCAATGGCTATCCCTTGGATACAAAGTCTAGCGCAATAGCATTGGATCTCTTCCTTCACAACTCTTGCAAATGACCTTCGTGGAATAAGAAGCTCCACCGACTTTTGATAGTGTTGAATCTCTGCAAAGGCTCTGGTTTGCTTTCTGCGCCTTTGTGGTGCTCTTGCATTTGAGGGGATGTTGGGTTGTGGTCATTGTGGTCTACGACGTGGTTGATAGTTCTTCTTTCTTCTTGGAGCACGCCTAGATGGTCCTGCCTCATCATTTACTTCCTCTGCCCGACCTTGCTCTCTTTCTCCATCGGTTGGTCTTTGTCCTTGTCCTGGGGGGAGTGTCTTGCCTCCTTGTGTTACTCGATGATTTACGGGGATATCATCATTGTTCCATGGTGGCTCGTTTATACTTTCTTCATCTGGGGAACTCGATAAATTTGATGTCTCAATCACAAATTGCCTATCTCCTCGTTGTTTGGGCCTTGCCTTGAGTGGTGTCATGACTGGGGGCTCATCATCAGATGCAGGAGGGGAATAATTTATTCCTTGTGATACATCTTTATCTTGTGAAGCTTCATCCCCCCGTGATGGAATGCTACCAGACTGTGTCCCTGCACCCGAGTTTCGTCTAGAAGAGTGGCTTGTGGTTTGACGCTTCTTGTGGGGTGTCATCCATGTTGGGCGCTGAGTACCTTGCACATGACTAGGGTAGACGACATGATCCTTTCTAGTAGTCTGCTTTGTGCATGCCATTCTCTTAGGTTGTAAAGTGGTAAAATGAGGAAGGACACCTCTATTTATAGGCTTTCACTTAAGAATTGTCCTATTCACATTTAAATAGATAAAAATTAGTTTTAAGACATCAAAAGTATATTCACAAAAGCACTAAAATATTATTTGAAGTGAAAGGATTTATAAAACCTTGAAAAGAATAATACATTTTAAGAGTTTGGAAACTATTTCCAAGCAGAACCCTCGCGGACTCTTTGTGCACGCCATTGGGCATGATGTACGGTCCTGACGATGACATCCACTTCTCTCTTGCAATATCATGTTGTAGCTTTCGTGTAATCTTTGCTATTCGTTGCATTGTCCCTGCAAATCTTTAGGTTGTATTGTCACTCTCTTTGCATGGATGGCACACATGTTAGAGTCCTCCAACATTGATATAAGATACGCCTCTGCAACTTCTTGGAGGGCTTCAATGGCTATCCCTTGGATACAAAGTCCAGCGCAATAGCATTGGATCTCTTCCTTCACAACTCTTGCAAATGACCTTCGTGGAATAAGAAGCTCCACCGACTTTTGATAGTGTCGAATCTCTGCAAAGGCTCTGGTTTGCTTTCTGCGCCTTTGTGGTGCTCTTGCATTTGAGGGGATGTTGGGTTGTGGTCATTGTGGTCTACAACGTGGTTGATAGTTCTTCTTTCTTCTTCGAGCACGCCTAGATGATCCTGCCTCATCATTTACTTCCTCTGCCCGACCTTGCTCTCTTTCTTCATCGGTTGGTCTTTGTCCTTGTCCTGGGGGGAGTGTCTTGCCTCCTTGTGTTACTCGATGATTCACGGGGATATCATCATTGTTCCATGGTGGCTCGTTTATACTTTCTTCATCTGGGGAACTCGATAAATTTGATGTCTCAATCACAAATTGCCTACCTCCTTGTTGTTTGGGCCTTGCCTTGAGTGGTGTCATGACTGGGGGCTAATCATCAGATGCAGGAGGGGAATAATTTATTCCTTGTGATACATATTTATCTTGTGAAGCTTCATCCCCCAGTGATGGAATGCTACCAGACTGTGTCCCTGCACCCCAGTTCTGTCTAGAAGAGTGGCTTGTGGTTTGACGCTTCTTGTGGGGTGTCATCCATGTTGGGTGCTGAGTACCTTGCACATGGCTAGGGTAGACGACATGATCCTTTCTAGCAGTCTGCTTTGTGCATGCCATTCTCTTAGGTTGTAAAGTGGTAAAATGAGGAAGGACACCTCTATTTATAGGCTTTCACTTAAGAATTGTCCTATTCACATTTAAATAGATAAAAATTAGTTTTAAGACATTAAAAGTATATTCAAAAAAACACTAAAATAGTATTTGAAGTGAAAGGATTTATAAAAACCTTGAAAAGAATAATGCATTTTAAGAGTTTGGAAACTATTTCCAAGCAAAACCCTCGCGGACTCTTTGTGCACGCCATTGGGCATGATGTACGGTCCTGACGATGACATCCACTTCTCTCTTGCAATATCATGGTGTAGCTTTCGTGTAATCTCTGCTATTCGTTGCATTGTCACTGCAAATCTTTAGGTTGTATTGTCACTCTCTTTGCATGGATGGCACACAGGTTAGAGTCCTCCAACATTGATATAAGATACGCCTCTGCAACTTCTTGGAGGGCTTCAATGGCTATCCCTTGGATACAAAGTCCAGCGCAATAGCATTGGATCTCTTCCTTCACAACTCTTGCAAATGACCTTTGTGGAATAAGAAGCTCCACCGACTTTTGATAGTGTCGAATCTCTGCAAAGGCTCTGGTTTGCTTTCTGCGCCTTTGTGGTGCTCTTGCATTTGAGGGGATGTTGGGTTGTGGTCATTGTGGTCTACGACGTGGTTGATAGTTCTTCTTTCTTCTTGGAGCATGCCTAGATGGTCCTGCCTCATCATTTACTTCCTCTGCCCGACCTTGCTCTCTTTCTTCATCGGTTGGTCTTTGTCCTTGTCCTGGGGGGAGTGTCTTGCCTCCTTGTGTTACTCGATGATTCACGGGGATATCATCATTGTTCCATGGTGCCTCGTTTATACTTTCTTCATCTGGGGAACTTGATAAATTTGATGTCTCAATCACAAATTGCCTATCTCCTCGTTGTTTGGGCCTTGCCTTGAGTGGTGTCATGACTGGGGGCTCATCATCAGATGTAGGAGAGGAATAATTTATTCCTTGTGATACATCTTTCTCTTGTGAAGCTTCATCCCCCCATGATGGAATGCTACCAGACTGTGTCCCTGCACCCGAGTTTCGTCTAGAAGAGTGGCTTGTGGTTTGACGCTTCTTGTGGGGTGTCATCCATGTTGGGCGTTGAGTACCTTGCACATGGCTAGGGTAGACGACATGATCCTTTCTAGTAGTCTGCTTTGTGCATGCCATTCTCTTAGGTTGTAAAGTGGTAAAATGAGGAAGGACACCTCTATTTATAGGCTTTCACTTAAGAATTGTCCTATTCACATTTAAATAGATAAGAATTAGTTTTAAGACATTAAAAGTATATTCACAAAAACAGTAAAATATTATTTGAAGTGAAAGGATTTATAAAAACATTGAAAAGAGTAATGCATTTTAAGAGTTTGGAAACTATTTCCAAGCAGAACCCTCGCGGACTCTTTGTGCACGCCATTGGGCATGATGTACGGTCGTGACGATGACATCCACTTCTCTCTTGCAATATCATGTTGTAGCTTTCGTGTAATCTTTGCTATTCGTTGCATTGTCGCTGCAAATCTTTAGGTTGTATTGTCACTCTCTTTGCATGGATGGCACACAGGTTAGAGTCCTCCAACATTGATATAAGATACGCCTCTGCAACTTCTTGGAGGGCTTCAATGGCTATCCCTTGGATACAAAGTCCAGCGCAATAGCATTGGATCTCTTCCTTCACAACTCTTGCAAATGACCTTCATGGAATAAGAAGCTCCACCGACTTTTGATAGTGTCGAATCTCTGCAAAGGCTCTGGTTTGCTTTCTGCGCCTTTGTGGTGCTCTTGCATTTGAGGGGATGTTGGGTTGTGGTCATTGTGGTCTACGACGTGGTTGATAGTTCTTCTTTCTTCTTGGCGCACGCCTAGATGGTCCTGCCTCATCATTTACTTCCTCTGCCCGACCTTGCTCTCTTTCTTCATCGGTTGGTCTTTGTCCTTGTCCTGGGGGGAGTGTCTTGCCTCCTTGTGTTACTCGATGATTCACGGGGATATCATCATTGTTCCATGGTGGCTCGTTTATACTTTCTTCATCTGGGGAACTCGATAAATTTGATGTCTCAATCACAAATTGCCTATCTCCTCGTTGTTTGGGCCTTGCCTTGAGTGGTGTCATGACTGGGGGCTCATCATCAGATGTAGGAGGGGAGTAATTTATTCCTTGTGATACATCTTTCTCTTGTGAAGCTTCATCCCCCCGTGATGGAATGCTACCAGACTGTGTCCCTGCACCCGAGTTTCGTCTAGAAGAGTGGCTTGTGGTTTGACGCTTCTTGTGGGGTGTCATCCATGTTGGGCGCTGAGTACCTTGCACATGGCTAGGGTAGACGACATGATCCTTTCTAGCAGTCTGCTTTGTGCATGCCATTCTCTTAGGTTGTAAAGTGGTAAAATGAGGAAGGACACCTCTATTTATAGGCTTTCACTTAAGAATTGTCCTATTCACATTTAAATAGATAAAAATTAGTTTTAAGACATTAAAAGTATATTCACAAAAACACTAAAATATTATTTGAAGTGAAAGGATTTATAAAAACCTTGAAAAGAATAATGCATTTTAAGAGTAATATTTGAAGTGAAAGGATTTATAAAAACCTTGAAAAGAATAATGCATTTTAAGAGTTTGGAAACTATTTCCAAGCAGAACCCTCGCGGACTCTTTGTGCACGCCATTGGGCATGATGTACGGTCCTGACGATGACATCCACTTCTCTCTTGCAATATCATGTTGTAGCTTTCGTGTAATCTTTGCTATTCGTTGCATTGTCGCTGCAAATCTTTAGGTTGTATTGTCACACTCTTTGCATGGATGGCACACAGGTTAGAGTCCTCCAACATTGATATAAGATACGCCTCTGCAACTTCTTGGAAGGCTTCAATGGCTATCCCTTGGATACAAAATCCAGCGCAATAGCATTGGATCTCTTCCTTTACAACTCTTGCAAATGACCTTCGTGGAATAAGAAGCTCCACCGACTTTTGATAGTGTCGAATCTCTGCAAAGGCTCTGGTTTGCTTTCTGCACCTTTGTGGTGCCCTTGCATTTGAGGGGATGTTGGGTTGTGGTCATTGTGGTCTACGACGTGGTTGATAGTTCTTCTTTCTTCTTGGAGCACGCCTAGATGGTCCTGCCTCATCATTTACTTCCTCTGCCCGACCTTGCTCTCTTTCTTCATCGGTTGGTCTTTGTCCTTGTCCTGGGGGGAGTGTCTTGCCTCCTTGTGTTACTTGATGATTCACGGGGATATCATCATTGTTCCATGGTGGCTCGATTATACTTTCTTCATCTGGGGAACTCGATAAATTTGATGTCTCAATCACAAATTGCCTATCTCCTCGTTGTTTGGGCCTTGCCTTGAGTGGTGTCATGACTGGGGGCTCATCATCAGATGCAGGAGGGGAATAATTTATTCCTTGTGATACATCTTTATCTTGTGAAGCTTCATCCCCCCGTGATGGAATGCTACCAGACTGTGTCCCTGCACCCGAGTTTCGTCTTGTGGTTTGACGCTTCTTGTGGGGTGTCATCCATGTTGGGCGCTGAGTACCTTGAACATGGCTAGGGTAGACGACATCATCCTTTCTAGCAGTCTACTTTGTGCATGCCATTCTCTTAGGTTGTAAAGTGGTAAAATGAGGAAGGACACCTCTATTTATAGGCTTTCACTTAAGAATTGTCCTATTCACATTTAAATAGATAAAAATTAGTTTTAAGACATTAAAAGTATATTCACAAAAACACGAAAATATTATTTGAAGTGAAAGGATTTATAAAAACCTTGAAAAGAATAATGCATTTTAAGAGTTTGGAAACTATTTCCAAGCAGAACCCTCGCGGACTCTTTGTGCACGCCATTGGGCATGATGTACGGTCCTGACGATGACATCCACTTCTCTCTTGCAATATCATGTTGTAGCTTTCGTGTAATCTTTGCTATTCGTTGCATTGTCGCTGCAAATCTTTAGGTTGTATTGTCACTCTCTTTGCATGGATGGCACACAGGTTAGAGTCCTCCAACATTGATATAAGATACGCCTCTGCAACTTCTTGGAGGGCTTCAATGGCTATCCCTTGGATACAAAGTCCAGCGCAATAGCATTGGATCTCTTCCTTCACAACTCTTGCAAATGACCTTCGTGGAATAAGAAGCTCCACCGACTTTTGATAGTGTCGAATCTCTGCAAAGGCTCTGGTTTGCTTTCTACGCCTTTGTGGTGCTCTTGCATTTGAGGGGATGTTGGGTTGTGGTCATTGTGGTCTACGACGTGGTTGATAGTTCTTGTTTCTTCTTGGAGCACGCCTAGATGGTCCTGCATCATCATTTACTTCCTCTGCCCGACCTTGCTCTCTTTCTTCATCGGTTGGTCTTTGTCCTTGTCCTGGGGGGAGTGTCTTGCCTCCTTGTGTTACTCGATGATTCACGGGGATATCATCATTGTTCCATGGTGTCTCGTTTATACTTTCTTCATCTGGGGAACTCGATAAATTTGATGTCTCAATCACAAATTGCCTATCTCCTCGTTGTTTGGGCCTTGCCTTGAGTGGTGTCATGATTGGGGGCTCATCATCAGATGCAGGAGGGGAATAATTTATTCCTTGTGATACATCTTTCTCTTGTGAAGCTTCATCCCCCCGTGATGGAATGCTACCAGACTGTGTCCCTGCACCCGAGTTTCGTCTAGAAGAGTGGCTTGTGGTTTGACGCTTCTTGTGGGGTGTCATCCATGTTGGGCGTTGAGTACCTTGCACATGGCTAGGGTAGACGACATGATCCTTTCTAGCAGTCTGCTTTGTGCATGCCATTCTCTTAGGTTGTAAAGTGGTAAAATGAGGAAGGACACCTCTATTTATAGGCTTTCACTTAAGAATTGTCCTATTCACATTTAAATAGATAAAAATTAGTTTTAAGACATTAAAAGTATATTCACAAAAACACTAAAATATTATTTGAAGTGAAAGGATTTATAAAAACCTTGAAAAGAATAATGCATTTTAAGAGTTTGGAAACTATTTCCAAGCAGAACCCTCGCGGACTCTTTGTGCATGCCATTGGGCATGATGTACGGTCCTAACGATGACATCGACTTCTCTCTTGCAATATCATGTTGTAGCTTTTGTGTAATCTTTGCTATTCGTGACTCACATGCTCGTTCCATTACATATTTTCTAGTGAATGTCGCACGAAAAAACCAATTGAACATTTCTTCTAAATAGTTTGATTGGAGTAGACCACCCCCATGATAAGTGTTTTTAAAGTAAACACCTCTAGCCCTGTAATGTGACTTCTCCATTCTTTGTGTACTAAAAATGTCCAGTGAACCATATCGATTCATAAAATATGCTCCATGTGCAGAAAGAATATGCTATGATCTGGTCAATAAGATATACACATAGTGTTTAAGACCAAATAAAAAAATGTAAGCGAAACTTACTATGTAATGTGTAATGTTGCTTTCTCCCCAAGATAAGGTGAATGACTATGTAAAATCCTTCAAAGTCACTTGGAATAATTCTTGTTGTGAAGCATTAGTGGAAACCAAACACATCAAATGTAACAATTGATTGAATGATGACCAAACCTTCTTTCGCTTGTTAATGAAATCAACTTGACTATCATTGTCTATTGTAATTGAACAAAGGTCCTTCCAAAGCTCCCATTTCCCATCATCTTGACTATTCACATCTCTTTTAAAGAAACATCTTGCCTTCTTCCCAGTCATTGAAACTTGTTGTAAAATCTCTTGAGACTCACCATACTTCTTAACAACTAAAGATACGTGGCCACCATGATAACCTATAGAATTCAAAGATCTTCTATTTTTTGGATTGCTATTGTAGACCTCTCTAGTGGTTTCATTGCAAATGCATATTCAACATGGAGCTTCAAAAGCCTATCAAAGATCCTCATGAATGCATGCAAAGTACAAAAGTGAACATTGACTAATGGAAATGGAATAATGCGGTTCCAATCATTGCTTATTTTATCACGATTCGGTTCTTGTAACATTGGACACATCAAAAGTGATATCTCCGATTCCCTATGATTTGATGAGTTTGTTTCACCATTTTCTTCAGAGTCATCAACTCTCATCAATGCCCTTGCAGGTTTAGATTGTCTCTTAGATCCTTTGTAACCTTGTGTACAATATGGGCAAGGATAGAGAGAAGATGCTCATTGTTTACAACCTAACATGCATTTTATACTCTTAAGGTACCAAATGCCATTCTACCTCAAAATCACCTATATCATGTATAAAAAGCTTTTGCCCATATATTTGAGAAGAGATTACTTCCGTAATCCATGGATTCCTACTAAAAATCCACGAAATAACATTGTTTGTTTCTTTGGGAACTTCTATAGCACCTAACCACCAGATATCTCTCTCTGATTGCACACTGTAAGTCAAATGGTCCCTCCCTCCTAAAGTTTCATCACTCATTGCATGGTCCATAACTTCATTCATTAGCATCAAACTCAACCTTTCTAGTCGCCGACCCTTTATGATTTGACACTCATCAAGCTTTAGTACGAACCTTAACTTAACATTACAATTTGCACAAAAGAGAAAACATTATCTTAATATGACACTTGAATGCAATAAAACTTCAACACCAAATGTAGTAGGGGTACCTTTGATTGTTGAACTATAAAAGTGAACCATTGCTTGTTGAAGCTTCTGAAGATCCACAAATATATTGTTGAATTTAGTGTAAGTAAATCCTTGTGTAGATAGGATTTTTGATTGCTTCTTGGGAATATTTCGATGATAAACAGAGGCAGGCATAGTGTCTTCTATGAATAAATATGTCCAATAATACGAGTCACATCCTCATTTGAAGTTTTTTTTATTGATAGAAACTTTATATGGGCATGGAAATATACTTTGAGAAATACCTTGTGATTGTAAGGCTTGCCTGAGAAGGGTGTACATTACAGTATACCCATTTCTACTGATATTGCCTGCACATCTTGCACTATGATAAGGTTTTTTAACTTCTTTGAAAACTCAGCTTCAACAACAACTCTAATACACTTTCCTATGGGTGAGTCTAAAGTAGAAGTGATTTCTTTGGTGTTTATACAACTATTCATCAGCTTGAATTGGTCTTGTGTTATTGATGAAGCAGTTATGTCTTGAATAAATGACCTACACAATGAAAGATTCCATTACAAATCTTCATTAAAACATATAAAAGTAAAACAAACACTCACCTTGTTGCATATATATGTCATTTGCGTGCTCCGCCACCTTTTGAAAGAGCTTCAAAGGATGACAATGCTCTTTTCCTATGTCTCATACCAAGTGGAGTCTCTTTCAACTGCTGGAGATTGGAAGTTAACTTTGAAATTGTGCTTTGTTTTGCTTCAATATCCTATTCCAAATCTACAAGTTGTTTTTGTAAATATATGATTGTGCTTTCTAAAGTGACCACCCTCATATGATGGATGTGATATTGTTGGAACCAATACTTAGCAGTAGCAAGTGAATGTGTACATAATCGCTTGCAGTAACCTAATAGTCTAGCTTCACCCGCACCAATGAACTGAAGTAAAGTTGAGAGGTTATGGAATGTTGGATGGTAAGAAGATATTGGATCAAGAGGATATAGTGAACCATGAGTCCAAAGATCAATATTTTTTTCTCCAACTGAACATTCATTTTGAGAATTGGCATCATTGTTGCATCGTGTATTTGGAGCAAACTCTCTAGGCAACAAACATGGATACTTGTTGATGCAGGAGCATGAGGACGTTCTACTGTGAAGTTTGTGATACATGTCCATCTTTGCTAATGACCAGCAATATAAAAAACAAAGATGAAAAACTGGTTGGAAGGGACTCTAAAGCATATGTTTTGCTCAAAAAATGTGTTTTCTTGTATGTGTATGGCTGAAAATGATGAAATTTGAAAAAAGTCATTTTTTGGGGGAAGCATAGTCACGGATTTGATGATGTGGCACTTACTTTTGGAGGGAGTTTGAAAATTATACTTTTTCTAAAAGAAACTTCAAAAAATGGGTCCAAAAAGTGACTTCTGACATATATATTAAAAAATAGGCCCTTTTGAGTTAATATACACTGAAAATGAAACTTTTAAAAAAACTCATTTTTTTATTCAAATACATGTGCGAGTTTGATGATGTGGAAAGTAGATTCTCTTTCTCTCTCTCTAGAAGAAGAAAGAGAGAGGCCTACTGAAGCCTAAAATAAAATCCTACTCCAACCTACTAAAAAGTGCCCTATTAAATGCACTTTGTCCCCTTAAACAAGAACAGAATTAAGCTTAATCCCTAAAAAATAGGGATCATTACAAGGCCCATGCAAGGTTCATTTTTTCCCCATGAGAGGGTGGAATATTATGAAAAGAGGAAGCCTAATTCCATGACTTGTTAGATGGGAATCAAATTCACTTTCGGTGGATGAATCATCAAGATTCAAATTCAAATTCATGTCTAAATCCCTTATCACACAATGTGTACCATGAGAGCAATCCTCCTCTACCAGACCAAGTGTATGACCATGCTCCATAAGATCAAACTCTAATTGAGTATCATCGCAATGCTCTACATGAGCATCCACATCATGCTCTAAAGCATCCAAGTGAGCATCCATATAATAAAAAAAATTGTGCTCTATATAAGCATCATGAGCATCTAAAAAATGCTCTACATGTGCATCCATCTAAGCATATGAATCTTTCCATGCATGTGCATCATGAATGTCAATAGAACTATCTGTACGTAGACAAAATGAGACATGACGAGTCTCATATCGCACATAAGGTTGAACTCCCACTGAGACGAAACTATCTCTCACATGAAGTACCTGCAGTGGATACCTATGCCCAATCCTAGCACCTCTGACAAGCATGAGTTGTCCCGACTACAACTGAAAATGATGCTCACCAAGGAATGCATAACATCTGCTCTCCTGTAACTAGCTAACTGAAATCAAGCTCATAGGGAATGAAGGCACATAGCATACATGTCTAAGCATAAGTGATGCTCCACTAGGTAGCATAAGGCATACATCTCCTACACCCTCAATGTCATATGTTGTTGAAGCTCAAAGTCAAGGACAAAGCATGGAAGCACATCAAAAGGTGGACACACAAGGAAAGGGAGCAAGTAGGGAGCTCCAAGAAGTGTATGTCAAATTTTTTGAAGAATCCCCTACAAAAATAGTGATTTTCATCACTAAAAACCATTGTAAATACCATTATCTATTTTTAGTAACTCCATTTTGTTCAAGCCGAGGAGTCCTCGAGCTTGAGGAGTATTAGAAGTACCATCGTACCAATTTTCATAATTTTTAGACTTCGTTTGAGCCCTCAAATAAGCCCTGGAACCTAATTTTTAACTAGGCCGGACACTAGGTCTGGACAAGGCCAAAACTAGTCAAAAAACTATAAAAAGAGCTAGAGAGCTCATTTTTGGGGTTGGCTTGTTAGAGAATAGAACTTCTTTAAGAGAACTCTTTTGCAATCTAAGCTTTCCATTGTTCCTCTCTTTGATCTTACTTTGTGCGCGTGTGTGTGTATGTATGTGTGTGCATGTTTGTGTGCTTTCACTCACGCACTTGTGCCTTCACTTGCTCGTGGTCTTCATACCGGTCCTCACGTCTCCGCGGATTGACAAGTAAAGGAGGTGGTGCTTACGCTTGAGCTACACCAAATTTTGGCACCGTTGCCGGGGAGAGAGCTTCGAGGACGAGTGTTGTGATGGTAAGATCGTAGATTTGCGACGTTGGAAGGTAAAAAAACTGTCATTTCAGTTCATTTTCTGTTTTTTCCTCTTCATCTTCATCATCATCATCATCTCCACCTTCTTCCATCTTCTTCTTCATAGAAAATTCTTGTTTTTTAGTGCATTCTCACCATCTTCATACCATTTTTCATGCATTATTGTGTGGGAAGGAGTTAGGAGAAGCAAGGGAGAGCAAGCGCTGTGTTTTTTTTCATGATTTTCTGCTCATACGGAGCTCGCCATAGCCGGCGCTCAGAAATTTGAATTTCCTGCCAAAAAACGCGATTCTGTGATGAAAATCGCGATTCTGTGAAAATTCAAATTTTTTTGAAAAATCACGATTTTCTGTTTTCCCGCCTAAAAGTTGGCTGAAAAAATCACGATTCTGTGGTCATTCTCAGAATCACGATTTTGTGATTGTGCTCAAAATCGCGATTCTCACAAATCACGATTTTCAGTAAAAAAAACACGATTTTGAGAAAACACGATTCCCTACTCAAAATCACGATTCTCAAAAAATCACGATTTTCAGTAAAAAACACGATTTTGTGAAAAAAAGGCGATTTTGTGTAATCACGATTTTTTGCTCAAAATTGCGATTTTCTAAAAACACAATTTTGTGCTTAACATCGCGATTTTCATGGCAAAAACACGATTCTGAGAAAATACGATTTTCAACGAGCTCAAAATAGCGATTCTCACAAATCACGATTTTCAGCAAAAAAACACGATTTTGTGAATCACGATTCTCTGAGTCAAAATCACGATTTTCAAAAAACACGATTTTGTGCTCAACATCGCGATTTTCATGCCAAAACACGATTCTGAGAAAATACGATTTTCAGCGGGCTCAAAATCGCAATTCTCACAAATCACGATTTTCAGCAAAAAACACGATTTTGTGAATCACGATTCTCTGAGTCAAAATCGCGATTTTCACAAAACACGATTTTGTGCTCAACATCGCGATTTTCATGCCAAAAACACGATTCTGAGAAAATACGATTTTTAGCAGGCTCAAAATCGCGATTCTCACAAATCACGATTTTCAGCAAAAAACACGATTTTGTGAATCACGATTCTCTGAGTCAAAATCGCGATTTTCAAAAACACGATTCTGTGCTCAACATCGCGATTTTCATGTAAAAAAAAACACGATTTTCAGAAACACGATTTTGTGATCAAAATCGCGATTTTCAGAAACACGATTTTGTGATCAAAATCGCGATTTTCAGAAACACGATTTTGTGATCAAAATCGCGATTTTCAGAAACACGATTTTGTGATCAAAATCGCGATTTTCAAAACACGATTTTGTGAAAACACGATTTTGTGAACACGATTCTCAAGGTACAAAATCGCGATTTTTTCAAAAGGTCCTGTTTGCCTGTTTTGACCCCAGGAGCCTGATTTGACATAACTTTTTCATCCAAAGTCCATTTTTTGAGCTCTATAGCTCGTTGGAAAGCTCGTTTCGAATCCTACATGACCTCAACTGTTTTTTATAAGAATAATGCGTTGATTTTCAGATAGGATAATTTGAAGTTGGGCATCAAGTGGGACTAAGAAACCAAGACTCCAAAGAATTTTGAACCATACCAAGGGGAAAATTTGGACTCTTGACTAAAGCTTATGAACCTGAGATCTGGTAGACACTTAGGCAAGGATAAACAAAGCATTAGATCTTCTGAGGCTAGTGTCAACCATACATCCAAGTCTTGGGCACAACAACTAAGTGGTCATCTTTTACTAAGTTCAGACACAAGTGATTCAGAAATGTCTTTTAGTATGGGAAAACCTGCAGGTGGCCTAGGGACTACCCATCTACAAACACCAGAAGGTCCCTATAAGACACAGTTGGAATATATTCGGACCAACCAATTAGGTGCTCGCATCTATGAGGATGGTCTGAGGCGATCAGTGGTCCAACTAAAAAATCCAGATCAATCCTTTGGACTTGAACACCCAGTGGTCAAGTTCGAAGAGGGTTCATACATTGATAAGGAAGGAACCATGTATGTGGTCACCAACCTACCAGATAGGACTGATGAGTTTGGAAATGTCATTCCTGAGAATGAAATAGGAGACCTAGAACAAGGAAATGTAGGACAAGGACCCCAGACTCCTAGAGGTAAGTCAGTTTTGACCCGAGTGATCACTCCAGACTGGATCCCTCAAGATAACAAAAGCATAGAACTATTTTTGAATAGAGAAACAGAGGAAGCCTTTTGGAGATTCAAGCCAGATCAACCTAGCCAATTGGGCATAGTCATCATCTACGAGTTCAAGGATCCAGAGATGCCAGGCAAAGTTGTTTACCTGGATAACACATCAGAGAAAATTTTCTTGGTAACAGAACATGATAGACATGCATATACTTGGAAGAATGAATTGATTTTCCCCCCACCAAGATCCAATGTTTCCCATGGCCTCCAAGGAGTAGGATCATCCCACGCTCATGAAGCCCAGAGAGAAAGAACTAGAGAGAGACCTGAGGTAAGTTTTGCACACACCGTGGGCAGGAATAGATCAGGATCTGAAAATGAAAGACCTGAAAGAGAGAGACATCAAGCACATAGGCAAAAAAGAGATGAACATGATTTTCCATTGCCTAGACCCCGAGAGCACCCAAGAACCCTTAGACCCACTCAAGTGATCAAGGCAATGAAGAATTATTTTGACGGGTCAGGGGATCCTTATGATCATGTGGCCGAGTTCAAACAAGTGTTAAGAGCTGAACAGGTTGAGGATTTATTCACCCAATACGAGGCATTTGGTTTGACTCTTAAGGGCACTGCCTTGGCTTGGTTTCAACCATTGAGTAGTCGCAACTATCGCGATATAGGTCAACTGCTAGACGAATTCATTGTAGAATTTTCCAAGAGTGGTATCAGGCATAACACATCATCCTTGATCCACAGTTTCAAGCAGACACCCCAAGCAGCAGTGAGACTAGCAGGTAGAAGGTTCAGACAGTACCTAGAAAGATGCCCTGCTCGCGAGTTACCCACACCAGCCAAACAAGTGGCTTTGTTCTTAGATGGCTTACTGAGCACAAAGTTAAGATCATATGTAGAAGAGTGCGTGCGGACATGCATTGACATAGAAGATAACTTGAGTGAGGAGTTAGGATTGTCCAAACTCTACAAAGATTCGGATAGTTCTACTAGTCATACTTCAAAGATCTCCACAGAAATAGAAGAGATAGCTGAGCAAGTTGCCAAGAAGCTGGGACTCCAAAATAAACAAACACAGAGGGTCACTCCAGTGAATCGGTGTTATACTTGTGGGGGCGACCACATGGCTAATGTATGCCCAATGCAAAACCAAAACATTAGAGAAAGGAATGCTCCATATTGCACTATTGAGAGAAAATACACAAACCACATGGCTCAAGATTGTCCCTACAATAGGCAGGCTGTTAGACAGAATTATCAGCAACCTTACCCACAAGGTAGGTATCAGAACCAATACCAACAGCCATATTATAGACCACAACAGCAATATCAGGTACCATATAGGCCACAACCTGTCTTGGGAAACCAACCACCAGCTCCAGCCAACGTGATTCCAGTCAAATATGCTGTGGGAGAAGAAAATCCAAATAGAGCATTGGTGCCACTAACCCCATTGATACCAGATAATGACTCTCATGCTCATTGTTCAGACTACTCCCATGAAGGTAGTCCACATGCTTATTACACAGAGTCACCTGAACATAGTGAGATTTACTCGTATCAATATGAGGTACCACCTATGGAGCAAAATTGGGAGCCAGAATACTCCAATGTCATGTACACAAATCCTAACCCTAGGCCCCAGTTGAGACAAATGAGACCACAAGCCCCTAGAGGATCTTGTTTCATATGTCAAGGTGACCATTTCATTTGTGACTGTCCCCACCCACCATCTCCGAGTCAAGGACAGGCTATCACAATACAGGCTTTTTGTCCTGATTGCGGCAAAGACCATCTCCCCAGAGATTGTCCAAGAAACCCCTCCAGTGCACCCAAGATTACACCCATTAATGTGGTAGGCTTAGTGGCAGATTCAAGTTCAAGTAGTAGCAATGTGGCTCCTATACAAGCTGTCACTAGAGCACAAGCCTTAAAACAGGATAAACCAGTAGAACAATCAGAGTCGAGTGAATCGGAAGAGCCTAGTAAGAGGAAAACAAGAACATGGAAGGATACCAGAGAGAAGGCCAATCGCAAGTGGAATAAAAAGTTATCGGAACTAGAAGAAAGCTTAAAAGAAGCGAAAACAAAAATAGAAGACATTGCATCTCAAAGCCCCTCGCATGCCGAAACTCCATCCACTCCACCTCATCCCACCCCACCACCCATTGTAAATAGACCACAACCAGGGTCTGTTCTTGCAGATCCAACCCCAGAAGGCTTGGACATGATGTTCAAAGCCTACGAGGCTCGACTTCAAGAAGGGCCTACAGCTGCAAATCTAGACAAGAGTTACCCTAGAGCGGATTTAGAGATTGAACGAATGAAAATGTGCATGAAAATGGTAGAACAAGCTCAAGCTATACTTGAGACTAGTCAAAAGTTCAATCAGACAAACTCTATCAAACCAGATTTGCATTTCCAAGGGTTACTAGAAAGATTAGAGCAGTTGGTAAACAAACCACAAGTCTCTTTACCTCCACAGGCTCAACCAGTTATTGAAAGAGGAAGCTCACCACCAATGGGAGCTTATGTTCCTAATTCCACAGATGTTGGAATACCTCCTTCAATTCAACAGTACTCTCAAGAGTTCTTGCGGGAAATACAAGAAGAGAAATGGGCCAAGGAGAAGGGTAATTCCCCTCCTATTCCTGAGATTGATGATCTTCATGATCAATTTCCCCAAGACATTCCATCTATTTACGGAGATGAAGCAGAACAACAAGAAGACGAAAGGTTAGATTTTGAATCTAATACCTTAGAAGAACTGCCTCAATTTCCAGGCCCATGGGAATCTGAATCTCTCCAGATTAGAGCTCCCACAATACTAGTAAGAAATGAAGACTCAGTGGTTCCAAGGAACACGGATGTCGTGAAGAACACTAAGGTTCAGTGTCATCTCACTGTAGAAGAGCTGCTCAAAGCAAAACCTGAGCTTTGGAATCATGTGAAGGATCAGGTTCCAGAACTTGATTCCAACATGCCAAAAGCAGGCTCCAAGCAAAGGGTACCAGAGATACCTCTAGACAAAATAGGGGACATGTGTGAGGGTGAAGAAGGTAATACTTATCTTCCAATCACCTACCAAGGTTACACAACCAAAGCAATCATAGATTCAGGTGTTGGTGTTGCTATTGCGACCACCTCCTTGTGGAAGCAATGGGGCAAGCCCACATTAAGACCAACTAGAATGAAGCTTCAAATGGCTGATGGTCATTTTGAAAGACCTCTAGGATTGCTAGAAGGGATCACTCTAACCACTTGTGGTGTAGAGTTTGAGCACACATTTGCTATATGTGACTTTGAGAAAAATAATGTCTATGAGATGATCCTAGGAAGACCCTTCCTACGACAATTGCAAATAGTACAGGATTGGGGAACTAACTCCTTGTACTTACAGCACTTAGGGGTCACCACCAAGGTCAATTTGAAGGATTACACCTTCAGAGATGTACCACCCCTACAGTGGAATTCTATCCACAAAGTGAAAGAAGATTCCATCTCTGTGCATTCTGAAAGTTCACCTGATCCATCATGGCTGCATGAAGATACTCATTTGTGGATGTGCAAGGTCGCAAAGGAAGAGGAAAAACGTTTAAAGGCAAGAGAAGAAGGAACTTCGCTAGGAGAGAGACCAGTTAGAGCCCCAGCCTACACACCGATGATCTTTCCAGATGAGGAGTTTGAGCCTCATGGCTGGCCAAAAATCCTAGCCACCATGGACATTGCTGTCAATGAGGAACAATGGACACCTCATTGTGATGAGGAGGGTTATGATATCTCAGTTTTCATGTGTCAACCCTTGCTAGAAGAATGTGACCCTAGTGATGTCATAGAAGAAGAAGAGAATGACGATGATCTGGAGTCTATTGTGATGGATAGTTGCTTTAACTCAGAGCAGCACTATCTAGAAGATATAGGAGTGTTCACCCAGAAAGAAGAAGAACCTCTCACAAGTATTAAAACAGTAAACTCAAAGGATGGAAGTGAGAGTAGTCAAAAGAAAAAGAAAAGAAAAGCAGTGAAACAAGAAGAGGAGGAATCATTGTTTGAAGTACCAGAAAACTTCAAGAAATATGAAGTTGACGACCGCAAAATTTTGGTACGAATGCCTAAGAGAGAGGCCATCATAGGAGAATCATATGATAATAAAGAAAAGACCAAGAAGATTGTAGTGACCATTGAAGAGAACGAAGAGAGATGCACATATATAGGAGATGACCTAAGTGCAAGAGAAGAAATGGAGCTCATAGCTCTATTAAGGGAATATAGGGATGAGTTTGCATGGCACTATAGAGACTTGAAAGGGGTAGATCCAAGAATTTGCTCTCATACTATCCCCATGACTGCTGATGCTAAGCCCACCAAACAGAAGCCCTACACATATAATGATACCTATGCAGCCAAAATAAAAGAAGAAATTGATAGGTTGATTGAAGCTGGATTCATCTATGAGATTGAGCATACTGAATGGGTGTCCCCCATTGTTGTGGTACCCAAGAAGAACGGGAAGTTGCGAGTGTGTATTAACCTTAAAAAAGTTAATGCCGCTACGATTAGAGATAGTTATCCACTTCCAATCACAGAACACCTATTGGAGCGTGTTGCAGGCAAGGAAGTTTATAGCTTCCTTGATGGATTTTCAGGTTACAATCAAGTAGCCATTGCCCCAGAAGATCAACACAAAACAGCTTTTGCTACAGAGTGGGGAATCTTTGCATTTCGTGTGATGCCATTTGGGCTCACCAATGCACCTGCAACATTCCAAAGGCTCATGTGTCATGTCTTCAAAGAGTTCTTGCGAAAGAGCTTAGAAGTGTATGTGGATGATTTATGTGCTCATTCCCAAGAAAGAAGGTTTCACATCCCTGAGCTCAGACAAATCTTCAACAAGTGTAGAGAATATCGAGTGTGTCTGAACCCAGAAAAGTGTGTGTTTATGGTGCGTCAAGGTAAAATCTTAGGTCATATTGTTTCTAAGAATGGAATCTCAATAGATGAAGATAAGGTACGAGCCATAGCGGAGCTACCAAGGCCAAGGAATATTAAAGAGGTACAAGCCTTTATGGGCCATTGTGGAT
Organism: Ceratopteris richardii; assembly: GCA_020310875.1. Classification (NCBI taxonomy): domain Eukaryota; kingdom Viridiplantae; phylum Streptophyta; class Polypodiopsida; order Polypodiales; family Pteridaceae; genus Ceratopteris; species Ceratopteris richardii. Next base: position 53,212,693 of record CM035438.1, read on the forward strand.
ACTACCGTAGGTTTATCCACATGTACGCGATCATAGCTAGACCCCTTTATGCCTTGTTGTCTAATTTTGAGTGGAACGACGAATGCGAGAATTCTTTCAACGAACTGAAGAAACGTTTGTGCACGGCACCAATACTCACCACTCCTGATTGGAATAAACCATTCCATGTCCATGTGGATGCATCCAATCATGCCATAGGATGTGTGCTAGCACAACCCACAAGTGAAGGAAACTTAGATTTGCCCATAGCATATGCTAGTAGACAGCTCACTGCAGCTGAACGGAACTATACCACAACTGAGCGAGAGGGCTTAGGCATGGTATATGCTGTGAAGAAGTTTAGACACTATTTATTGGCCAACAAGTTCAAGTTTTTCACTGATCATCAAGCTTTGTTATATTTGGTCAATAAACCTTGCAATACTGGACGCTTAGTAAGATGGTTCCTCTTACTAATGGAATATGACTTTGAAGTTGTTGTCAGGAAAGGTATAACCCACCTTCGGGCAGATCACCTTTCTCGCATCACTTCAGGAGAGTCACCGCAAGGAGTGTTTGACGAATTACCCGATGCTTATCTGTTCAATTTAGAAGTTGTTCCTAAATGGGCAAATAAGTTGGTACCAGTACTAACCTTTGGCCCTGCAAATAAGAATGTGAAAACATCACAAGAAGAAATTGTAAAATCACAAAAATATCACATATTAGCAGGAAGCATGTACAAACAAGATACTGAGGGTGTATTAGCTTGTTGTGTGGAGGATGATGAACATAGTAGTTGGTTGCAACAAGCCCATGAAGGAATGCTAGGAAATCACTATTCTAAACAACGAACATTGCAGAATCTAAAGCGTTTAGGAGTGTATTGGCCTAGCATGGACAAAGAAATACATGAGTGGATTAAGAATTGTCCAAGGTGCAGAGAGAGACCCCAGTGGAGCATGCGACCCTTTATCAAGTGTCATTAATTCCAGATTGGAGTGCTCCATTGGTAGAGTTTATGAGATCGGGAAGATTACCCAAAGAGGCTAGTCTAGCAAGAAGAAGAAGCATGGAGCAAGAGGCTCAAGGCTATGCCCTAGTAGGAGACAACCTATACCGAAGAGGCAAAGATGGTTACTTAAGACTGTGCGTTCACGAATCAGATTATTTGAAAGTCTTAGAAACTGCACACAGCGGTGTTGCACGTGGACATTTTGGTCCTGACCGAGTGATCAAGACCATTCTATTCTCAGGACTTTGGTGGCCCACTCTTCATATGGATGCACATACCTATGTGAAGAAATGTGACACATGCCAACGTGCACAATATCCAGTTAGAAAAGACGAGATGCCCTTGAGGCCAATGATGGGAGGACGTGCATTTTCGAAGTGGGGCATAGACTTCATAGGTCCTATTAACCCCCCAGCTAGAAACTCCCATGCAGAGTACATCATTGTAGCCACAGATTACCTTACAAAGTGGGTAGAAGTCAAAGCCACAACAAAGAATGATGCTCAGACTACGGCTAAGTTCTTATTCGAGAATGTGTTCACGAGATATGGACTACCAATCGAGTTGGTGAGCGATAGAGGCACACACTTCTTGAATGAAGTCATTGAAAATCTTCTCCAAGAATTCTTGGTGATACATAAGAAATTTGCCCCCTATCACCCACAAGCTAACGGACAAGCCGAGAGTACCAATAAGATCCTCTGTAACGTATTGACAAAACTGGTAGATAATAAACGCTCTGATTGGGACAAACAACTTCATCATGCTGTTTGGGCTTATCGAGTTGCCTACAAAATGGTACTCAACGCCACCCCATTTCAGATGGTCTTCGGACAGAACGCTGTGCTACCATTAGATTTCTTAATCCCTACCTTAAAAGTAGCACAAGAGTATGAGTGGAATGGGCATGAATTGTCCTCTAGGATCTTTGATCTCGAACGCTTGGGTGAGACGAGGCTACGAGTGGCAGCAGGCATCTACGCTGCAAAGAAGAGGCAAAAGGCATACTTTGATGCACACATCAAGGATAAGGGATTGAAAGAGGGAGATCTAGTGTTGGTATACACACTAAAACAACATGCCCGTAAGTTGGAAAAAAGAGGATACGGACCCATGATCATTAATAGAATTTCCACTAGTGGTGCAGTTCAGTTGGCCACGCTAGAAGGAGATATCTTGCCAAACTATATTAGTGGCTGTAGAGTCAAGCTATATCAAGAACCTCTTACTGAGGATATGCTAATGAGACTCAACACTGCTAAGAAGCGAAAAGATGAAGAGTTAAGAGTGAGAGAAGAAGCACAGGTAGAGGCCAGAGAGCGTATTAGGCGAAATAAGTTAAGGCGATTAGGCCTAGAAGTCAACTCAAAAGCCCCAAAATATCACATGGATATGTGTCAAAAGTCAGGCATAGCGACTTCTCAGGTCATTGACCGAAGACCCTTTGTGACCAAAGAGATAGGACAAGGGAAGGGTGCAAGGACGGTGAAAGCATTGATTGACTCAGGTGCAGCAAGTAGTGCAGTTAGACTTTCCTACTGCCAAGACTTGCAGTTGAACATCAATCCCATAGAAGCTTATCTCATAGGATTGGGAGGTGTGGAAACCCCTTGTTTGGGCGAGGTGGAACTTCCCATCTACCTTCAAGATGTTCCAATGAAAGTCAAAGCGCTAGTATGTCAAGATGAGAACCTTACAGAACCACTTGTCTTGGGTCAAGATTGGATCTATGACCATGCAGTTAACTTAAACCTAAGAAGTCAAATTCTTCAAGTTTGGGTACATGAACAATGCATTACATTAGAATTAGAGAACTGCATGCTCCTAAATCATGGCACCACACACTCTCTTAGTTCTTCCAAGACTAATCATATGAAAGAAGATGTTGTATGTGTCAAAAGCTCTATGATGCAGAAGGAGTCAATCGTGGAAGACCAGGTTCGAAGGCGGGTGGATCTTTCTTCTTCTCCAAAGAATCAAGTAGCCACAGTAGTGAGTCCACCACACAAGCAAACACAACCGTTCACGACAACTGCTACATCAAATAGAAAGACACCATTCGATAAACAAGCAGTTCCGAGCATGAAGCAGATATGGGTACGCAAAGGAGAGCAACCACCAACCTTGCCCCCACAAATTCCATCCATGCAAACCAACCAGGCCAGAAGACGAAGGAAGCAGCTCAGACAAGCTCAATCACAAGGTATCCAACAAGTTTGGGTGCCTAAGAAGTTAGCTGCAGCTCAACAAGGGCAATTACATATGTGGGTACCTAAGAAGCTCCTACATCCACAACAACCTTTGTTCTCCCACATGCAAAAGGTTTCAACAAAGAAGCCAAAAAGAGAAAAGGGTAAGAACCACGTACAGAGACCAAAGGAAGATCAAATCAGCTCTTCAACATTAGTAGGAAGACATGCAAAAAGGATATGGGTTTGGAAGCCAAATGTGCAAGTAGCCTCCACCGAACCAAAGCGTCAACCACACTGGATACCACAGTTCAGAAAGCATCCAAAGAGAAAGACGCCTGAAGTGACCTCTACAGTGCCAAATGATGTTCTAAAATGGACTCCAATAAGGAGGATTACATCAGTTCGAGACTCAATGGATACCTCCACCAAGGTCGGCATCAACCTCCACAAATAACATCGAAAGCCTCGAACGAGCAACAACCATGTGCTCCTTGCACAACCCTGTCTTTTCACCATTCAGGTCATGCATTTCCAAAGTATGCATTAATATAGGGCCACATTACACGGCCGTGCATAGACACACTTGACAATCCCACACACAAGAGCACAGTGACATATGTCAAATATTTCTATTGATACTAACTTTTGTGTTCTTGTTTTGTGATATCCTATTCCTCAAAAAAAAAAAAAAAAAAAAGAAAAACAAGGGGAGAAAGAAAAGCGGGAGAGAGCTTGTTCCCAGGTTTGGCTTATGAAACATGAATGAGTCATGCTTAGTTGAAGGTGGAACTGTTGATCACTAGGCATTTATCAATTTGGATAGAAGTGTGTCTCGGCCAGCAGTGAGATTATTGCTGCCTTATCTGGTAGATGACAAGCATTTGGCATGAACATGGCATCTACAACTATGATTTTCTCTTACCATGGTAGGAATGAAGAGCTTGAAGGTCCGCAACTTGAGTGATGCTTAACTACTTCATGTACCAGAGCATCCAAGGAGATATCTGCAAAGGGTAGTTCTAGAGGAGAAGACTCCTGCATATGGTGAGCTAAAGAGAATATGTGAAACTCAGCTTGGTGTAGTTACCCGATGTTTCTTGCCAAGGAATATAAAGAAATTCAATTCTCAGTATTTGACAAATGTTGCTTTGAAAAGAGGAGAGGAGATCCACCACTCAAAAGATCTCATCAGTGGACAATCAACATGGACATTCATCAACAATGTTCCATCCCAAAGGCCGAGTGTACAACACGAAGAGACAAACATCCATCAACCTTCTCCATGGTAAGTATCTTTACTCTGGAAACACCATAACCATGATAGTTTAGGAAACCTCTTCGTCAGCATACCCTTGAGCACTTAGCTCAAGACCCGCAATTTTTGCACCATGCTTCTTCCAATGCATTTTCCAAATAAGCATGCGTAGGGCTACATTACAAGGCCGTGCACAAGGCACATACTTTTTTCAACCCAGGCACGAACACACTTACCCATCATTCATTATGGGTTATGAGTAGTTGGCATGACTGCTCTCAACATCATCTTTGGAAGAGCTAGCGGACGTTATGGGAACAACATCCATATCTCGGAAGCAAATTGAAGCCAGGGAGGATGCGGAATTCAGTGCAACGATTGCCGTATGATAATGATATGGCTCGTCATTGTACCTACATGACCAAGGTAATACATGATGCTGAACCTTCTTGTTTTGAAGATGCAATTGAAATGCAGATTGGGAAAAAGCTATGGATGAGGAGATGGCTGCACTTTATGGAAATGACACATGGAAGCTGGTTCCATTGCCGCAAGGAAAGAAACCCATAGGCTGCAAATGGGTTTACAAGGTAAAGCATAATGCTGATGGTAGCATAAGCATGTATAAAGCACGATTGGTAGCTAAAGGATATGCACAGACATATGGCATTGATTATGAGGATACATTCAACCCTGTAGCTAAAATGTCTTCTGTCAGAACACTTGTTGCATTAGCTATAGCAAAAGGATGGACTTTGCATCAGATGGATGTGAAGAATGCTTTCCTACATGGTGAGTTATAGGAAGAAGTATATATGGCCTAGCCACAAGGATATGAAGATTCAAAGCATCCAGAATATGTTTGCAGGTTGCAAAAGGCTTTGTATGGGTTGAAGCAAGCCCCTCGTGCATTGCATGCAAGGATTGCTGATTACTTAACTAACATTGGGTTTTGTATGTGTGATGCAGATCACTCACTATATGCAAGGAAGGCTGATGATGGCATCACTATTGTGGCTATTTATGTTGATGATCTGATTGTAGGTGGTGATAACGAAGGAAGCATCAAAGAGGTAAAGCAACTTCTTATGAGGAATTTGACATGAAAGATCTTGGTGTGCTGCGGTATTTCTTGGGCATTGAGTTTATACATAGAAAAACATGTATATGGATGTCGCAAAGGCAATATGCCTTGAATATGCTGCAAAAGTATGTGTTAGCTCCGAAAATGGTTGATTTTTTTGTTCTAATGTGGTTTTATTTGGCAGGAAATTTGTTTGATTGCAGGCACTTGAAGAATGAATTTGATAATTGATGAAAAGTATGTGGAGATATTGATTGCAGGGATGGGGAGAAAAGGGCTTGCTATTGTATCGGCAGATGCAAGAAGAGAAGAAAGAGATACGATTACATGGACCACAATGCTTTCTTCCTATTTGGAGCATGGACAAGCCAGCAGGGTTTTGCAGCTTTATCCACTGATGCTTGAAGATCATGTCTATCCAACCGAGTTGACATTTGAGATTACCCTTAATGCGTGCAGCATCATTGCTGAATGTGAGAAAAGACTATCAATGGTAGAAAATTCGTGGAAATTGATGGTGTTAGAGATAGTACCTGCATTGCAGTGTGATGCAAATAGAATAGGGTGCACATCAGGTGGCTCTATTCACAGTGCTTTGATTTTTGCTTATGGGAGATGTGGTAGTCTTGTAGAAGCTGAGAGTTTGTTTGTCATGCCCTCTCATGACTATATTGCGGTGATGAATGCAATGATATTTGTTTATGTTGAAAATGGATTAGAAAAGAAGGCCATGTACTTGTATGAGGTGATGCCAAAATGTCATGCACATATCAATGAATTTATTCTTATGTGCCTTATGCATTCATGTAGAGTCTCTGCAGATTTAGAGGCATGCAGAGATCTTCATTTCGATGCTCTAGCTAGTGGGCACGGGGAATTCTGCGACCATTTATGTCCTCAAAAATTTCCGTATATACCAGGTACTGATGTTGCAGGAGAAGTGGTGGAAGTAGGACCGGGAGAGGGCTCTGACGAAAAAAACCAGAAAAGAGGAGTGGGGTGTTCATTGCTCTGAGGATTCTGGGGGAGCCTCTCGCCTTTTGTCCTTCTTGTGGGCTATGTGCAGCGATGTGAAAAAGCCCTGTGGAGAGCATTCGAGGGGACGTTTTTCATTGGGGAGACTCTTCTCGTGCAGGTCTGAGATCTCTGAAGGGGAAGTCTTCGGCAGCACCAAGGGGTGTGCAGGTTCACTGTCGACGAGGAAGAGAAGGAGGGGGACTCTACGCGAGGGCAGTTCCTGGGCGGACGGCTCATCTTCAGAAGCAGAAGTTGCTAAATGTGAAACTTTTAACTGCTACGATGCCTCCCTCTGACTTTCCATGCGGGTTGTGATGCGAAGAGAACAAGTCTCAGCTCCAGGTACAATTTGAACTGCTTATGATCCTATTGTCGAGGAGGGGCAGTCAGAGAGGTGTGCGGGGTGGGTCTTTTTGCAGCTAAGCGCTTTAATGAATATCTGCAACTGAGTGCTGCAGTCAGTCCAAAATCCTACTCTCGAGCAAGTGCAGTCACAGGCACACACAGAAAGAGAGAGAGAGAGAGAGAGAGAGAGAGAGAGAGAGAGAGAGAGAGAGAGAGAGAGAGAGAGAGAGAGAGAGAGAGATGTTTACTACTGTTTGTATATAGTGCTGTAAAGTACGAGTATGCAAATAATTGAGTGTAGCTCAAGCGTAAGCACCACCTCCTTTAATTGTCAATCCGCAGAGACGTGAGGACCGGTATGAAGACCACGAGCAAGTGTAGGCACAAGTGCGTGAGTGAAAGCACACAAACATGCACACACATACACACACACGCGCACAAAGTAAGATCAAAGAGAGGAACAATGGAAAGCTTAGATTGCAAAAGAGTTCTCTTACAAAAGTTCTATTCTCTAACAAGCTAACCCCAAAAATGAGCTCTCTAGCTCTTTTTATAGTTTTTTGACTAGTTTTGGCCCTGTCCAGACCTAGTGTCCGGCCTAGTTAAAAATTAGGTTCCAGGGCTTATTTGAGGGCTCAAACGAAGTCTAAAAATTATGAAAATTGGTACGATGGTACTTCTAATACTCCTCAAGCTCGAGGACTCCTCGGCTTGAACAAAATGGAGTTACTAAAAATAGATAATGGTATTTACAATGGTTTCTAGTGATGAAAATCACTATTTTTGTAGGGGATTCTTCTGAAAATTTGACATACACTTCTTGGAGCTCCCTACTTGCTCTCTCTTCTTCTATGTCCACTTCTTTGATGTGCTTCCATGCTTTGTCCTTGACCTTGAGCTTCAACACTCCCCCCCCTCTCGAGTCTGTCGTCCCTGACAGACCCTTGTTGTAGTGATTGTTCCAAGTAGTGCCTTGAGAGGGAATGTCCCTTCTGTATGAACACAAGTCGTCCGACGTTCTTCATCTATCACTTGTGAGTCTTTGCAGGTTGTAGTCTCTTGGTATGTGCTTCTGCCTTGTATTCCAGCATGACTGTGTCGTTGTGAGTCTCCGTTGATGTTTTCTAGATCTTCCAAAGTTGATCTTCATAGTAGTCAAGCCAAGTACTCATAACCCATATTGAGTGATGGGTAAGTGTGTTCGTGCATGGGTTGAAAAAAGTATGTGCCTTGTGCATGGCCTTGTAATGTAGCCCTACGCATGCTTACTTGGAAAATGCATTGGAAGAAGTATGGTGCAAAAATTGCGGGTCTTGAGCTAAGTGCTCAAGGGTATGCTGACGAAGAGGTTTCCTAAACTATCATGGTTATGGTGTTTCCAGAGTAAAGATACTTACCATGGCGAAGGTTGATGGATGTTTGCCTCTTCGTGTTGTACACTCGGCCTTTGGGATGGAACCTTGTTGATGAATGTCCATGTTGATTGTCCACTGATGAGATCTTTTGAGTGGTGGATCCCCTCTCCTCTTTTCAAAGCAACATTTGTCACTAACAATGTGCATTTCTGAGCTTGGGCTCATGCACGTTCACTTCCCTATATTGACACTCAGAGGAATATTGGACACGTGCCGGTTTCTAAGAGATTACCATGCTGATTGACATAGACCATTCACCAGTGCTACTGTTCCATACTGGTTCAGGAAATACTGAGAATTGAATTGCTTTATATTCCTTGGCAAGCAACATCGGGTAACTACACCAAGCTGTGTTTCACATATACTCTTTAGCTCACCATATGCAGGAGTCTTCTCCTCCAGAACTACCTTTTGCAGATATCTCCTTGGATGCTCTGGTACATGAAGTAGTTAAGCATCACGCAAGTTGCGGACCTTCAAGCTCTTCATTCCTACCATGGTAAGAGAAAATCATAGCTGTAGATGCCATGTTCATGCCAAATGCTTGTCCTCTACCAGATAAGGCAGCAATAATCTCACTGCTGGTCGAGACACACTGGGAACAAGCTCTCTCCCACTTCTCTCTTTTTTTTTTTTTTTTTTTTTTTTTTTTTTTTGAGGAACAGGATATCACAAAACAAGAACACAAAAGTTAGTATCAATAGAAATGTTCGACATATGTCACTGTGCTCTTGTGCATGGGATTCTCAAGTGTGTCTCTGCACGGCCGTGTAATGTGGCCCTATATTAATGCATACTGTGGAAATGCATGACCTAAATGGTGCAAAAGACAGGGTTGTGCAAGGAGCACATGGTTGTTTCTCGTTCGAGGCTTTCGATGTTATTTGTGGAGGTTGATGCCGGCCTTATTGGAGGTATCCATTGAGTCTCGAACTGATGTAATCCTCCTTATTGGAGTCCATTTTAGAACATCATTTGGCACTGTAGAGGTCACTTCAGGCGTCTTTCTCTTTGGATGCTTTCTGAACTGTGGTATCCAGTGTGGTTGATGCTTTGGTTCGGTGGAGGCTACTTGCACTTTTGGCTTCCAAACCCATATCCTTTTTGCATGTCTTCCTACTAATGTTGAAGAGCTGATTTGATCTTCCTTTGGTCTCTGTACGTGGTTCTTACCCTTTTCTCTTTTTGGCCTCTTTGTTGAAACCTTTTGCATGTGGGAGAACAAAGGTTGTTGTGGGTGTAGGATCTTCTTAGGTACCCACATCTGTAATTGCCCTTGTTGAGCTGCAGCTAACTTCTTAGGCACCCAAACTTGTTGGATATCTTGTGACGGAGCTTGTCTGAGCTTCTTCCTTCGTCTTCTGGCTTGGTTAGTGTGCATGGATGGGATTTGTGGGGGTAAGGCTGGTGGTTGCTCTCCTTTGCGTACCCAGATCTGCTTCATGCCCGGAACCGCTTTTTTATCGAATGGTGTCTTTCTATTTGATGTAGCAGTTGCCGTGAACGGTTGTGTTTGCTTGTGTGGTGGGCTCACTACTGTGGCTACTTGAGTCTTTGGAGAAGAAGAAAGATCCACCCGCCTTCGAACCTGGTCTTCCACGATTGACTCCTTCTGCATCATAGAGCTTTTGACACATACAACATCTTCTTTCATATGATTAGTCTTGGAAGAACTAAGAGAGTGTGTGGTGCCATGATCTAGGAGCATGCAGTTCTCTAATTCTAATGTAATGCATTGTTCATGTACCCAAACTTGAAGAATTTGACTTCTTAGGTTTAAGTTAACTGCATGGTCATAGATCCAATCTTGACCCAAGACAAGTGGTTCTGTAAGGTTCTCATCTTGACATACTAGCGCTTTGACTTTCATTGGAACATCTTGAAGGTAGATGGGAAGTTCCACCTCGCCCAAACAAGGGGTTTCCACACCTCCCAATCCTATGAGATAAGCTTCTATGGGATTGATGTTCAACCCCAAGTCTTGGCAGTAGGAAAGTTTAACTGCACTACTTGCTGCACCTGAGTCAATCAATGCTTTCACCGTCCTTGCACCCTTCCCTTGTCCTATCTCTATGGTCACAAAGGGTCTTCGGTCAATGACCTGAGAAGTCGCAATGCCTGACTTTTGACACATATCCATGTGATATTTTGGGGCTTTTGAGTTGACATCTAGGCCTAATCGCCTTAACTTATTTTGCCTAATACGCTCTCTGGCCTCTTCCTGTGCTTCTTCTCTCACTCTTAACTCTTCTTCTTTTCGCTTCTTCGCAGTGTTGAGTCTCATTAGCATATCCTCAGTAAGAGGTTCTTGATATAGCTTGACTCTACAGCCACTAATATAGTTTGGCAAGATATCTCCTTCTAGAGTGGCCAACTGAACTGTGCCACTAGTGGAAATTCTATTAATGATCATGGGTCCATAACCTCTTTTTTCCAACTTACGGGCATGTTGTTTTAGTGTGTATACCAACACTAGATCTCCCTCTTTCAATCCCTTATCCTTGATGTGTGCATCAAAGTATGCCTTTTGCCTCTTCTTTGCAGCGTAGATGCCTGCTGCCGCTCGTAGCCTCGTTTCACCCAAGCGTTCGAGATCAAAGATCCTAGAGGACAATTCATGCCCATTCCACTCATACTCTTGTGCTACTTTTAAGGCAGGGATTAAGAAATCTAATGGTAGCACAGCGTTCTGTCCGAAGACCATCTGAAATGGGGTGGCGTTGAGTACCGTTTTGTAGGCAACTCGATAAGCCCAAACAGCATGATGAAGTTGTTTGTCCCAATCAGAGCGTTTATTATTTACCAATTTTGTCAATACGTTACAGAGGATCTTATTGGTACTCTCGGCTTGTCCGTTGGCTTGTGGATGATAGGGGGCGGATTTCTTATGTATCACCAAGAATTCTTGGAGAAGATTTTCAATGACTTCATTCAAGAAGTGTGTGCCTCTATCGCTCACCAACTCTATTGGTAGTCCATATCTCGTGAACACATTCTCGAATAAGAACTTAGCCGTAGTCTGAGCATCATTCTTTGTTGTGGCTTTGACTTCTACCCACTTTGTAAGGTAATCTGTGGCTACAATGATGTATTCTGCATGGGAGTTTCTAGCTGGGGGGTTAATAGGACCTATGAAGTCTATGCCCCACTTCGAAAATGCACGTCCTCCCATCATTGGCCTCAAGGGCATCTCGTCTTTTCTCACTGGATATTGTGCACGTTGGCATGTGTCACATTTCTTCACATAGGTATGTGCATCCATATGAAGAGTGGGCCACCAAAGTCCTGAGAATAGAATGGTTTTAATCACTCGGTCAGGGCCAAAATGTCCACCTGCAACACCACTGTGTGCAGTCTCTAAGACCCTTAAATAGTCTGATTCATGAACGCACAGTCTTAAGTAACCATCTTTACTTCTTCGGTATAGGTTTTCTCCTACTAAGGCATAGCCTTGAGCCTCTTGCTCCATATTTCGTCTTCTTGCTAGACTGGCCTCTTTGGGTAATCTTCCCGATCTCATAAACTCTACCAATGGAGTACTCCAATCTGGAATTAATGATACTTGATAAAGGGTCGCATGCTCCACTGGTGGTTTCTCTCTACACATTGGACAATTCTTGATCCACTCATGTATTTCTTTGTCCATGCTAGGCCAATACACTCCTAAACGTTTCAAATTCTGCAATGTTTGTTGTTTAGAATAGTGATTTCCTAGCAATCCCTCATGAGCTTGCTGCAACCAACTACTATGTTCATCATCCTCGACACAACAAGCTAATACACCCTCAGTATCTTGTTTGTACATGCTTCCTGCCAATATGTGATATTTTTGTGATTTTACAATTTCTTCTTGTGATGTTTTCACATTCTTATTTGCAGGGCCGAAGGTTAGGACTGGTACCAACTTATTTGCCCATTTAGGAACAACTTCCAAATTGAACAGATAAGCATCAGGTAGTTCATCAGACACTCCTTGTGGTGACTCTCCTGAAGTAATGCGAGAAAGGTGGTCTGCCCGAAGGTGGGTTCTACCTTTCCTGACAACAACTTCAAAGTCATACTCCATTAGTAAGAGGAACCATCTTACTAAGCGTCCAGTGTTGCAAGGTTTATTGACCAAATATAACAAAGCTTGATGATCAGTGAAGAACTTGAACTTGTTGGCCAATAAATAGTGTCTAAACTTCTTTACAGCATATACCATGCCTAACCCTTCTCGCTCGGTTGTGGTATAATTTCTTTCGGCTGGGTTTAGTTGTCTACTAGCATATGCTATGGGCAAATCTAAATTCCCTTCACCTGTGGGTTGTGCCAGCACACATCCTATGGCATGATTGGATGCATCCACATGGACATGGAATGGTTTATTCCAATCAGGAGTGGTCAGTATTGGTGCTGTGCACAAACGTTTCTTCAGTTCATTGAAAGAATTCTCGCATTCGTCGTTCCACTCAAAATTAGACAACAAGGCATAAAGGGGTCTAGCTATGATCGCGTACATGTGGATAAACCTACGGTAATATCCACAATGGCCCATAAAGGCTTGTACCTCTTTAACATTCCTTGGCCTTGGCAGCTCCGCTATGGCTCGTACCTTATCTTCATCCGTTGAGATTCCATTCTTAGAAACAATATGACCGAGGATTTTACCTTGACGCACCATGAACACACACTTTTCTGGGTTCAGACACACTCGATATTCTCTACACTTGTTGAAGATTTGTCTGAGTTCAGGGATGTGAACCCTTCTTTCTTGGGAATGAGCACATAAATCATCCACATACACTTCTAAGCTCTTTCGCAAGAACTCTTTGAAGACATGACACATGAGCCTTTGGAATGTTGCAGGTGCATTGGTGAGCCCAAATGGCATCACCCGAAATGCAAAGATTCCCCACTCTGTAGCAAAAGCTGTTTTGTGTTGATCTTCTGGGGCAATGGCCACTTGATTGTAACCTGAAAATCCATCAAGGAAGCTATAAACTTCCTTGCCTGCAACACGCTCCAAAAGGTGTTCTGTGATTGGAAGTGGATAACTATCTCTAATCGTAGCGGCATTAACTTTTTTAAGGTTAATACACACTCGCAACTTCCCGTTCTTCTTGGGTACCACAACAATGGGGGACACCCATTCGGTATGCTCAATCTCATAGATGAATCCAGCCTCAATCAACCTATCAATTTCTTCTTTGATTTTGGCTGCATAGGTATCATTATATGTGTAGGGCTTCTGTTTGGTGGGCTTAGCATCAGCAGTCATGGGGATAGTATGAGAGCAAATTCTTGGATCTACCCCTTTCAAGTCTCTATAGTGCCATGCAAACACATCCCTATATTCCCTTAATAGAGCTATGAGCTCCATTTCTTCTCTTGCACTTAGGTCATCTCCTATATATGTGCATCTCTCTTCGTTCTCTTCAATGGTCACTACAATCTTCTTGGTCTTTTCTTTATTATCATATGATTCTCCTATGATGGCCTCTCTCTTAGGCATTCGTACCAAAATTTTGCGGTCGTCAACTTCATATTTCTTGAAGTTTTCTGGTACTTCAAACAATGATTCCTCCTTTTCTTGTTTCACTGCTTTTCTTTTCTTTTTCTTTTGACTACTCTCACTTCCATCTTTTGAGTTTACTGTTTTAATACTTGTGAGAGGTTCTTCTTCTTTCTGGGTGAACACTCCTATATCTTCTAAATAGTGCTGCTCTGAGTTAAAGCAACTATCCATCACAATAGACTCCAGATCATCGTCATTCTCTTCCTCTTCTATGACATCACTAGGGTCACATTCTTCTAGCAAGGGTTGACACATGAACACTGAGATATCATAACCCTCCTCATCACAATGAGGTGTCCACTGTTCCTCATTGACAACAATGTCCATGGTGGCTAAGATTTCTGGCCAGCCATGAGGCTCAAACTCCTCATCTGGAAAGATCATCGGTGTGTAGGCTGGGTCTCTAACTGGTCTATCTCCTAACGAAGTTCCTTCTTCTCTTGCCTTTAAACGTTTTTCCTCTTCCTTTGCAACCTTGCACATCCACAAATGAGTATCTTCATGCAGCCATGATGGATCAGGTGAACTTTCAGAATGCACAGAGATGGAATCTTCTTTTGCTTTGTGGATAGAATTCCACTGTAGGGGTGGTACATCTCTGAAGGTGTAATCCTTCAAATTGACCTTAGTGGTGACCCCTAAGTGCTGTAAGTACAAGGAGTTAGTTCCCCAATCCTGTACTATTTGCAATTGTCGTAGGAAGGGTCTTCCTAGGATCATCTCAAAGACATTATTTTTCTCAAAGTCACATATAGCAAATGTGTGCTCAAACTCTACACCACAAGTGGTTAGAGTGATCCCTTCTAGCAATCCTAGAGGTCTTTCAAAATGACCATCAGCCATTTGAAGCTTCATTCTAGTTGGTCTTAATGTGGGCTTGCCCCATTGTTTCCACAAGGAGGTGGTCGCAATAGCAACACCAGCACCTGAATCTATGATTGCTTTGGTTGTGTAACCTTGGTAGGTGATTGGAAGATAAGTATTACCTTCTTCACCCTCACACATGTCCCCTATTTTGTCTAGAGGTATCTCTGGTACCCTTCGCTTAGAGCCTACTTTTGGCATATTGGACTCAAGTTCTGGGACCTGATCCTTCACATGATTCCATAACTCAGGTTTTGCTTTGAGCAACTCTTCTACAGTGAGATGACACTGAACCTTAGTGTTCTTCACGACATCCGTGTTCCTTGGAACCACTGAGTCTTCATTTCTTACTAGTATTGTGGGAGCTCTAATCTGGAGTGATTCAGATTCCCATGGGCCTGGAAATTGAGGCAGTTCTTCTAAGGTATTAGATTCAAAATCTAATCTTTCGTCTTCTTGTTTTCGTCTTCTTGTTCTGCTTCATCTTCGTAAATAGATGGAATGTCTTGGGGAAATTGATCATGAAGATCATCAATCTCAGGAATAGGAGGGGAATTACCCTTCTCCTTGGCCCATTTCTCCTCTTGTATTTCCCGCAAGAACTCTTGAGAGTACTGTTGAATAGAAGGAGGTATTCCAGCATCCGTGGAATTAGGAACATGAGCTCCCCTTGGTGGTGAGCTTCCTCTTTCAATAACTGGTTGAGCCTGTGGAGGTAGAGAAACTTGTGGTTTGTTTACCAACTGCTCTAATCGTTCTAGTAAGCCCTGGAAATGCAAATCCGATTTGATAGAGTTTGTCTGATTGAACTTTTGACTAGTCTCAAGTATGGCTTGAGCTTGTTCTACCATTTTCATGCACATTTTCATCCGTTCAATATCTAAATCTGCTCTAGGGTAACTCTTGTCTAGGTTTGCCGCTGTAGGCCCTTCTTGAAGTCGAGCCTGGTAGGCCTTGAACATCATGTCCAAGCCTTCTGGGGTTGGATCTGCAAGAACAGACCCTGGTTGCGGTCTATTTACAATGGGTGGTGGGGTGGGATGAGGTGGAGTGGATGGAATTTCGGCATGCGAGGGGCTTTGAGATGCAATGTCTTCTATTTTTGTTTTCGCTTCTTTTAAGCTTTCTTCTAGTTCCGATAACTTTTTATTCCACTTGCGATTGGCCTTCTCTCTGGTATCCTTCCATGTTCTTGTTTTCCTCTTACTAGGCTCTCCCGATTCACTCGACTCTGATTGTTCTACTGGTTTATCCTGTTTTAAGGCTTGTGCTCTAGTGACAGCTTGTATAGGAGCCACATTGCTACTACTTGAACTTGGATCTGCCACTAAGCCTACCACATTAATGGGTGTAATCTTGGGTGCACTAGAGGGGTTTCTTGGACAATCTCTGGGGAGATGGTCTTTGCCACAATCAGGACAAAAAGCCTGTATTGTGATAGCCTGTCCTTGACTCGGAGATGGTGGGTGGGGACAGTCACGAATGAAATGGTCACCATGACATCTGAAACAAGATCCTCTAGGGGCTTGTGGTCTCATTTGTCTCAACTGGGGCCTAGGGTTAGGATTTGTGTACATGAAATTGGAGTATTCTGGCTCCCAATTTTGCTCCATAGGCGGTGCCTCATATTGATACGAGTAAATCTCGCTATGTTCAGGTGACTCTGTGTAATAAGCATGTGGACTACCTTCATGGGAGTAGTCTGAACTATGAGCATGAGAGTCATTATCTGGTATCAATGGGGTTAGTGGCACCAAAGCTCTATTTGGATTTTCCTCTCCCACAGCATACTTGACTAGAATCACGTTGGCTGGAGCTGGTGGTTGGTTTACCAAGACAGGTTGTGGCCTATATGGTACCTGATATTGCTGTTGTGGTCTGTAATATGGCTGTTGGTATTGATTCTGATACCTACCTTGTGGGTAAGGTTGCTGATAATTTTGTCTAACAGCCTGCCTATTGTAGGGACAATCTTGAGCCGTGTGGTTTGTGTATTTTCTCTCAATAGTGCAATATGGAGCATTCCTTTCTCTAATGTTTTGGTTTTGCATTGGGCATACGTTAGCCATGTGGTCACCTCCGCAAGTATAGCACCGATTCAATGAAGTGACTCCCTGTGTTTGTTTATTTTGGACTCCCAGCTTCTTGGCAACTTGCTCAGCTATCTCTTCTATTTCTGTGGAGATCTTTGAAGTATGACTAGTAGAACTATCCGAATCTTTGTAGAGTTTGGCCAATCCTAACTCCTCACCCAAGTTATCTTCTATGTCTATGCACGTCCGCACACACTCTTCTATGGATCTAGGATCTTTCAAGTATACATAGGATCTTAACTTTGTGCTCAATAAGCCATCTAAGAACAAAGCCACTTGTTTGGCTGGTGTGGGTAGCTCTGGAGCAGGGCATCTTTCTAGGTACTGTCTGAACCTTCTACCTGCTAGTCGCACTGTTTCTTGGGGTGTCTGCTTGAAACTATGGATCAGGGACGATGTGTTATGCCTGATACCACTCTTGGAAAATTCTACAATGAATTCGTCTAGCAGTTGACCTATATCGCGATAGCTGCTTCTACTCAATGGTTGAAACCAAGCTAAGGCAGTGCCTTTAAGGGTCAAACCAAATGCCTCGTACTGGGTGAACCAGTCCTCAATTTGTTCGGCTCTCAGCACTTGTTTGTACTCGGCCACATGATCATAAGGATCCCCTGTCCCATCGAAATAGTTCTTCATTGCCTTGATCACGTGACTGGGTTTAAGGGTTCTTGGGTACTCCCGGGGTCTAGGCAATGGAAAATCCTGTTCATCTCTTTGTTGCCTATGTGCTTGATGTCTCTCTCTTTCAGGTCTTTCATTTTCAAATCCTGACCTATTCCTGCCCACGGTGTGTGCAAAACTTACCTCAGGTCTCTCTCTAGTTCTTTCCCTCTGGGCTTCATGAGCCTGGGATGATCCTACCCCTTGGAGGCCATGGGAAACATTGGATCTTGGTGGGGGGAAAATCATGTCATTCTTCCATGTATATGCATGTCTATCATGTTCCGTTACCAAGAAAATTTTCTCTGATGTGTTATCCAGGTAGACAACTTTGCCTGGTATCTCAGGATCTTTGAATTCATAGATGATAACTATGCCCAATTGGCTAGGTTGATCTGGCTTGAACCTCCAAAAGGCTTCCTCTGTTTCTCTATTCACAAATAGTTCTATGCTTTTGTTGTCTTGAGGGATCCAGTCCGGAGTGATCACTCGGGTCAAAACTGACTTACCTCTAGGAGTCTGGGGTCCTTGTCCTACGTTTCCTTGTTCTAGGTCTCCTATCTCATTCTCATGAATGATATTTCCCAACTCATCGGTCCTATCTGGTTGGTTGGTAACCACATACATGGTTCCTTCCTTATCAATGTATGAACCCTCTTCGAACTTGACCACCGGGTGTTCAAGTCCAAAGGATTGATCTGGATTTTTGAGTTGGACCACTGATCGCCTCAGACCATCCTCATAGATGCGAGCACCTAATTGGTTGGTCCGAATATATTCCAACTGTGTCTTATAGGGACCTTCCGGTGTTTGTAGATGGGCAGTCCCTGAGCCACCTGCAGGTTTTCCCATACTAAAAGACATTTCTGAATCACTTGTGTCTGATCTGAGTAAAAGATGACCACTTAGTTGTTGTGCCCAAGACTTGGGTGTATGGTTGACACTAGCCTCAGAAGATCTAATGCTTTGTTTATCCTTGCCTAAGTGTCTACCAGATCTCAGGTTCATAAGCTTTAGTCAAGAGTCCAAATTTTCCCTTTGGTATGGTTCACAATTCTTTAGAACCCCCTTGGTTCCCTAGTCCCACCTGAGGGTCAACATCAAATTATCCTATCTCAAAATCAACGCATTATTCTTGAAAAAAACAGTTGAGATCGTGTAGGATTTGAAACGAGCTTTCCAACAAGCTATAGAGCTCAAAAAATGGACTTTGGATGAGAAAGTTATGTCAAATCAGGCTCCTGGGGGTCAAAACAGGCAAACAGGACCTTTGGAGAAAATCGCGATTTTGTGAACTTTTTGAAAATCGCGATGCTGTGCAATCAAAAAAATCGCGATGTTGAGCACAAAATCGTGTTTTTGAAAATCGCGATTTTGAGCAGAAAATCGTGATTTGAAAATCGCGATGTTGATCACAAAATCGTGTTTCTGAAAATCGCGATGTTGATCACAAAATCGTGTTTCTGAAAATCGCGATGTTGATCACAAAATCGTGTTTTAGAGAATCGCGATGTTGATCACAAAATCGTGTTTCTGAAAATCGCGATTTTGACTCAGAGAATCGTGATTCACAAAATCGTGTTTTTGACTGAAAATCGTGTTTTCTCAGAATCGTGTTTTTGACATGAAAATCGCGATTTTGA
Organism: Ceratopteris richardii; assembly: GCA_020310875.1. NCBI lineage: Eukaryota > Viridiplantae > Streptophyta > Polypodiopsida > Polypodiales > Pteridaceae > Ceratopteris > Ceratopteris richardii. The sequence continues at coordinate 53,231,812 of CM035438.1, forward strand.
GCAGAAAATCGTGAATTGAAAATCGCGATTTTGAGCAAAAATTCGTGTTTTCTCAAAATCGTGTTTTTGACTTGAAAATCGCGATTTTGTCCCACAGAATCGTGTTTTTCTCAAAATCGTATTTTTGGCTGAAAATCGTGATTTGTGAGAATCGCGATTTTGAGCAGAAAGTCGTGTTTTTCACCAAATCGTGTTTTTTGCTGAAAATCGTGATTGGTGAGAATCGCGATTTTGAGCAGAGAATCGTGTTTTTTGAAAATCGTATTTTTCACATGAAAATCGCGATGTTGAGCACAAAATCGTGTTTTTGAAAATCGCGATTTTGAGCAAAAAATCGTGTTTTCACAGAATCGCCTTTTTCACAAAATCGTGTTTTTGCTGAAAATCGTGATTGGTGAGAATCGCGATTTTGAGCAGAGAATCGTGTTTTTTTGAGAAAAACACAGAATCGCGATTTTTTCAACCAACTTTTAGGCGGGAAAACTGAAAATCGTGATTTTTTCAAAAAATTTTGAATTTTCACAGAATCGCGATTTTCATCACAGAATCGCGTTTTTTGGCGGGAAATTCAAATTTCTGAGCGCCGGCTATGGCGAGCTCCGTATGAGCAGAAAATCATGAAAAAAAACACAGCGCTTGCTCTCCCTTGCTTCTCCTAACTCCTTCCCACACAATAATGCATGAAAAATGGTATGAAGATGGTGAAAATGCACTAAAAAACAAGAAATTTCTATGAAGAAGAAGATGGGAGAAGGTGGAGATGATGATGATGATGAAGATGAAGAGGAAAAAAACAGAAAATGAACTGAAATGATAGTTTTTTTTACCTTCCAACGTCGCAAATCTACGATCTTACCATCACGACGCTCGTCCTCGAAGCTCTCTCCCCGGCAACGGCACCAAAATTTGGTGTAGCTCAAGCGTAAGCACCACCTCCTTTAATTGTCAATCCGCAGAGACGTGAGGACCGGTATGAAGACCACGAGCAAGTGTAGGCACAAGTGCGTGAGTGAAAGCACACAAACATGCACACACATACACACACACGCGCACAAAGTAAGATCAAAGAGAGGAACAATGGAAAGCTTAGATTGCAAAAGAGTTCTCTTACAAAAGTTCTATTCTCTAACAAGCTAACCCCAAAAATGAGCTCTCTAGCTCTTTTTATAGTTTTTTGACTAGTTTTGGCCCTGTCCAGACCTAGTGTCCGGCCTAGTTAAAAATTAGGTTCCAGGGCTTATTTGAGGGCTCAAACGAAGTCTAAAAATTATGAAAATTGGTACGATGGTACTTCTAATACTCCTCAAGCTCGAGGACTCCTCGGCTTGAACAAAATGGAGTTACTAAAAATAGATAATGGTATTTACAATGGTTTCTAGTGATGAAAATCACTATTTTTGTAGGGGATTCTTCTGAAAATTTGACATACACTTCTTGGAGCTCCCTACTTGCTCTCTCTTCTTCTATGTCCACTTCTTTGATGTGCTTCCATGCTTTGTCCTTGACCTTGAGCTTCAACATTGAGGTTTTCTATTGTTATCATTGAGTCATTCGAATTTAATTGATTTATACATTTCTATATTTGAATTGCCATGTTGGGACCCCTCAGACAAGGGACAGATATTATGTATGATGAAAAGTTTTAGAGCTTGTTGGGAGGTGATTCATTTGTGGGCTTTCTTATGACTAAGCACTAATGTGAAAGTGCTGATTGAGGAGCGTCAGGAAACTCAAGTGTAGATAAAACTGTGGTTAGTGCAAGGTAAGTAGCTATTCTTTTGCTAGAAGGTTTTTTTTACTTGCTCGGTAGCCCAGTTGCCTTTAATCTGTATAAATGGAAACAACGGATATTATTATTAATTATGCGGAGGGCATTGGTTGGCCAAGGAGATGTACCCTGTTTCGAGAGCTACAGTGCTACTCAAGTCGTGGATCATGCTTTGAAAACGTAGTTCAAAGGGATCCAGATAGACAGACACTTGTTAAAGAGGATGTACATACTTGATGAGGTGATGACCACTATCAATAGGTTGATTGGCTACTTGCAGCCCGCTGTATGTGGTCTAACCCCATTGATACGTTTTCCAACTCAAATCTGTAAGCTGGAACTTGATTTTACATTTCGGACGTACTGCACATATCCGTTGCACCATCTTGGTAAGAAAAACAATATTTATTTTGGGAACAGATTATCAATTGATGATCTTTGCAGCTACATGAGTGAAAATATCTATTGAGCTTGTTATATAAATAGACGACCTTTGCAGGCACATGACTAAAAGTATTGTACGGGCTTGTTTACTTTTGTCAATCAGAAGTCATTTAGTGATATGCCTTTTGCTAAGGGTGTCTCCTGAAAAAAGGGAAAGGAAGCTAGAAAGAGAGTTGGAGAGAAAGAGTGTGCAAGTGAATGTATGTGTGAGCAAAGGCTAGTGAGAAGGTGAGGACGTGTGTGCCTATTGGTGCAAGCGTGCAAAAGCGAGTAAGCATGAGTGCATGAGTAGAGGGAGATTTGGAGCACATTCACATACATAGGGTGGAGTGGAACAAGAACAATGGACCAATTCCGCATGACTTTAGCAAAGAATAAGTATAATTTCACAAGAAGTTCTTGGGTTCAGAGGTAATCATTTTGGTACGTTTGCCGGGAATTTATGAGCTAGTGCATAGACATAGGAAGAATCCATTGCGAGATAATTGTGGGCTCTAAGTAATCCAATCGGACCGATTCCGAGGGGTTTAAACCAAATAAAGTCTCGTAAAACCACTTTTTCCTGCGGCATTAAGACTCCAACATTTTGGTGCGTTTGCCGGGAAGCATATGAACTAGTATATATACAAAAGGGGGATTCCTCGAGGGGTAATTATGGGCTCCAGGTGATCCAATTGGACCGATTCTGAGGGGTTTGAGCAAAATAAAGGCTTCCACAATCATCTTTTCCTTGGGCGTTAGAGCTATTCATTTTGGTGCGTTTGCCGGGAAATAGCTTGGTATGTCTCTATAAGAGAGTGCCATAGGTTCGCCTAGCGCCACAGGTTGGCTGAGCTTGCGGACCCAAGATCTAGTACATGAGCGAGGGAAGCTCATCGTCAGGAGCAACACAAACGCAAAGAGAGGAACGCGCTCAGAGAAGAGCCCTTGAAAGAGAAAGGAGAAGGTGGGAACCGCCAGGTGAGTGGACCTCGATTGGCTCGAAGAAATCAGCCAAAAACGTGTACTCCCGTAGGAGGGTCGCGAATCAAGTACGACAAATTGAAGGAGGGATCCTGAAGCCACGTGTGCTAAATTTTTGGGATCGAAGTGATATCGACATCACACCTCTGTTCGAAATGGCTCAGTGAATTTCAGTTCATTTGGGGGACTTCACCAAGTTCTCAGGTACTTGGGACGAAGATCCGGATAGTTTTATCCAGCTGTTTGAGGTTACTTGTGAGGCCAATGACGTAGTTGACCAGGATCAAAGGTTGAGAATTTTTCCGGCTATTCTCGGTGATGAGGCAGCCAATTGGTATGGGAATCTAACACCACAAGAGCGTGGAACTTATCAGATGCTCAAGGAAGCCTTCTTGGCAAAGTTTCGACGACAAGGCTTCCAAGACAGATTGGCTCAACAAATGGATTACTTGCGACAAGGAGTCAATGAGAGCATCGACAACTATATTCAGAGAATGGAAACATTAGTAAGAAAGATGGGCGTGAATGCCCCGAACGATGAGACATTGAAACGAAGATTCATTTCGGGATTGCGAGATCCTACGGCACAGCAGCATATCAGCCTGACAAGACCTGCGACCTTAATGGATGCTAAAGAGCAAGCGAGGCTTTGGGAGGAAGTACAATTATGCCAACAAAGGAAGATGGAGCTCTTATACGAGCCTATGGGAGGCCCAGGAAACATACCAATGAAAGATCCTGGCCAAGGAAGTCCTGCATTGACGACCCCAGCTTTTGTAGCTGCCACTAGCACACCAGTCGAGGTAAAACCTGCGCTAACTGAAGAACGAATATTGGAGTTGGTCACGCAAGCTATAAAAGCTGCCACAATAACTCAGGAGACATACACAGTAAAATCTGAGGTAACTACAAACCCGAATCAAGTGTTTCGATCAAATACATGGTGTGGAAAGTGCCATGGTTACGGCCATTTGGCTTCAGAATGCCCTACAGTCTCGAGAGTATTCACAGATAGATCGCCACCTAGGATGCGTTGTACTTTTTGTGGAAGAACAAATCACACAGAGGACCGATGTTACAACAAGAGAGCCTATGAAGAAAGGACCATGAAATCAGGAGATACAAGAGAAAGACCTTACACGGGATTGCCCGCTCAAAGTGTACCACCTACATCTCGTTGGGAAAACAGACCGACTTATGGATATGGTGCTCAGGGTCAAGGAGGAGACTATCCAAGAGGAGCCACGCGTGATCAAAGAAGAGATGGTCCAATCCAGTGCTGGAGATGTCATGGCTTTGGCCATACTCAATCTAGATGTCCAAACGAAAAGAAACCAATTGATTACACCCCACTATGTAGGTACTGTAGTGGGGAGGGCCACTTTGATGAGGATTGTCCAAAACGAAGAGCTGCCGCCGGCAAGGAAAAAGGACCAGTAGGGTCCTCGAACTATGTTGATACTCAGATGCATTCCACATCGAGAGGTCAAGAGCACGTTCCTACGATCGGAGTAGTGTTCAAGACGCCGAACCCTCAAGAAGGCTCTAGCTCGTCAATGCACTTTGTGGATGCTTACGAGGCCAAGAAACCACACAAAGATCCAACTGTAGCAGTAGTCACAAGGACTCAAGAGTATTCGAAGAAGAATCCAAGAGGCGAAGGTGAAGAAGGGAGTCAAGAGAAGATAGCTGAGCACGAAGAGGTAGAAAACCAAGTTGGAGGACTTGTTGAGCAGCAAGAGTTTGAGGATGGGGAAGAGGTTGAGGTTCTTCCACCAGTGACCAAGGAGTTTGTGCCGGGCATAGCACCATTCCCTGAAAGATTGAAAGCTCCTAAGATTAGAAAGGAAAGACAAAGTTCAGAGGAAGTAGATATCATAAAGTTGCTTGCGGACACGGAAGTCACACTGGATATTGGCACATTGCTAAAATGTTCACCTGCTTATAGGAAACAATTCTACAACGAATATATTAAGAAGCCGAGGAAAGCTCGGGATAAAAATAGACAAGATAAGGATGTCCAAGGGATCATTCAAAGTATTACGACGCAAATTGATTCGAATGCTCCAGCTATGATGGTCAAAATTAAAGGATATGCAGCCCCTGGTGCTCAGTTAGATAGTGGAGCCGCAGTCAACCTTATGACTGAGTTCATGATGAAAGCTTTGGGTCTCAACCACATGGAAGAAACGCCGATGTCCTTGAGAATGGCGGATCAAACACAAGTGAAGCCTGCGGGTCTTTTGAAAAATGTAAGTACAGTTGTGGGCGGTCTAGAGTTTAAAGTCGATTATCTGATAGTAAGACCAAGGACCTCAGAGGCTACCTTCTCGATCCTACTTGGACGGCCCTGGATGGTGCAAGCCGAGTGTGTGCATGACTGGCGCACAGGTTTTATTTCAATAGGTCCAAAGTCTGATCGGATTCAAATACAAGTATCCCCACCCTCGAGCAACAAGAAGAAGACAATAATAGTCGATGAGATGGAAAAGAAAGAGAAGGAGAAAGCAAAACGCGAGATTGCACGAGCTAGGTTTTCTTTGAACACAGACAACTACAAGAATCTGCTTCAAGACGGGTTCAATTTGCAGCTCTTTAAGAATCAAGAAACGAAGATGGGAGAGTATAAAAATCCATTGCTCTATAACAACGATTCCGATCAGGAGTTGCTAGGATGGTTGACGCATACAAGTGAATTTGATTGTTACATGTTGAGTATAGACTCAAGTAAAAACAAAGCTACTCAAACCCTGGAGAAGGGAACTTCAAAAGAAGAGCTGGAACGGGAGTTAGCTCCGACGATGGAAGTGCAACAGTTGAGAGAAAGAGTTAGAATGCTAGAAGCCGAGATTCTAAAGAGAAGTCGAGAATCAAAAAAAGAAGCGAAGAGTAAGACTAAAGTGTCAGAAGCCATTGCAAAAGCTGAATTAAAGAAATTAGGTTCAATCGAAACAGAACAAAATAATGATTTACTGGCCAACCATGCACGCGTGATCGGAGAGCACATTCCAATCACAGTGTCATCAAGAAATAAGGACTATTCGCGAGAAGCTCAGTTGGAAAAATGGGAAGTTTTTCCAGAAAAGTTCTTGAGTGTAGGGGCAGAGCTACCAGACAAAGTACGAGATTGTATTAAAACGACACTCAAAAATTTCAGCAAGGCCTTTGCATGGTCATACAGTGATGTGAGAGGAATTGACCCCCGAATCTGCCAACATTATATAGACTTGGAAGAAGGCACACGACCAATATGTCAACGACTTAGGCGGACAAATCCAGTCTACTCGGAATTGATCAAGTTGGAATTGACCAAATTATTGGAGGCAGGATTCATATATCCCATTGCATCCAGCGAGTGGGTATCACCAATTGTAGTTGTTCCGAAGAAAAATAAGAAAATCCGTATTTGCATAGATTATCGAAAGTTGAACGAGCGCACAAAGAAGGATCACTTTCCCTTGCCATTTACTGATCAAATCTTGGACAGAGTGGCTGGCCATAAATTGTACTCATTTTTGGATGGTTTCAGTGGGTACAACCAGATCCAAATCCATGAAGAGGATCAATCAAAAACTACTTTCACGACAGAATGGGGTACGTATGCATATCGTGTGATGCCATTTGGATTATGTAATGCACCGGCCACATTCCAGAGAGCAATGATAGCTGCATATCAAGACTACTTGCAGGATTGGATGGAGATATTTCTTGATGACTTTGCAATCAGAGGCGACGATGAGAACATGATGGAGAGGATCGAAGCAATTTTAAGAAGAAGCATTGAAAAAGGCATCGCATTAAATCCTGAAAAGTGTACATTTGGAGTACGAAGAGGATTGCTTCTGGGGCATGTTATTTCTGAAAAAGGAATCGCGGTTGACGAGGATAAAGTGGAAAAGATTGGACAACTTCCACCTCCGCAAAATTTGCGACAACTCAGAGGATTCTTGGGCCATGCGAATTATTATCGACGTTTTATATTAAATTTTGCATCCATAGCGGCACCACTGACGAATCTCTTGAGGAAAGACCAACAATACCAATGGACTGGAGAGTGTCAAGTTGCATTCGACTCGATCAAGGAGAGGTTGATAAATGCACCGATTTTGGTAGCACCCGACTGGGCGAGAGAATTTCATGTACATACCGACGCTTCTCATACTGCGGTTGGAGCAGTGCTATGCCAAGCCGATGAAAAGAAGTTGGATCATCCTATTTACTACGCAAGTCGCAATTTGAATAGCACTGAGAGGAACTATACGACTATAGAGAAGGAATGCTTATCGATGATCTTTGCGGTGAACAAGTATCGACATTACCTGATGGGAAAGCATTTCACTTTTTATGTGGATCATGAAGCCCTTAAGTACATCATTAATAAACCAGAGTTATCAGGGCGATTGATGAGATGGATGCTACTTCTCCAAGAATTTCAGTTCACAGTGGTGACCAGACCAGGAAAAGCACATATATTGGCTGACCATTTATCTCGAATTGTTAATGAGGAGCCAATCTCTGGTGTGCCCGACGATGCTCCTGATGGGCATCTGTTCCAGGTTGAAGCTAAAATACCTTGGTATGCCGACTTGGTGAACTTCTTATGCACTACTAAATATCCGCCAGGAGCAAGCAAGAGAGAGAAGCAAAAACTGTTAGCATTGGCGAAGCACCATAGCATCATTGGGGGGCAACTCTATCGATATTTTGTTCATGAGAGTATTTATCGGAGGTGTCTCGAGGAAGAAGAAGCAAATCTAGTGTTGAGGGCTTTGCATGACGAACCTTGCGGTGGGCATTTTGCTGGTGAACTGACGGCAAGAAAGATTTTATTGGCTGGGTATTGGTGGCCAACGCTGTTCAAGGACTCACATACATACTGTAAGAAATGTGACAAATGCCAACGAATGGGCAAACCCACATTAGCACATGCTGCTCCTCTTACGCCGGTGTTGGCTCTTAAGCCGTTTGAGAAATGGGGAATTGATTTTGTGGGGCCTATTGATCCTCCCTCACGACGAAGATCCAATAGGTATATCTTGGTCTGTACTGACTATGTTACCAAGTGGGTGGAAGCCAAAGCTTTGAAAACTGACCGAGCTATTGATGTTGCTAAATTTTTGTATGAACAAATTATCACTCGATTTGGATGCCCGTTGGAGATAGTGAGTGATAGAGGGACACATTTTGTCAACGAACTGATCGAAGAATTAATGGAATTATATAAGATCAAACATAGAAAGAGCACTCCATATTACCCGAGAGCAAATGGACAAGTGGAGGTCACCAACAAAATTCTTGAGCAGATTCTGACAAAGACAGTCGCTGTGCATAGGAGAGACTGGGATGAGAGACTTCTGGAAGCTTTGTGGGCATATCGAACATCCTACCGAGTGACAACTAAGAGCACTCCGTTCTCCTTAGTATATGGCGAGGAAGCCATCTTTCCCATCGAAAAAGAAGTTCCGACATTAAGAGTGGCCATCGAAGCCAGGTTGGGCGAGGAAGAGTCATTAAAAGAGAGGTACATACAACTGGTCAAGCTGGAAGAAAAGAGACTCATTGCACAACAAAGTTTGGAAGCTATTCAGAAGAGACGTAAGGAAAGGCATGACAAGAATCTCAAAACCTATGTGATTCAAGAAGGGGATTTGGTACTAGTCTATGATAGTAAGTATTATAAATTCCCAGGGAAGTTACAGACAAGATGGGTGGGACCGTTTAAGGTGGTGGAACTCAACTCCAATGGTTCCATGCAAATTCAAGATTTAGGAGAAGAATATGCTCCCGTGAAGGTTAACGCGCTTAGAGTTAAACCATATTTCAAGTGATATTAGGATGGGAGAAGCCAGACGAGATCCAAACGAAATGACGAAGTAGACTCCTTGTACATACATGTATAGTTATATATATATATATGCGCATATATAAGCTATGATTTGTGTGTCATAAATATCCTTCCTTGCTAGCTCAATAATCTTGGACTTCTAATATTTTTTTGTGTTATGCAGAGACTGTTAGGAGCTAAGTAACAAAATGGCATACCAAATTACGCAACTCTACTTGTATGAGCTAAGGATATATTTCTCGGACCAAACGTTCGCTCGCATGGACATAGATGTCGACGACTTTGAGACGGAATACGATGTTGAGGAAGCGCATTGGCTGGTATGCTTTATAAACCAGGGTTTGGGTGTTGCATTTTACATTGAGTGTTTTGAGGAATACCTAGCTCGACATGTAGGATGGGCGGGAGATCGATACTACTATTTTGATCCCTCTAGGGAAATGCCTAACGAGGAAAACGATATCACGTGGGCTTGGGCAGATGTGCTAACACTAGGAAGTGATGACGGAGCTCCTGAAGTCGAGCCTGACTCGCCTTAGAAAAGTTGTCGGGATGCGAGTACGATGTGAGACTACATAAGACATTCCGGGGACTCACATTCTAGGACACCTAGGGATAGGTATACGAGGGACTAAGGCATAGCTGGTTGTAGTTACCAAGTGAAAAGTTGAATCGATGAATACATATGTAGTGTCTGTAATTGAGAGAATGGAGTGAAGAGGTGGTTGATCTGTCAAAGGCTAGAGTATATATGTTTGCATGTCTGTATGGGAACAGTGGGAAAAGTCCCTTTCTTCCTCTCCCTAATTCTCAGGACTTGGGTGAACTAATTAACTATGAAAAGAAAAACGAAGAAAAGAAAAGAAAAGAAAAAGAAAGTGTGTTGTGTGATCGTACCAATGCGCTATGGTGGGCTAGTAGGTGGGTGGATTTATCCTCGCCGGGTGGTTAGGACCACGAGCCGCAGCTAGTTTCGCCATAGGCTTGGAAGTATGTGTTTGTGTCTTAGCTACGCGCCATAACGGGTTGGTAGGTAGGTGGAGCTATCGTGGCTGGGTAGTCACGACCACGAGCCGTATCCAGTCTCGTTATGGGCTAGCTGATATATGTTATGTGTTATCATTGTGCGTTTGTGTGTTGCGCGCTGCATTGCATTGGTAGATGGGTGGAATCAACCTGATCGGGTGGTCAGGTCCACGAATCGCATCCAGTGTCAATGTAGGCCAACGTGTGATTAAAATAAAATCTTCATATGAAGTTATTCCCCACTCCTGAGGGGGAGAGAAAGAGAGGAGAGGGCGATGATCGCCTGGAAGGGAATGCTATTTTCTTGTGTGATTGGTATGTCTTGGCTTGCGACAGATCAGCTCACTTTGAATCAACATTCTTGAAGGCACGGAGACTCTATATGTATTTATGGATGAGGCTTTAGCGAGGTAATGTAACGGTCTTGCTTTATAACTTGTGTGCTCTATCTGAGGGTTTTTCTAGTGTGTGGGACACTCTAGGGTTCTGATGTATGTCTTGACTTGCACTCGAGTTTCGATGATTTTTGTAGGACGACGATGGGGGTTCTTCGGGAATGTCTAGTCATGGAATGATTGTACATAGCGAATAGTAGATGCAATAATGGGGTATGCATTTTGGGTATTTTTGCATCTCCGATTTGACTCATTTCAGTTGTTGTTGTTTTCGGTAATTTCTTTTCTGTTTTCCGCAATGGTAGTTGCATATCTAAAACATGGAAAGGTGTGCATGTGTTATTTTGGTTGAGACCATTTTTCATAATGGAATGTATGAGCAAATTGATGCATGGCTGAAATGGGATTGCATATATGTGCATGTTCTTGGATCATTTTGGAAGTGATTGATTTGTATGTATTCATGAGTGATTTTTGAGCACTAATAGCTTCGATGAGTGCAGGTTCAGTGGAAATGGCGGCTCGATGAAAAGGTATGTGAACCAATTGGAAATTGACATGTTCATGGTTGTTTGGATTTTATCGCAGCAATACTCGCTCGTCGAGGACGACTTCGCAAATACGAAGAGGGAAGTATGTTAGCTCCGAAAATGGTTGATTTTTTTGTTCTAATGTGGTTTTATTTGGCAGGAAATTTGTTTGATTGCAGGCACTTGAAGAATGAATTTGATAATTGATGAAAAGTATGTGGAGATATTGATTGCAGGGATGGGGAGAAAAGGGCTTGCTATTGTATCGGCAGATGCAAGAAGAGAAGAAAGAGATACGATTACATGGACCACAATGCTTTCTTCCTATTTGGAGCATGGACAAGCCAGCAGGGTTTTGCAGCTTTATCCACTGATGCTTGAAGATCATGTCTATCCAACCGAGTTGACATTTGAGATTACCCTTAATGCGTGCAGCATCATTGCTGAATGTGAGAAAAGACTATCAATGGTAGAAAATTCGTGGAAATTGATGGTGTTAGAGATAGTACCTGCATTGCAGTGTGATGCAAATAGAATAGGGTGCACATCAGGTGGCTCTATTCACAGTGCTTTGATTTTTGCTTATGGGAGATGTGGTAGTCTTGTAGAAGCTGAGAGTTTGTTTGTCATGCCCTCTCATGACTATATTGCGGTGATGAATGCAATGATATTTGTTTATGTTGAAAATGGATTAGAAAAGAAGGCCATGTACTTGTATGAGGTGATGCGAAAATGTCATGCACATATCAATTAATTTATTCTTATGTGCCTTATGCATTCATGTAGAGTCTCTGCAGATTTAGAGGCATGCAGAGATCTTCATTTCGATGCTCTAGCTAGTGGGCACGGGGAATTCTGCGACCATTTATGTCCTCAAAAATTTCCGTATATACCAGGTACTGATGTTGCAGGAGAAGTGGTGGAAGTAGGACCGGGAGAGGGCTCTGACGAAAAAAACCAGAAAAGAGGAGTGGGGTGTTCATTGCTCTGAGGATTCTGGGGGAGCCTCTCGCCTTTTGTCCTTCTTGTGGGCTATGTGCAGCGGTGTGAAAAAGCCCTGTGGAGAGCATTCGAGGGGACGTTTTTCATTGGGGAGACTCTTCTCGTGCAGGTCTGAGAGCTCTGAAGGGGAAGTCTTCGGCAGCACCAAGGGGTGTGCAGGTTCACTGTCGACGAGGAAGAGAAGGAGGGGGACTCTACGCGAGGGCAGTTCCTGGGCGGACGGCTCATCTTCAGAAGCAGAAGTTGCTAAATGTGAAACTTTTAACTGCTACGATGCCTCCCTCTGACTTTCCATGCGGGTTGTGATGCGAAGAGAACAAGTCTCAGCTCCAGGTACAATTTGAACTGCTTATGATCCTATTGTCGAGGAGGGGCAGTCAGAGAGGTGTGCGGGGTGGGTCTTTTTGCAGCTAAGCGCTTTAATGAATATCTGCAACTGAGTGCTGCAGTCAGTCCAAAATCCTACTCTCGAGCAAGTGCAGTCACAGGCACACACAGAAAGAGAGAGAGAGAGAGAGAGAGATGTTTACTATTGTTTGTATATAGTGCTGTAAAGTACGAGTATGCAAATAATTGAGGTTTTCTATTGTTATCATTGAGTCATTCGAATTTAATTGATTTATACATTTCTATATTTGAATTGCCATGTTGGGACCCCTCAGACAAGGGACAGATATTATGTATGATGAAAAGTTTTAGAGCTTGTTGGGAGGTGATTCATTTGTGGGCTTTCTTATGACTAAGCACTAATGTGAAAGTGCTGATTGAGGAGCGTCAGGAAACTCAAGTGTAGATAAAACTGTGGTTAGTGCAAGGTTAGTAGCTATTCTTTTGCCAGAAGGTTTTTTTTACTTGCTCGGTAGCCCAGTTGCCTTTAATCTGTATAAATGGAAACAACGGATATTATTATTAATTATGCGGAGGGCATTGGTTGGCCAAGGAGATGTACCCTGTTTCGAGAGCTACAGTGCTACTCAAGCCGTGGATCATGCTTTGAAAACGTAGTTCAAAGGGATCCAGATAGACAGACACTTGTTAAAGAGGATGTACATACTTGATGAGGTGATGACCACTATCAATAGGTTGATTGGCTACTTGCAGCCCACTGTATGTGGTCTAACCCCATTGATACGTTTTCCAACTCAAATCTGTAAGCTGGAACTTGATTTTACATTTCGGACGTACTGCACATATCCGTTGCACCATCTTGGTAAGAAAAACAATATTTATTTTGGGAACAGATTATCAATTGATGATCTTTGCAGCTACATGAGTGAAAATATCTATTGAGCTTGCTATATAAATAGACGACCTTTGCAGGCACATGACTAAAAGTATTGTACGGGCTTGTTTACTTTTGTCAATCAGAAGTCATTTAGTGATATGCCTTTTGCTGAGGGTGTCTCCTGAAAAAAGGGAAAGGAAGCTAGAAAGAGAGTAGGAGAGAAAGAGTGTGCAAGTGAATGTATGTGTGAGCAAAGGCTAGTGAGAAGCTGAGGACGTGTGTGCCTATTGGTGCAAGCGTGCAAAAGCGAGTAAGCATGAGTGCATGAGTAGAGGGAGATTTGGAGCACATTCACATACATAGGGTGGAGTGGAACAAGAACAATGGACCAATTCCGCATGACTTTAGCAAAGAATAAGTATAATTTCACAAGAAGTTCTTGGGTTCAGAGGTAATCATTTTGGTACGTTTGCCGGGAATTTATGAGCTAGTGCATAGACATAGGAAGAATCCGTTGCGAGATAATTGTGGGCTCTAAGTAATCCAATCGGACCGATTCCGAGGGGTTTAAACCAAATAAAGTCTCGTAAAACCACTTTTTCCTGCGGCATTAAGACTCCAACATTTTGGTGCGTTTGCCGGGAAGCATATGAACTAGTATATATACAAAAGGGGGATTCCTCGAGGGGTAATTATGGGCTCCAGGTGATCCAATTGGACCGATTCTGAGGGGTTTGAGCAAAATAAAGGCTTCCACAATCATCTTTTCCTTGGGCGTTAGAGCTATTCAGTATGGTATGGCTGATTGTAAGCCAATTTCTATGCCATTAGATAAGAATTTGAAGTTGGATACTACATCAGGTGAAGCATTGGAAAATGCTACTATGTACAAGAAAATTGTGGGAAGTCTTATATATCTCACAATTACAAGGCCTGATTTAAGCTATACTGTTGGACTTGAAAGTCAGTTTATGTAGGTTCCGAGGAAGCCACATTTGGATTATGCATTGTTTTATGAGGTTGGTGTAGATTTGCAGGTTTATGGATACACCGATGCAGATTGGGCTGGTAGCATTCCAGATAGAAGATCTACTAGTGGTTTCCTATTCTCACTTGGAAGTGCAACTATTACATGGACCAGCAAGAAGCAACCCACTATTGGTTTGTTGAGTACAGAGGCTGAGTATAGAGGTGCTACAATGGCAACATGTGAGGCATCATGGCTGGAGATGCTACTTGCAGATTTAGGTGTGGAAGTGCAAAAGCCTATCACTATCTATTGTGATAATCTTAGCAGCATACAATTAGCACGGAACCCTGTTTTTCATGCCAGAACAAAGCATATTGAGGTACATTATCACTTCATCAGAGAGAAGCTATTAGCAGGTGATATTGATCTTCTTTATGTGAGAACAGATGAGCAGGTTGCTGATATTTTCACCAAAGCACTTGGAGCTGAGAATTTGAAGAAGTTTCAGGAGATGCTTGGATTATAGGATATGGCATTGAGTTTGAGGGGGAGTGTTGAGATATCAAGCTCAACATGTAATGATCCAGGATGACACATACCAGTTTTTTTTGTTTCTCTGACATGTATAGTGGTCACGCCGGTATATGTCAGGGATACTTCATTGAGCTTTATTAGATTTATCTACCAAGAGTGATGGCACATTTGTTTCTTGCCAGCTCACTCATTCGCGGACATTAGGTTTTTTTCTTATGTACTCGTCTTTATATATTGCACTTATTGTATTCTTATTTTAGGTCATTCTTGTACATTCTTTTTTATGTAATAGAAGAAGAAGAAGAAGAAGAAGATCATCATTCTTCCTTGCCTCAATCTGTGTGTGTGCTTCTCCTTCAGAGTGAGTGTGTGTGTGTGCTTCTCCTTCAGAGTGAGTGTGTGTGTGTGAGCTCTCTTCCTTATCTCCTTCCTCGTGACAGGAATCGCCATCTACATATGCCAAGAATCACATGGACAAATCAAATGAATGACCATATGCAAAATAATAGCTAATCAAGGTGACAAATGAGTGTGCAACTGAGGCTCCAATCTAGATCGTCTACCTACAAAGAAAACCAAGATACAAGTACTAAAAAAGATCCAAAATCAACTCTCATAAAATTATGTGCAACCGGCAAGTAAATCTATAACCAAGTGGCATAAATGAGATAGAGACCACAATGCCACTATACATCCACTAACAATGCCATTATCAAACTCATGATGGCATGAACCAAAGAGTATACCACAATGTCATCTAACATGCCAAACATGTGACAAGATTATGCTCTAATCTCACACGGAGGAGATACCACAGTGATCATACATGGAAAATACCTTCAAGCTCTAAAAATAAGAGCTCCCATACCAAAAAACCTCTCTTGAAGAAGTTCCAAATCAAAATGAAACTCCAAAAGCAACTAGGATTCTTTTGGTGAAAATATGATGCTCTATGGAGGCAATGCTCTATATATGATGTATATATATGAATATAGGGATTAGGTCACATGATCCTTACATTCCCAACAATACTTGATGAATCTTTATGCATATTTTCAAAGCTAAGGAAATACTATAAGCATCTGTGAAGTCATATTGGCTGGTGTAGAGCAGGTTTGTTGCAACACCAACTCATCTCTACATATAGCCCATCACCTCTTCACAATTAGGAGTTCAAAATAATTTCACTGAGTGGCATCAAAATTTTGTTTTGAGCATGTTTTGGCCTCTGAACACACTATTGGTGTAATTGTGTAGGTAATTTTATCCTTTTGTGCCAAATATATAAGTTTTCAGTTCTCTAGTACAAGCACGTCAAAGTCTACTTTAGGTCTAGTAGAGCTCCACTGGGTATTACTTTTCAACTTTTTGAGATATAATCAATTTTGCACATCAATTTAGTCACTGGCCATAATTGAAAGAAATTATGTATTCTGTATATTTGATGTTGAGGATAAGTTGGATGGTACTAATTTACCATTGTGGGTATACATAATGCCTCATGTATTGGTGAGTTGGCTTTGAAATAAACATCTCCAAGTGATACTCCCAAAATGCTATTGTAAACATGTCTTTGAAGGTTTACTTGTAGCAGGCAAGGAGGTATTTTATTTTGTTGTTTTGATGGAGGGTGTGGTACTTAAATCATACACTAGATCTAGATTTCTATTTTTGAACCCAAGCATGGAAATATGAGGTGCTTTGACATTCTTGAAAGTCTTGAATACTACTAGCATTAGATCAAATATCTTGAGGAGCGTTTGAGCTATGATGCTAGGCAAGCTTCAAACGAGGCATCTAGTGTCGAATGGTATCAATCACATAAGCTACTGTCAGAGGTTCCTCTGGAGGTGCAAGATATGGGTAGTTAACACAATCTACATACCTTGCATTTTTCTTCACTTTTATTGCAAAAGTTGTCCATGAGCCTCACTTGGGGATTGGTCGATATCACGAGTTGTATAGAATTTGAATTGGAGCATGAGACCACGTCTACAACATTTCTATTCTTCCAATAACCTTTTTCGCTATTTGGGTTGAAAATTCGTGTCCTATCAGTTGTCTCTAGTAGATTCTTGAGTTCAAACTATGTGGCAAAGGTTGATGCTTTGCCAATGATTCTCTTTATTTCCACATTGTAGTCTGCAAGGATGAAAAATTAAGGTCGATATTGTTGTTCAAAGGTGGTTATAAGCCTTCTATGTGCTATATTTTAAAAGTATTCCGATTTCAGGACTTCTTCTTCCATTCTTGCCATGTTTGGGATTTGTATTGCCACTTGTTTGTCTAGGGATCTACCAATTGCCTCTACTTGCTTCGACCATGGTGGCATGGTGAGATCAAATGTTTCCTACCCTTCCTTTGTTACTTGGCCACCTAGTGCTAATTAGGGCTTGTATTCTTCCTTACAGGTCTGATCAACTAGAATTTAAACGGCTCTGGTGCCTCTGGTGGTGACAATGGTTGTTCATATTGTATAAGTCTCGTTTGGAGCTCCAATATCTGATCTTTTAACTTGGCAAGTTCAGATGTCACCAAGGTAAGTACAAAAGGCTCAACGACTATAGTGGTTGGTGGAAGCAGTTTGACACTTGTTTGCTGCTTTAATTGGTTAAGCTCTTCGGTCAATTGGTCATGTGCATCCAAAAGATTGGTGTGGTCTTCGAGGATAATTATAATGTTTTAGGAGGGATCACTTGAAATTTGGAGGGATTGATGGGTGCTCCTAGCATGTTCTCAATTTTTGCCTCCAGGGTCTCTTGATCCTATTGTTGCAATCCTTGATTTTGCTCCTTTGTAGCTACCAAGTATCATCGAAACAATGCCATATTGCATCGAATAGTTTGATCTTGGCATCCATACGAATATGGAAAGGGCAATTACAATAAGGCATTGTAAGAATAGGCACACTGAATAGCCATGGTTTTAACTCCATGATGGCTTGTTCCTTGTTCTCCATTTCAAAGATGGTGTCTTTTCCCATGAGTGTGGATAGGGGCATTGTTGTATTTGCATACATTCTAATGAACCAACGAAGTGGCCTTTGTCCCAAGAATTCTTGGACATTGTTTTTGCAAATGGGTCGAGGTATTCTTAGGATTTCCATGACTCTATCAGGGTTTTGAGCCACGACTTGAGTGGGTATGTTTTGTCCTAGCAAGGTTCCTTGCATCTTCAAGCATTTGTGTGCATTCAACTTATGATTATTCTCCCTACATTTATGGAAGACAAGGGAGAGATGTGCCGAATGTTCATCAAAACTCTGGAGTGGATTGGTCTTATTGACTTCGAAAAATATGGAGAAATCATCCATAGAGATTTTGAGGGGTCCCAAAAGCATATTACCAAAAATAACTGGTACTGTGAGATTGAAGGTTGTCAGAGCATTTTGAAGTCCAAATGCCATTCTTGTATAGACAAAGGTTCTCGAGGGGATTATGAAAGCTATCGTCAGGGGATACGAGAATATGCAACTAATACAAGAAGTTCTAGAATGTGGGATTGATAGGTTTGGATAGATCGACTAGATGGAATACAAGAGATACCACAACCCGGGATTGTAGGTATGAAACATGATATTTGAATTACAAGGACGTCCTTGAGAGAGATGAACTAGATATAAGAAATAACTTGAAAAGATCTTGTACTATGAGATTCAAGAGAACAAGACTAGATGTTGAAGAACTAGGCTAACCAGGACTAGAGCAAGGAACAAGACAAGAAATGGAACTAGAACTTTGAAATTACTTACTTCTTGATTACAACTCCTTGAGCTCCCAAGACTAGTAATGGCAAGATTGAGGATGTATGTCACTTGAGCACAATGGTAAGTACCAATGTGAGGAGATTCACCTCATAAATGTCAATCCGTGGAGATGTGAGGACTGGTATGAACACCGTGAGCAAGTGAAGGCACAAGTGCATGAGTGAAAGCACACAAGCATGCACACACATACACACACACGCACACACATACACACACACAGGCACACAAGGTAAGAGCAAAGAGTGGAACAATGGAAAGCTTCTATTACAAAAGTGCTCTCTTACAAAATCTCAAATCTCTAACAAGCTAACCCCAAAAATGAGCTCTCTAGCTCTTTATATAGTTTTTTGAGTAGTTCTGGCCTTGTCCAAGCCTAGTGTTCGGCCTAGTTAAAAATTAGGTTCTAGGGCTTATTTGAGGGCTCAAACAGAGTCTAAAATTATGAAAATTGGCAAGATGATACTAGCACTCCTCAAGCTTGAGGACTCCTTGGCTTGAACAAAATGGAGTTGCAAAAATGGGAAATGGTATTTACAATGGTTTTTAGTGATGAAAATCACTATTTTTATAGTGATTTCTTATGAAAATTTGACATGTGCTTCTTGGAGCTCGCTACATGCTCCTTCTTGTGTGTCCACTTCTTTGGCGTGTTCCCACACCTTGTGCTTGACCTTTTGTGTCAATACTGCCCCCCCTCTCAAGTCTATTGTCCCTGACAGACCCTTGTTGGAGTGGTTGTTCCATGTAGTACTTTGAGAGGTAGTGTCCTTCATGTATCAACAAGAGCAATCCATTTTCCAAATGTAGCTTGGCCAGTTGTCTAGGTCTTTGGTTTTCCACTACTAGCTTATGCAAGTTTTGTTGTCCTGTTGTATGTAATTCTTCCTTGGATCTGAGTTGGATGGTGTATTTGTGTGCTTTCAAAGATTGTTAGTTGCTCAAAAGAGGTTGTCAATGATGATCTTTGAGCAGTTGTTGATTGTGAATTGCTTCATAGGTGTAGATGTTGTAACCTGGATGTCCTCTGGATCTTCCAAACATGGATTTATAACCCATAATGAATGATGGGTAAGTGCATTAGTGCATGGGTTGAACAAAATATGTGCCTTGTGCACGACCTTGTAATGTGTCCCTATGCATGCATACTTGGT
This sequence comes from Ceratopteris richardii, assembly GCA_020310875.1. Classification (NCBI taxonomy): domain Eukaryota; kingdom Viridiplantae; phylum Streptophyta; class Polypodiopsida; order Polypodiales; family Pteridaceae; genus Ceratopteris; species Ceratopteris richardii. The sequence continues at coordinate 53,251,431 of CM035438.1, forward strand.
GAATGCATTGGAAGAAGTATGGTGCAAGAAATTTGGCCTTGAGCTAAATGCTCAAGGATATGCTGATGAAGAGGTTTCCTAATCTATAATGGTTATAGTGTTGTCAAAGTACGATGTTTATCTCTTTGTGTTGTATTCCCATCATGATGATAGACCAGCTTGTCTTTCATTGCTAATGAATGTTCTTGTTGATGGTTTATGGATGAGACTCTTTGAGCACATGGTCCTGTTCTTCTCGTCCCTTTTTTTCTCTCTTTTTATTATCTTTTTCCCCTCTTTCTCTCTTTTTTTTTTTTGTGGAAGAATGGCATAAAACAAGTAGAAATAGGTTAGTATCAAGAAAATGATTTACACATGTTAAGTGTGTCTCATGTGCTTGGGATTTGTCAATTGTGTCTATGCACAGCCATGTAATGTGGCCCTTTATTAATGCATACTTTAAAAATGCATGACATGAATGGTGAAAAAGACAAGGTTATGCCAAAGGCACATGGTTGTTGCACATCGAGGCTTTCAATGTTGCTTGCTGATGTTGATGCAGCCTTTGTTGAAGGTATCCATCCAATCTCGCAATGACAATTGATCATTCCCCTTGACAAGGATCCATTTTAGAATAGTGTTGAGTTGCGTACATATCACATTTGACTTCTTCATCTTTGGGTGTTTTTGCGAAAAGTTTGTATCCCGCATGGTTGGCCCTTTGGTTCTGTGGATGGGACTGGTGCTTTTGGCTTCCAAACTATATCCTTGATGCTTGTCTTCTTTCTATTGTTGAAGAGGTGAATTGATCTTCTTTTGATCTCGATGCTTGGTATTGGCCCATGCCTCTCTGTGGCTTCTTTGTTGAGAATTTTTTCATGACGGACGTCATTGGATTTTGTGCATGTAAGAGTTTCTTAGGTACCCATATTTGTAATTATCCTTGTTGAGATGCAACTAAGTTCTTAGGCACCCAAATTTGTCGGATACTTTGGGGTTGAGCTTGTCCTAGTTTGTTGGTTCTTCTTTTGTCATTGTTAGAATTCTTGGATGGGAATTCTTGTGTAAGGCTGGTGGTTTCTCTCCTTTTTGTACCCAAATCTACTTCATGCCTCGAACTACTTTCTTCTTGAATTGAGTTTGTCCATTTGATATAGTAGTTCTCCTATGCTGTTGAGCTTGCCTCTGTGGTTGAACTACTATGGTTGCATGAGTCTTTGAAAATGAAGAGAGATCTGCTCGACGTTGAGACTATCCTTCCATGATTGAGTTCTTCTGGATCATAGAGCTTTTGACATATACAACATCTTTTTCGAGAAGATCAATCTTAGAAGAACTAAGAGAATGTGTGGTGCCATGATCTATGAGCATGTAGTTCTCTAATTCTAATGTAATGCATTTTCCATGTACCCAAACTTGAAGAAGTTGACTTCTTAGGTTTAAGTTGACTGCATGGTCATAGATCCAATCTTGACCCAAGACAAAAGGCTCTGTAAGGTCCTCATCTTCACACACTAGCATTTTGACTATCATTAGGACATCTTGAAGGTAGATGGGAAGCTCCACTTTGCCTAAACAAGGTGTTTCCACACCTCGTAATACAACTAAATAAGCTTCAAATGGTTTAACTTCCATGCCCAATCCTTCACAACATGAGTACCTAATTGCACTAGTCGTGGCTCAAGAATCGATCAAAGCTTTAATTGTTGTGTTTATGGTGTCATGTCCTAGCACAACTGTGATGAATGGTCTTCTATCCATGATGCTAGGGTGTGTACTCTTTTTGGTGCACATAGCCATGTGATATCTTGGGGCTTCAAGGTTAACATCTAGGCCTAGATGCCTTAACTTATTTTGCCTAATGCACTCTCTAGCCTCTGCTTGTGCTTCTTCTCTAACCCTTAACTCTTCTTCTTTTTGCTTCTTCGTAGTGTTGAGTCTCATTATCATATCATCTGTATGAGGTTCTTGATATAACTTGAATCGACATCCACTTATATAATTTGGCAAAAAGACACCTTCCAAAGTGGCCAATTGAACTCCATCGCGTGGAAATTCTATTAATGATCATGGGTCCGTATCCTCATTTCTCCAATTTACAGGCATGCTGCTTTAATGTATAAACCAACACTAGGTCTCCTTCTTTCAATCCTTTATCCTTGATGTGTGCATCAAAGTATGCCTTTTGTCTTTTCTTTGCAGTGTAGATGCATGCTGCCACTCGTAGCCTCATCTCATCCAAGCGTTCTAGATTAAAGATCCTAGAGGACAACTCATGTCCATTCCACTCATGCTCTTGTGCTACTTTTAAAGATTGGATTAGGAAGTCCAATGGTAGCACAACATTCTGTCCGAAGACCATTTGAAAAGGAGTGGCATTGAGTACTGTTTTGTAGGCAACTCGGTAAGCCCAAACAACATGATGAAGCTGCTTATCCCTATATATATACATACATACACACACACACACACATATATATATATATGGTTGTGTGTGTGTATGTGTTTGTGTACACAAACATACACACACACACACACACACACACACACATATATATATATATATATATATATATATATATATATATATATATACATACATACATACATACATACATACATACATACATACATACATACATACATACATACATACATACACACACACATACATACATACATACATACATATATATATATATATATATATATATATATATATATATATATATATATATATATATATATATATATATATATATGTGTGTGTGTGTGTGTGTGTGTGTGTGTGTGTGTGTGTGTGTGTACATACATTCATACATTCATATGTACATACATATATACATACATAGATACACACACACACACACATACATACATACATTCATACATACATACATACATACATACATACATACATACATACATACATACATGCATGCATGCATGCATACATACATACATACATATATATATTTGTACACACACACACGCACACACACACACACACACATATATATATATATATATATATATATGTGTGTGTGTGTGTGTGTGTGTATGTGTAGATATATACATATATACATACATATGCATATGCACACACACACACACACACACACACATATATATATATATATATGTGTGTGTGTGTATGCATACACACACACGTACACACACATTATATATATATATATATATATATATATATATATATATATATATATATATATATATATATATATATATATATATATATATATATATATATATATATGTGTGTGTGTGTGTGTGTGTGTGTGTGTGTATGCATACACACACACGTACACACACATTATATATATATATATATATATATATATATATATATATATATATATATATATATATATATATATATATATATATATATATATATATATATATATATATATATATATATATAGAGAGAGAGAGAGAGAGAGAGAGAGAGTTAAAAATGTGAACTATACAAGCTCTAGGTGGACAAAGGGGTCAAAAGACCTTAATGTGGACAAACATCACAACTCAAAACACTCAAGGTGGTCTCAAGGTTAGACAAGGATGGGCAAGGTTGTCTTAACGTGGTGGAGAAGTCAAGAGAGGCATCCAAAAGCTATAAGAGGAGTTGAGTAGTCATCAAATTCATGGAAGTCTTTTAGGTCATTGAAGAACAAGAGACATATACTCATGGATGCTCAAGGAGAGAGTCATCCAAGGCTCAAGGAGAGAGTCTCTTGTAGGTATAGACACAGTCTCCTTATAATAGTTGTAACTCCTTGTGTACATATCCAATTCAAGAGATTTGAAGTGCATTCTATAGCTTGTATATGTGACTTACATTCCTTACATTCCCTAAGAGGGCTTCTTGAAATCAGTTTTGTGTGTATCTAATTTTTGTATATCCTACATCTCTGCATGATCTATTTTGTATAGAGTTGTTTACTGACCTAAACAGATCCATTTGAGGTGTTCTACAGCTTGTTGGAAATGTTTATGAACCATTCTAAGTTTCTTTAAAAGCTTGTGTGTTTTGGATAAGTGTAAGTCAGGTTAATCAAAGTTTTGTTACAGGGTAGTAGAAAAGGTGTATGAAGGGACCTAGGTATCGGGTTCATTTCAGTTCTATTGTGCAAATGTGAGGGATTAAATTCCATCAGTTGGTATCAAACCAGGAAACCTCCTTTGAAGAATCTAGGATAAGGACACAAAATTTTGGACATCAAGGATAAGAGGTACATTTAAGTGTAGCCCTAATTTCCCATTCATTATGGTAGATCTCGGTTAAAAAGTGGAGGTTCTTTACAAAGACAACTATGAGCCATGGAGGTTCAGAATCATGAACTACCTCATGAGCAAAGGTTTATGGCCTATTGTGCGTAGAGATGAAGATAAGACTGATGTGGATCCCAAAGATCTAAAGTTCACCAATCAAGAATTGAAGATGTTGAAGGACTGGGAGGAAAGGAATAGAAGAGCTATCTTCTACATATCACAAGTAATCTCTAACTCTATGATTGGTCATATATCAGAGTTTGATCATGCTAGAGATGTTTGGGAAGCCTTAGAGAAGATATATGCCACTCCCATAAGAAGAAAAAACATGTAGCTTAAGAATGAACTCCATTCTTTGAGGAAGGGTAGTGATCAATCTATTGTTGACTACACCTTGAGGGTGAAGGAGTTGAGGAAGCAATTGGCATCCATTAGCTGAAAAATAGATGAGGAATACCTTGTGTAGATTACTCTCAATGGGCTTAGAGGTGAAGACAAGTGGAAACCCCTCATTACTACTATCTTGTATAGAGATCCTCTAGCAGCTCTTGAGGAGTTGATCCCACACCTAGTGGTAGAAGAGGTTGCCATAGGAGACACATCCAAGAAGGATGGTCACTCATAGGTCCTATATGCTAGCAAAGACAAAGTTAAGAGTGGCAAGAAGGGGAAAGGAGAAAAAGCAAACGGAAGCAGTCCAAGGAAGAAGATTCAGATTCAGAAGGAGAGAGCAAGGCATCATCTTCAAAGAAGGAAAAGAATCGCAAAGGGAAGAACAACCCTCATCAAGGTAAAACGTGTTTTATATGTGGTAAGTAGAATCATATTTGTTCAAATTGTTGGTCCAAGGATGAAAAAGGCAAGAAAAAGAAGGAGCAAGGGAATTATGCTAACAAATCCAAGAAGGATGATGAGAAGGAAACCCTCCTAGCCATGAGACATGGCTACACTAGTGATCCCAAGGACACAAAGTGGTACATAGACTCTAGATGCTCTAATCACATGCCATGTATGAAAGAATCTTTTGTTGATATGCAGGTCCAAAGCTCAAAAGATTGTGTGGAGACAGGAGATAACATTGAGCATCCCATCACACATGTGGGAAATGTGAAGCTAGGTGAATGTAAATCTGTTAAAACCCTTAAAAATGTGCTCCATGTTCCATCTCTTTCCAAGAACCTTATCTCTATAGGACAAATGGTAGAGAGAGGTATGCAAGTTATATTTGATGCAAAATGGTGCATGGTGAATCAAGAAGGCAAGGTAATTGCTAAGAGAAGGAAAGAAGGAAGATTGTTCACACTATATGTTGCTCCTACACACAACAAGTGTTGGAGCAAGTCTATGACAAGCCTAAGTATTGGCTTGAGTCCCACAAAGTCATAGAAAAAGCCTTAAAATGAAGACTATGTAAAGTTCACTTGTGAACTACCTCTTGTAACTTTTGAAGAGTTTACTTAATGTAAAAGTGAAAGAATCTTAAGTGGTTGAGTCCACTTGATCAATAATGGAAAGAGGAGCCACGAATTCGTGATTTGTGGTAGGTAGAGAATCAAATCAATCATTGATTGATTGGAGAGTGATTGAGGGAAGTTAGCCTCCCAAACTCAACCATAAATAGATGGCAGTTTTAGTCGTGGTTAGAGAGACCTATGTGAAGACCTCCAAGAGCTGAGCTTTATGCCATATCAAGGTGTGATTACAAGGCACACATATGTATCAGTAAGTCATTGTATTGTACAAGCAATATACTTTCATTTTCATGATTATTTGAGTTCATCTTTCCATGTTCTTGTGAAGTGTACTACTCACTGCCATTACTCTCAGTTTTTCTCAGTCAGCTTGCAGAGATGTTTTCTCTGAGCTTGGTGCATCATTTTCAGTAATTTAACTTAGTAAAGTTAGATATATAAGTCTAATATATGCTCACAAATTTTCATGTCATTTGGATGTTGCAATCTTCAGTTATGTTCATTTGAAGGCAACAGGTTCTGTTCATCTTCACTTCTCTGTCAGGTACCCGACTCTTTCACTCACCTTGTCAGAGCCATTTCTCAGTGGTTACTCATCCAAATTCGGTGATTTAAAGCTTTTTGGATTCATCTTACTGTCTAGTATAACCATACAAATTTTCATAATCATTTGATTCCTACATTTTGAGTTATGTTTATTTTTCTGCTCACTGCTCTCAAACTGTAGCAGCCCGTGAAAATCGGGATGATGTCATCACTTGTTAAAACTCATTCTCAGTGTGTGGTTTATTATTTTTGATGAGATTACTCTTGAAAGTTAGCTCTTTAAGCTACCTAGACTTCCCCAAGAGGAATTAAGCTAATTGCTGCTGTGCTCAGAGAATTATGTAAAACACTGGATAGGTGTATGAACCAAGAATAGCAAGTTTTCACCTCTGAGCTAACTCCAACTTATCTGTTTTGATCTATCTTTTTGAGAGTGATCTTCCAAGGTACATAGGGTGTCTAATACATCCATTGGCAAGCTAAAAGGGCCCACCATATACTCCTGGAGTTCATTTGGCTGGTGTAGATCAAGGATTTTGCAACACCTCTTCATCTTCAAGCACATACCTATCCATCTCTTCATAATGGTATCAGAGCAAGGTTGGACAACATGGCAGATGGATTTCCTTCATCAATTGACAAATTGGACAGAGGTAACTACTCAGCTTGGTCATTAAGAATGGAAGCCTATCTCCAAGGTAGAAGTTTATATGGTTATGTGGCTGGAGATGAAGTTATGCCAAGTTTCAGGAACAAAAGTCAACCAACACAAGAAGAGCAAGAAAGATTGAGCACATGGTGCCCCAAGGATGCAATTGCAAGGTCTTATCTCCTCAACTCTATCTCAGATTTTTTGTTGCCTCACATTAGAAGTTGTAAGACATCTCAGGAAGTGTGGGATGCACTTGAAGCTTTCTTTTCTTCAAGTACTAAAGCTAGGAAGCATCAACTATGGCTGGATTTCACAACTCTCAAGAAGGCTCCCAAACAAAATGTGACTGATTTTGTCACAAAGCTCAAGGACATAGCAGATTAGTTGGGAAGCATTGGAGAGGTAATAGATGAAGAGCAAATTATAAGGCAGGTCATCAATGGCTTGAAGGCAGATGACAAGTGGGAAGCATTCACCACAGCTATGGATTTGTACATGGACATGCATGTACCTGATTTCAACACACTCATTGGACAACTACTTACTCAAGAGGCAAAGCTTATCAAAAATGGAGAAAGCTCTAAAGGTAATCAATCTTCAGCTTTATACACAGATAAAAGCAAGTCTAAAGATAACAAAGGAAAGGCAAAGAAAGTGGATGATGAAGCAGGTACATATCAAGCTAACTATGCAGGTAGAGGAAGACATGGCAGAGGTAGAGGAAGAGGAGGTAGACAAGGCAGGTGGAGATCCCAAGACTCCAACTCATGTTCTATTTGTGGATTAACTAATCATACAACTGAAAATTGCTTTAGGAATTCCAAGAATCAAAGAGGCAGAGGATACAATAGAGGAAGTTATGGCTACTCAAGAGGAAGGTTCAACAACTACCATGGCAACTACAACAACTACAATCATTCAAACTATCAAGGAGGCTACAAAAGGAAGGAGAGACTACAATAACTACACAGAAGACTCAAACAAAGAGGATTCATTATTGATCATGAACATGGCTATGCCACAAGGTAAATCTGATGAGCATGTTTTCTACATAGATTCAGGTTGTTCAAATCATGTGGCAGGAAATGTGGCACTCCTATCAGATTTAGAAGATCCAAGGAATAAGCATGAGGTACAAACAGGAGATGATATAAAACATCCTGTGGAGAAAATAGGCAATGTCAAAGCACTTGATGGAAACATCAACCTACTCAGTAAGGTACTCTATGTCCCTACCATTACAAAGAATTTGATAAGTGTTGGGCAGATAGTAGAGAAAGGGTTGCAAGTCAGGTTCACAAAAGCAGGAGCATTTGTTGAAGATCCAAGTCAAGGATTCAGAAGAATTGCAAAAGGTGAAAAGACAGGTAGATTGTTCACATTTGAATTACAGGACACTAGAAACATTGCTCTCTTTAATTATGGTAGTCAGACACTCACAGAATTGGAAGTATGGCACAAAAGGTTAGCACATATTGGTGAAAGGTCATTAAAGCAAATCTGCAGGGACCAAAGTGTACTTGGACTTCCTAATTTGTCAAAACAACATATGATTTATAAGTGTAGTGCATGTCAATTTGGAAAGTCTCACAAGTTACCATTCATGAAGAAAGGTTATATGCATGGAGATCTCTTGGAGTTGGTTCATACAGATGTATGGGGACCTAGCAAGGAAGCTTCAATATCTGGATCAAGGTATTATGTTTCCTTTATTGATGATTGCAGCAGATGGACTATCCTATTCTTTATGAAACACAAATATGAAGTTTTTTCATGTTTCAAAAGATATTTGGCTCTTGTGGAGAATCAAACAGGTAAATCACTAAAAAGGCTAAGGTCAGATGGAGGGGGAGAATACTTCTCCCATGAGTTTGATTCTTTTCTTCAAGAAAGAGGAATCAAAAGAGAGGTAACTACAAGGTACACTCCTGAGCAAAATGGAGTGGCAGAAAGGAGGAATAGGACAGTTGTTGAAGTTGCAAGGTCTATGTTAAATGAAAAGCATTTACCTAATTACTTATGGGTTGAGGCTGTATCTACAGCCACTTACTTGATTAACAGGTTGCCTTCAAAATCCCTTGATGGGATGACTCCATATGAGGCTTGGAATGGAAGAAGACCAAGCTTAGATCATTGTAAAATTTTTGGATGTATTGCTTTTGCTCATGTTCCTTCACAGGTTAGAGGCAAGATGGATCCAAAGGCAGAAAGGTGTGTATTTATTGGATATGACAACAATCAAAAGGGCTACAGGTTATACAACCCTACCAACAAAGGATTCTTGGTAAGCAGAGATGTAGTTTTTGATGAGAACAATTCATGGTATGAAGATTCATGCAGGAAGGTCAATTTACCATATAATCTTGAAGAAGATTTTCCAAAGGTTGGTAGAGAACAACCGAAGATTGAAGAACAAGACACCTCAGAGGATGATGAAGAATCTCAGATGGAAAAGATCAAAGCATGGAAGTCTAAAGGTAAAGCAAAATTGCAGGAACTTGGACATGAGGCAGAATCATCACATCATGGCCTAAGAAGATCTATGAGGGAAAAGAAAAAACCAGAAAGGTATGGGTTTGACACCTCATTAGTAACTAAACACTCTATCTACATAGCACATGATATAAACCAAGAGGAGCCATCATCATTTGAAGAGGCCAAAGCAAAATCAGAATGGAAGCATGCAATGAAGGAAGAGATTGAAGCACTTGAGGAAAACAACACTTGGGATTTGGTGCCCAAGACTTCATCCATGAAGGTAATAGGGTCAAGATGGGTCTATAAACTCAAGAAGAATTCTGATGGTTCAATTAACAGGTATAAGGCAAGGCTTGTAGCAAAAGGCTTTGCACAAACTCAGGGAATTGATTATGAGGAGACCTTCTCTCCTGTGGCAAAGATGCCTACTATTAGGGTTTTGCTTAGTATTGCCTCTTCCAAGAATTGGAAGATACTTCAACTAGATGTAAAGAATGCATTCTTGAATGGTTGGATAACAGAAGAGGTATATATGGCACAACCACCTGGTTTTGAGAATCAAGTTTATCCTGATTATGTGTGTAAACTTAACAAAGCATTGTATGGTCTCAAGCAAGCTCCAAGAGCTTGGAATTTCAGGCTTGTTTCATTCTTGTAGGACAAAGGCTTTCAACCAAGCAAGGCAGATCCTTCACTCTTTATTAAAAAGAGTAACTCTGATGTCATCTATCTATGTGTATATGTAGATGATATTGTATTGACAGGAAATGATGCAGATGGTATGAAGAAGATCAAAGATCAGATGAGAGAAGAGTTCAAGATAAGTGATTTGGGTTCACTTACCTACTTCCTAGGTTTGGAAGTTGTCTACAAAGATCATGGTTTGTTTCTCACTCAAAGGAAGTACATTAAGGACATGTTGGCAAAATTCAAGATGCAAGATTGTAAGATTGCAGGTACTCCAATGGAGGTCAATCACAAATTGAGCTCACATGAAGGTGAATTCATAGAGGACACCACATCATATCAAAGTCTAGTGGGTAGTCTCAATTATGCCACATTGACAAGAGTAGATATATGTTACAGTGTGAGTGTGCTAAGTCAATTTATGCACACACCAAGGAAACCACATATGGATGCTGCCAGAAGGATTCTCAAGTATCTCAAAGGAACCATAAATGAAGGACTTTATTATCCTTATGTATCTGATTTAGGTTTGAAGCTATTTTTTGATGCAGATTGGGCTGGCTCCAAGGAAGATAGAAGGAGCACTTCAGGTTATCTTACCTTTGCAGGTTCAAAGATTATTTCATGGTCATCCAAGAAGCAACCCACAGTTGCTCTCTCTTCTACTGAAGCTGAATATAGAGGTCTTGCCATAGCTACTCAGGAAGCTATGTGGATGAAGATATTATTCAAAGATCTTGGATTGGAGTTTGGAACTCCAACTATTTTTGGTGACAATATGAGTTCTATTCATTTGGCTGCTAATCCTATTTTTCATGCAAGGACTAAACATATTGAAGTTCATTATCACTATGTACGAGAAAAGGTTCTAAGCAAAGATATTCAAATATCATATGTGTCCACTCATCAACAATGTGCAGATATTCTAACCAAAGCATTGGATGGTACAAAGCTTTGCAAATTCAAGGCTATGATTGGTTTGCACGTAATCTTGGAAGATTGAAGACCTCAAGCATACTTGGCTTGAGGGGGAGCTATTGGAGCAAGTCTATGACAAGCCTAAGTATTGGCTTGAGTCCCACAAAGTCATAGAAAAAGCCTTAAAATGAAGACTATGTAAAGTTCACTTGTGAACTACCTCTTGTAACTTTTGAAGAGTTTACTTAATGTAAAAGTGAAAGAATCTTAAGTGGTTGAGTCCACTTGATCAAGAATGGAAAGAGGAGCCACGAATTCGTGATTTGTGGTAGGTAGAGAATCAAATCAATCATTGATTGATTGGAGAGTGATTGAGGGAAGTTAGCCTCCCAAACTCAACTATAAATAGATGGCAGTTTTAGTCGTGGTTAGAGAGACCTATGTGAAGACCTCCAAGAGCTGAGCTTTATGCCATATCAAGGTGTGATTACAAGGCACACATATGTATCAGTAAGTCATTGTATTTTACAAGCAATATATTTTCATTTTCATGATTATTTGAGTTCATCTTTCCATGTTCTTGTGAAGTGTACTACTCACTGCCATTACTCTCAGTTTCTCTCAGTCAGCTTGCAGAGATGTTTTCTCTGAGCTTGGTGCATCATTTTCAGTAATTTAACTTGGTAAAGTTAGATATATAAGTCTAATATATGCTCACAAATTTTCATGTCATTTGGATGTTGCAATCTTCAGTTATGTTCATTTGAAGTCAACAGGGTCTGTTCATCTTCACTTCTCTGTCAGGTACGCGACTTTTTCACTCACCTTGTTAGAGCCATTTCTCAGTGTTTACTCATCCAAATTCAGTGATTTAAAGCTTGTTGGATTCAAATTACTGTCTAGTATAACCATAAAAATTTTTATAATCATTGGATTCCTACATTTTGAGTTATGTTTATTTTTCTGCTCATTGGTCTCAAACTGTAGCAGCCCGTGAAAATCGGGATGATGTCATCACTTGTTAAAACTCATTCTCAGTGTGTGGTTTATTATTTTTTATGAGATTACTCTTGAAAGTTAGCTCTTTAAGCTACCTAGACTTCCCCAAGAGGAATTAAGCTAATTGCTACTGTGCTCAGAGAATTATGTAAAACACTGGACAGGTGTATGAACCAAAAATAGCAAGTTTTCACCTATGAGCTAACTCCAACTTATCTGTTTTGATCTATCTTTTTGAGAGTGATCTTCCAAGGTACATAGGGTGTCTAATACATCCATTGGCAAGCTAAAAGGTCCCACCATATACTCTTGGAGTTCATTTGGCTGGTGTAGATCGGATTTTGCAACACCTCTTCATCTTCAAGCACATACCTATCCATCTCTTCACAACAAGGTATGCTATGTGATGATTGGTAACAAAAGGATTGCAGAAATTGATCTTTGGCACAAGAGGATAGGGCATATCAATATTCCCAAGTTAAAAAGCATGTGTAAAGAAATTCTAGATTAGGGACTACCAAATCTTGAAGGCCAAGGTCTATATGAGTTTTGTGATGCTTGTCAGTTACGTAAGCAAGCAAGGAAGACATTTACAAGGAGTGACTACAGATCCTCTATGCTCTTGGATCTTCTACAATCATATGTATGGGGCCCTAGCAGAAAGGATTCATCGAGAGGAGCTAGGTACTTTGTCACTTTCATTGATGACCACTCAATAAAGTTATGGCTATATGTTATCAAAGAAAAATCAGAAGTGTTTTCATGCTTTCAAAAGTTTAGGTCCCTTGTTGAAAAAGAATGTGATGCACACATCAAGAAACTGAGGTCAAATGGAAGGGAAGAGTATTTCTCCAAGGAATTCACAAAGTACTTGCATGACAATGGCATAAAGAGGCACTTTACATGTAGGTGCACTTCTCAACAAAATGGTGTTGCTGAGAGGAAGAATATGCATTTGGTTGAGATAGCTAGATGTCTCATAAATGAAGGTATGTTACCATTCTCTTATTGGGTTGAGCTTGTGAATATAGCTTGTTACTTGATAAATAGGGTTCCAATAGGTGTTGTGCACAACTTGACTCCACATGAATTCTATTATGGCAAGAAACCAACCGGAGCACCTCAAGGTATTTGGATGTGTATGCTTTGTTCATGTTCCTGGTGAAGGGAGCACAAAGTTAGAACCCAAGAGTGAGAAATGTGTGTTCATTGGCTACTCACATGAGAAAAAAGGCTACAAGTGATACAGTCCTCTCTCAAAGAAGCTATATGTGTCAAGAGATGTTGTCTTAAATGAGTCAAGGTCATGGTATGGAGACAAGGGCAAGGCAAAGTTGGATGAAGAGGATCAAGAGGAGTATGTCGACTTTGATGTGCAGATTCAACCTCAAGAGTCAATCACAATCAATGGACTAGAGGTTTCTACATCTAAGGTACACTCATATGATCACTCTTACACTTATGATTATGAAAGATCATCCCCTACTTCAAAGTATAGAAGGCTACAAGAGATAGACAATGACACTAGGGAAGCTCAAGAGGAATCAGAAGAGGAAGAGCTTGAGGAGGTCGTTACTCCTAATGTAAAGCTCAATAGACTCAAGAAGAAATATCACAAAGGTCAAGAAAGGAGGTCTACAAGGAAGAGGGAAAACCCACAAAGGTATACATATGGTTTTTTCATGGCAAAGCACTATGCATACATAATGAATGTCATTGTAGATCAAGAGCCAGATTCTTATGAGGAGGCAAAGACCGAACCAGAGTGGAGGAAGGCTATGTATGAAGAGTTTAGAGCTCTTAAGGAGAAGAAAACTTGGAAACTAGTACCCAAGAAGGAAGGCATGAAGATAGTCCAAAGCAGGTGGGTGTACAAGACCAAGAGGAATGTAGATGGCAGTTTGGCAAGGTATAGGGCTAGACTAGTAGCCAAAGGTTTCACACAGACACAATGGGTAGATTATGAGGAGAATTTTAGCCCTGAGGCAAACAAGGATATCATTAGAGCTCTCATATCCCCATGTGTGGCAAGGAGGTGGCCTCTCTACCATATAGACATAAAGACGGGTGATCCCTTGTACCATCTTGCAGCTTCCATCAAACAACAACAACAAGGTCCTCTGAGACATTGATAAATAGTCATTTTACTCTACTCCATTTCTGTAGATCACCACGGGACTTCATTTCTCCTGTGCTTCAATGTTTGCAGCTTCATTACCTCTTCCACCCCCTCAGAACAACTTTGTCAAAAGAGCCTACAATCTTTAAAGAATAATCATCCCAACAGTCCCATAGAACACTTTCCAGAGCTGGTAGAAGTTAAAAACACCTTCCAAAGCTGGTAGAAGCAAAGGAAACGACGTTCTTGCAGAGCGTTCGGTGAGTGCATGGTAACCACCCAAAGCAGCCTCTCAAAGAGACTCATTCTCCTGAGCCACGGCAATCATCAATGGCAGGAAGAACATAAAACTGCTAGTTCTGGAACATTGGTCCTCAAGCAGTGGGTAGAAACATTTGTCCTGAAGCAGTGGGTAGAACTTGAACTGCTCGTTGATAGGAACACTTCCTATTATTTCTGGAAGCAGTGCCTCAAACTTGCCATCTTCTATCCCATGTTCTCAAAGTAAAAGGAATGACGCACAGAGATAGTTTTTCAAAAGAACATCAATCTATTTCCTTTCCGTTTCGGGAAGCGTTCTAGCATGAACTCATTAGTTGCAGCTTTCTCTGTCTTGTTTCGTAACTATGCATCATTTTATACGTTTGCAAATTGTCTCTCTGAACCTTCTCTGCATACTGCCGAACTCTTTGAGAAGCATCTACACTAAAACTCACCGGAACATTTGATTGAATTCTTCTTCGACCTACGAACGGTTCTCAAAGACATCCGAGCATCATCATTAGCATCGTATGCGCAGATTGGAAATGGAGACAAAAATCCGAATGATGAGCAGATTGGAAATCGAGACAAAAATCCGAAAGAAGACGAAGCGAATCATTGTGCTGTGCGCATGCTCGAGGTTGTGCAAAAGTAAGCGGTGAGCCCGCATGACTGTGTGCACATGACTGTGTGCTTTGCGA
Source organism: Ceratopteris richardii (assembly GCA_020310875.1). NCBI lineage: Eukaryota > Viridiplantae > Streptophyta > Polypodiopsida > Polypodiales > Pteridaceae > Ceratopteris > Ceratopteris richardii. The sequence goes on from CM035438.1 coordinate 53,266,536, forward strand.
TTTCTAAGATCTGTCAATATCAGCACTTGTACCTGCGGCTGGCTAAG